>WBMY01001460.1:1027570-1119946 GCA_013397315.1 Donacobius atricapilla
GTCCCTGCACTGCCCGGCCCTGCCAGGACATCCCTGCCCTTCCAGCTACCACCGCGGAGCTTTGGTACATCCCACCCACCAGCCCGGGATTCTCCACCGTTCCAGCTTGGTGCCCTTGGAGCCTTGCACCGAGGCTGCCCTGGGCTTTGTGAAACAAAAGCCCCTCGAGGTTCCTGGTTTTTGTTTATCATTAATGCTGTAGTTGTTGTTGTTTGTTTGCCTTGTTATCCATACTAGTAAAGAGCTGTTATTCCTATCCCCATATCTTTGCCTGAGAGGTGACTTAATATCAAAGTTTTAATAAATCGGAGAGAGGGGGTTTGAATTCTCCATTCCGAAGGGAGGTCCTGCCCTCCCTAGCAGACACCTGTCTTTGCTAACCAAGACACTGGACATGAAAGTTCAACAGGAATTTTCCTCTGCATGACTCACTTGAGGAAATCACACTTCTCCCTCACAGAAATTCCAGTGAGAAAAGTTAACACACCATGTTGGAATGCACAGAACTCAATACTAAAAATACAGTTGCTTCAATATACCATAGTTACCTTCCCTAAAATCAAGGTGACAGGTTATTGGTCCATCTGTAGCAAAGGGCCTAGACCAAAGCCCCATATGTTACTCCTTTCAAAGTTTCTAGCCTGAGGGTAGACTCATGTCTCCAAGACAGGTCCAGGGTCCAGCCAATGGATTGCATGAAGAGCCCAGAAGCCCTGGAAGTCCTGGAAAGGTCATTAGTGATGAATATGAGCTGTCATTGGAGTCTCTTTTATATATACATTAAAAAAAAAAGAAGTCAAAAAGTACTAATATGCCTTTTAGTATGGTAAAAATATATTTCTTCCTTGGAGCAGCACCACCTGTTCCTTGCTCTTTGACTCATCTGGCTTCTGTCCTTTTTTGTTTTACTTGAATCACAGTGATGCAATGAGCCTTAAAAGCAAACTTGTTCTGTTGTGCTAATGGTGTGCTTGCCCACTTGGTCTTGGTAAATAGTGACCAGATAAATAGTTCTATGTTGCAGCAGATAAGTTGTTTTTTAAAGTTTATATCAGTTTGCAATGTAGAAAAATACAAAGAATTTGTGACAAAGAAAGGAAAGGATTCTTTCTGTGAGCTTCTGTAAAGAATAGCTACAAAAGAAGGGTCTTAACTCTGTGTATGGATCAGCTATAAACTGGATACTCCAAGGTCCAGGAGCTACAGGAGAGGGTCCAGCAGAAGGACACAAAGATGATTAGAGGTCTGGAACATCTCTCTTGAGGAGAGACTGGGCCTGTTTAAGACTGAGAGATCTCATTAATGCATATAAATTCTCAAATGTGGGTGCCAAAAGGATGGTGCCAGACTCTTTCCAGTGCTGCCCAGAGACAGGACAAGGAGCAATGGCCATAAACTAAAACACAAGAAGTTCTACCTCAACATGAGGAAGAACTTCTTTTCACTGAGGGCGACCAATCACTGGACAGGCTTCCCAGGGAGGTCATGGAATATTCCTCTTCAGAGACATTTAAAACCCGCCTGGACACACTCCTGTGTCATCTGCATTAAGTGACCCTATCTTGGGGGTAGCTGGACCAGATTATCTCCAGAGTTCCCTTCCAATCTTAATGAGTCTGTGATTCTCTGTGATTTAACACTGTCATTTTCACTTTTTACTAAGTCAGTTGAATTAGGAAAGGAAAATAGTCCATTGAAGCAGAAACATGTATGTCTGTGTATTTGATAGGCTTGTTACAACCTTTGTAAAAATGCAGCCCGGACTGTATATGGTAAGACTATACAGAGCAGAAGTGAATATGCCAAAAAAGCAGTCAGTCTGTACAGTTGCCAGAAGAGGTGTTAATATTTTTCTCCATTCTAGCAGAAGCTCATTGGGATATGCAAAACTCATTCGTTAAGTAACACAGGAGAGTGACAGATGCTGACATATATAATTTGACAGCTGCAAATACCAGGTACTAGAAAGTGTCATTTCCCATAAGTATAAAATAATGGGTCATTATTCCCTGACAGATTAAAACCCAAGTACTATGAATAAATGAATCAGTAATCCTGCGTACTTTAAAAGAAAAATAGAACATTCTTTTTCTTCTTCCAGAAATAAAGGAGATTTCCTTTGTTCTCCTCTCACCTGTGTGTGTTACCACCGATTGCCAACCCTCTGAAGAGGTGGAGCAGAGGAGGGAGTCTCTCACACGATCTACTTAAGACATTTAAGACCTTTATGTTTCCAGACAGGGGATGTTGGTTCCCTAGGCAGCCAGCACAGCATCCAGCAGATAGCTCAGAGGAGAGGCTTGCTGCCTCTTTAAATGCAAGAGGGTCCCAGGAGCACTGACATGCCCAGGTCAGGGGCCTGACATGAAGGGTACCTCTCAAGGGTTACCTGTCCTGCTTTGTGCCAATCCATAGGATGGATGTTGTTATGTGGCCCCATAGAAGGGCCTCAGCTTTAGTCTTGCCTTTAATTCTGAGCCTGTGTCTCCACTACTGAGGCACTGCCTTCCTCTGGCAGACAGCTAAGAGTAGGGGTCCCCTGAAATTTCAAAAGTCGCACCACTAGACATGTTCATCTTCTGGGCGCGGGGGAACCTGCCCACTGGCTGAAAACAAAGCCCAGGAGGGGAGCAGAGGCAGATCACACCAAGTACAGTTCTGCTAAGGCTGTGCTTGCTGGGCTTATTGGAGGGGATTCATCTCTCTGGGGTCTACAGTGATGCTCTGCCTAATGTGGCCTGAGTCCTAAAACAAGCCACCAGGCACCATTCCCAATAGGAACACACCTAAAGCATTTAACAGGAATCTAGTTGATGTCAAAGTGGCTCCCAATGCCTGCTGTATTTAGCCAGCCGTGCACCTACAAGTTTGGTTATACCGTGCCCTGTGACTAGAAGTTAAAACATGGCTAGGATCTATCTTCTTTCTTTCCCCCTACCTGATTATCAAACCCTTCCTCACCTAATATTACATTGTGATAGACATTGCTGGCACCAAAGGCTGTTCTCCAACTGAGGCAGGGGGTATTATCTGATTGCAGTAACTCCAATGTTGTCATGGAAAGGAGCGTGGCAGGAGCTCTGCCAGTGCCTTTGAGTCACTGAAGAAATCACTGCTGGGGAAGATGAAATAGGACCAGACTGTCTTACAGTCTCCTATACACCACCTGAAGAGTCATGGAATCATTTAGGTTGGACAAGACCTCTAAGATCATTGAGTCCCAACAGTTAATCCAGCACTGCCAGGTTCACCACTAAACCGTGCCCCAGGTGCCGCACCCACATGCCTTTTGAACAATTCCAGGGACGGTGATTCCACCATTTCCCTGGGCAGCCTGTTCCAACGTGTGGTTAGCTTCTCTGTGAAGAATTTTTTGCCTAATATCCAATCTAAACTCCCCTGGAGGAAGGACATCCCTTGACATCTAGTTAAGTAGTTTCTGATAATCCTTTCCAGCAGTTCTGCAAGAGCCAAGCAGCTCTTTCCTGCTTAAGAAAAGTGCTTTTTGGTGTCTTTTGGGACAATGTTTTCTTTTGAGCATTAGGTAGTTTCCAAAAGAAGCATTATTTATTCATTTATTTCAGTTTCTTTAAAACTACGTCCCTTAGAAGTAACACAAGGCCATTATAACTGACAAGTTTGAGCTCTGGTATAATGGAGGACCCACAGAATTTCACTCAAATTCCTGCATTAGGGTCTTGTTCTTTTTTTTCATGCAATCACAATTGCTCACATAAAAGACAAATAAAGTAGTGCCTTCACCCATTACTTATTGAACCTGCAGTTGTAAGGTTTCTAAAAAATGCTCAAAGCTTTTCATTGAATTTTAAAGTGTAACATGCATTTAGATTCCCTGGCAAATCATGCAGCATTTAAGATCAAGGGGGGTTGATTTTTAGTGAATTATACTTGCTACTATGGGTTTTTTTTGTAGGAGATTAATTAGAAGCAACTGCAAAACCAACACCGAGTTTATTGCATGGATTTCCTATCATCTTTGTGGTTCAATTAATTTTTTTGCAAGTGTTCTACATTTAGCACTGCAGACTTCTGGTCTGTGACTGGGCTCCTAGAAACTATTATCATATAAATAATAATTAGATGGGAGTTAAAACCAGCATGACTGTACTGAACAAATATACATGATTGCAAATGTGTCTGTATCAGTGGGAGAGAAGAAAAGTGAATCCACTTCAAATGTTCAGTTTTACACCTCATTAGTCTGAGATGATTGTTTAATGGTTTGATTAAAGGAATTTTTTTTCCTTCCTCAATCCACTTGTTTCTTCTCCTGTATTTAGTAATTGACTGCAGTTCAGAATTCTGCTGAATTTGTTAAGATTTTCACATATTTCTTTTCTAGAAAGTTTTATCTTCAGGCTGACCGGTGTCTGTGGGCTCAACCTCGCGCTATCCATAGCATAAGATGACAATCTTCCAACACCCGCTCTGTTTAAAGACAGACACTTGGGCTGTCAGCAGTGGGGTGTATTCTCTGCTTCAAGGACACACTTTTGAAGTCTTTGAAGACAAGGAGCATCAGAACAAGTTTGCGGATAGGAGACTATAGACAAAGCATTGCAGACATGAAATAAATGCTTTCCTCAGTCTCTTAAGCTACATGTTAATCAAGTCAAATACTAAAGAGCTGTTAAATATTGTTATCAACAATTGCTGAGGCAAGGCCCTGCTTCTATACATTTATAACATATGTGGAAAAAATGTGTTTACAGTAACATTGGTTAACTTTCAGTGAATATAGGTAACTTTTTAATTCCCATATAACGTGTAGTAGATTTAGTGAATTTTCATCCTTCCAAGGGTCAATATTTCAAAGGGGAAGAATCAAAACAAAATATAAGGCTAAAATCTTTATTGAAGGACCTGGGGTGCATGCCTATGTACTATCATTTTGTTCTTTCTGTTCTAGGTGTTGGTAGCTGAAATTTCCCTTTCACAGAGCGTATGGCTACAGTAAAAATGTCTGTCTCCTTAGTATTTGTTGGCAGACTAGTTTGCTTTTGTTTGTATAAAGTAGAAAGGAGCTTTAAAGGCAGTAGTCCAGGATGTGTGGTGCATGGAGCACTAGTAAAGTGGTTGAGACACTGCTGGCAGCAGGAGTCTGCAAAGAAACCATCACATTGGAACAAAAACAGCTGTCTGCCAGCACCATAAACTTTAGGAAATGTTGTGGGTGATTAGTTGCTGCTCCTAATGTGTGAAAGTTGGCCTGTCTGCATACAGGCAAAATAAACTCCCTTTTACTTCTTGCCACTCAGAAATCACAAGACATTATGGGATTGATTATGAGCCATAAAAGCCAGGAAGTTCAGTTTTAGAGTGAAAACCATGGCAATGACTGTCTCCTTCTATTTGGATGTCATTGCATGAAAAGCTAAGGTGAAATGAAAAGGAACAGGAAACAAACCTCAAATGGGAATGGGACAAAAACCTCTAATGGGAAAAGCAACTCAGTCAGGAAGGAACACTCAAGCATATAATATAAGGCACCTGACCTCTCTGAAACTTTTGGTTTTTTAAGTAAACCTTAGTGGTCCTGGAACAATAGTAAAAGAACAGTCCAACAAGCATATTCTGCTGAGTGTCACATAGATTTTTTTCCCAAAGACAGACATCCTTCCCATTTCCACCATCCCACCAGCTCAGATAGTCTGAATAAACACCACTTCAACAAAAGCAAGAAAGAATATGGATTGATTGCAAATAAAGAATAAAAAAGGATATCTTGTTATGAAGCCCTTCAGTTACATTTTTTGTGGATAAACTGTTTCAACAGCCATTTCAAAATTAAATCACCTGTGAGTGCAAATGTCGAAATTTAACATGAAGTGAAATTATCCTTGTTTGTGCTGCAAGGCAGTTTGAATATTTCTTTTCTGTGAGGGAATTTTTTTTTTCCTGAACTGATTATGAAATAGATGTGAAAACTAAGGACAGAGGTGGGACTATTTTATTTTTTTCTTTTATATACCTCTGAGTCTTCTGCTTTAAGCAATCCTAACAAAGATAAATATTTATATAGCACCTTCCAGTCTATGGCTTAAAAGCACTTAACACGCTTTAATATATACTATTGCACAGAAATAGAAAAAATACAGTTCTAGGGTGAAAGGTAATTTCTGCCTGATAGCAATGCTGGAAAACAGAAAGTAAACAGGATTTAGAGCAAAGTAAACCAGAATTAATTCCTAGTAAGAATAAGTAGAAGAGAAGAGCTAATATTTCCACTGCTGCAAAATTCGTCAGTAGGAATTTCAAAGCTTGATTTTTCTTATCTTTCATAAACAGGTTGTAAATCTGAGGCCCCACAAAGTAAATGGATGGCTTAGCATTTACTCTAACAAAGGACAAGACTTCATTCCCACAATTTAGTAAGATACAGTCTTGGAAGAAATGGTAAGATCTGAGTCTAAGTGCCTGCAAGGGGTTAAGAGGGGCTGTAGAAATGACTTATGCTTTTGACTAAGCAATAAAACTACATTCTTGGGTGGAGGGAGACTGCAATATTTTGGAGTGCTTTTTCCTCACAAAAATGTCACAAAAAGATTTCCTTTCCTTCAGGATTATCCACTTTATTGTATTTCCAAGAAAAGTAAAGGAAATTAAGACTTTTACTCTCAGCAATGCCCATTTTTCTTTCTAATGCTAGTCAGCAGTCTGGTGATTTAGGGGTCATTCTTAGGAGAACACCAGGATTAGCAGATGGTATCAGATAAAACTTTTGGTTTGTTTTTTTTATTCTTACTGGTCAGTATTGACTAGCAACTTACTAAAGAAATCCAGGAAGCAATAGAACCAGAGACTTTAGATAAAAGTCCTAGAGGTTTCTCCAGAATCATAGAATCATTAAGCTTGGTAAAGACCTCCAAGATCATGGAGACCAATGTTTGACTGAGACCAGCACCATGTCAACTAAACCATAGTGCCAAATCCAGGCATTTCTTAAACACTTCCAGGGGTGGTCCACTCACCACTTTCCTTGGCAGCCCTTTGCAATGCTAAAGTCACACTCATACTGTGAAATGCATACTTAAGTGTTTGTGGAAAATAGGACACCTCCAACAGAAAGGCATGAAAGAGCCCTGCCTCCAAATTCCCTGTCTCATAGGACAGATTTATTTTATAAACATAGGAAAACTGCTAACTTTTGCATGTGTGAACTTAATTATAGCAGAATTTATTTTTTTTTCTTTTAAGGCAGTTAGGAGGTTTTGTTCTTAATCGAGACTACTTTGAGAATCAATTTAAATATCTGAAATGATATGCATATTTCAAATATGCTAAACTTAACCTTTGATGTAGTGCTTAGCTCTTCACTTCCATAATGAAAACAAATTAATAGAAATTGCTCTGGATTAAAGAGGCATACTCAGTATTTCTCTCTCAGCAGAGACATCTCAGACCAGGGCAGCAAAGGTAGCTGTTTTGTAATAAGGAGCTTTAGTCCCTAACAACTTCAAATGATGTTTCACAAATTCTCCAACACCTCTCTCAGGTGCCTCAGGGTCAGAAGGAAGCAATTTACTCATTGCCAAATATACTGATCCAAACAAGCAGGTACAGGGCAATATGCGCTATGTCAAGACACCAACCCTGGTCCCAGGGTATTCTAGCTCTACGGGCACAACACTTACTCTCTGCTAATCTTTTCCCCACACTTCCTAGGAGGGAGGGTGGTTGCCAGCCCAAGTTGACTCCTGCTAAGGAGCCATATGTTTCAGAGCCAGCCATAAGGCTCCAAACAAGCATGCTGTGCTTTGCCACGAGTCCCTAAGCTCATGGACACAGCCTCCAGCATGTGGGACTTGTCTTAGCCAAGCCAGCCTTCTGTCACCAAGCATGAGCTGGTGCTCTGGCATTGCTGAATGTCAAACCTACTTACTTGGGTACATGACCCAAGGAAGAAGTGATGCACTGGAAAAGCATCACCTGGCTGTATGATCCTTCTCAGTACAGAGTCTTGACCTTCAGGTAAGAAAAGAATGGAGAGAAAAGCAGTCTTTGCCCTTTCCCAATGAAGCTGGGCCACAGGAATGCTTGGTGCTGGCCACAGTATGCACAGGGAATATCTCTAACATAGCTGCTGTGGCATTTACTTTTGAGGTGGGAGACTTCCATTTTGTCCCTGTTCCCAAGGCGGGTTAATACCAATTACATTGTACATTTGAGAAAAGTAAATCAAATACTTAAGCAGAGCTGGAAGGAGTGGGAATGCAGAACTTTCTTCTCCTACTAGTTGCAGCAATCTCTCTCTTCTCCCTTCTGCCTTTAGATGTTAATTTTGCCAGTGTTTTCAGGATGGGGTCAGCCTCCTTAGGTGTAGGAGTGAAAAGCCCTGACCCTTGATTTTCTGTTTCCTGTTTAACTTTCTAAGCACATGTAAGATTCACCAGAGAGCCAGAAACATTTCCACAAGTTCTCAGACATTTTTCACAAGAAAAAAAAAAAAAAAAAAGTAAGGGCTCTGAGACTTCTGTGATTACCAATATAGGGAAGAGGTAAGATCTTAAGGTCTTCTCTGGCATCTTTTGGCAGCTAGTATCAGCTGTTGCCTGTTCTGTCTGGTGGCTCCTGTGAAGCCTGTTCCTCAGCACTTAATGCTCATTGTTCTTTCAAAAGGATATTTAAGCATGTAACATTAAAAATGTAAATTGCACAGAAGCCTAAAGGTTACGTATGGTAATGCTACCAAGGAGCGCATGCTGTTTTCCAGATCTGACCAAATGTTTTACAGGGAAGGCATTTTACTCAAGTCGCTAATGATGTTTTATGTAAACAACAAAAACAACAAAACAATAACATGTTTTAGAATTGCCATTGCAAAATAAGACCTTTCCATGTTTAAAGGGCCTCTGTGCTTTCCCTACACAGACACTGCTGTGCTGAAGGACATACTTATACAAATAGAAATGATGATAAAGAAAGTGAAGAAGAAAAATATCAGGTCAGAAGAACAAAACTGTGCTTCTTCTAGCTCCATCAGCTTGGCTATATTTTCTTCCTGACAGAGAGTTTGAAATGGCATAAGAATTCCTTCAACCAGCTCTTCCTGTGACCTAAATGCATAATTGATGAAAATGTATTGTTTACATGAAAGCCTCATAGAAACCACCAGGAAAGCATTGCAGATTATTTTTTCCTCCTTTTGCCACTATGTTTTTACAGATGTGATATGCGGTTTAAGGAGCCAAAGCAGACAGTTGTGCTTTAGCCCTGCCAAATACTGCAAACAAAGAATAAGGTTTCCTTCTTTCCTCTCCCTTTCCCGACAGAAAATATATAGTTAAAATAAATAAACACATCACTAAATACAATTTTTAAAAATAGCTTTTAATTGGCACCTCTACGAAAATTCATGAGGCAAATGATACATTTAGAGCAAACAATTTTACAGCTTTGACTCCGGCAAGCATCAGCGGGGAGCGCGCAGCGAGGGCGCCGTGGCGGCCGCCGCAGCCAGGCCGAGGGTGGGATTGCCACCTAGTGGGACCCCGCTGCTCCAGCCCCCTGGAGCTGCGAACCCCCTGCTCATCGCCCTAACGCTGATTAGCACAAACTGCAGCTAAATTTAGAGCCTGGAGCAGTGGATCACTAAACACCCCGAGCACTCGGTGCTGCACAGAATGGAACCATAGAATCACAGAATGGTTTGGATGGGAAGGGACCTTAAAGATCCTCTAGTTCCACTCCAGCTGGCATGGGCCGGACACCTTTCACTTGACCAGATTACTCAAAGTCTCCTTCAATCAGGTCTTGAACACTTCCAGTGATGAGGCATCCACACCTTCTCTGGGAAACCTGTTCCAGTGCCTCACTACCCTCACCATGAATAATTTCTTCCTAATATCTAGTCTAAATCTGCTGTCCTTCAGACTAAAGCCATTGCCCCCTGGGGAGTGTTTGCCCCAGCATGTTGCAGATGTACCCAAAATATCAGCTGCTTGTTCAGAGGCAGCACAGAGTGTGGCACTGCTAGCTCTCCTTATCACATGAGGATGCTGGCCTCTCTCAAGAGTCCTCCGGCACTTGAACACTGTTATAACTGATAACATCTTCTCTTTGAAGCTCATAGAAAATCTAAATGTAAGGAAAACCATGGGACCCTCTTGTCAGTGTAGGAAAGATATGAGCACAGACCATGGCTGTCTGCTGTGATAAACTGCCAGCCTCTTGTGCTCAGTGCACATGGAGTTGTGGTAGATTTGGTTTTCCATAGATCTGAGAAAGGCAGACTTTCTGCAACTGCAGAAAAGCTAAACACAATTCCTGGTGTGGCTGTGTGGTGTGATGCAGTTACTCACTGAATACTCCGCCCCTGACTAACTGTGAGCTTAGCAGGAGGGAGCGGTGGGAAGGAAGAGGCCAGCCAGATCTTCTGAGGACCAGCTTAAAAGTCAGTCCCAACTGACCTGGTGTATCATCAGCCAAGTATCACAGTTCTCCACCTTTTTCCTCTGTGCATTCCTGTTCCCTATAGCCGATGAAGATGGGAGGAGGTAGGGTGGCAGTGGCTTCCAGCTCTGCTGAGGAGTAGGTGTCCACTGTTACTCCAACTGCTGTTTGTGTGTCACCAGGTAAAGAGGAGCACCTGCTGCTTCTGTGTGTGAGCAAATCACTGCTAAGAAGGTTGCTTTCATCCCTGGTCTAATATATATGATCATGAAGAGTGAAAAAGCTTCAGTAAGAAAGGCAAAAAAAACTTCATAGTCTCACGAATGAGGCATTATGTTGAGGAAAAAAAAAAGGGGGGGATCTTGGCAAAAGGAACTCCTCCTATCTTCTATATTGTTGAAGCTTGAGCAGCAAGAAGGCAGAATTCTAACATGGGGCCAGAAAAAGAGCAAATAAGGCAGTATATGCTACTGTGGTCTGTATGTACCAGGCCATCTGATGATCAAACTAGGCCCTGGTTCTAGACCCTCAGTGGTTTGTCCTTTACAATTCATAAGCACTGAATATTTATTTGGTGGAAATACTGCTGGTAGCTAGACTGCAGATTAGCTACTGACCTTGTTGCTGGCAAATTTGCATTCTGTGCAGAAGTCCCAAGTGAACAGAAAGAGCAGGTGGGTTGATTTGTTTGGGGGTTCTTTGGTTATTACAGAAAAGTGCAGCAAAGAGGCAGAATGGGTTGGGACTGGATGGTTGGGGCTGAAGGAGGAGAAAAACAGAAAAGTGAGAAAAGGAGGAGGGGATGGAGATGTTAGTTACCTGCCCTAACTGGTTATCCTTACACAGAAGGAAAACTGGTACTCTTATAATGGTGCCAGTTTATCTGGAAGGAAGCAGTCTGACATGGAGAGATTTACTAACCAGTTGTTGTAGCCATCAAATGTGCAGGGATTTCTAATGCCTAAACCTGACCTGGCAGAGAAAAAAGGAATGGTTTATGTATGTTCCCACAGGCTTGGAAAGGATAGGTGCAGAGGAACTTATGATTTATTCCTTGTGCTCCTGTGACTAGTGCTTTGTAGTAGTGTTCCTTAAAACTTGATTCAGAGCCAAAACATAATTCAGAGTCAATGTTCACTATCTATGATGTGGAAAATCTTCAGGCAGACTATTTATACCTTTGTTGTACCTCTAATTATTGTACCATTTGAATTTATTNAGTAAATTGTTGCTAGGAAGGAAGAGGGGTTGTTTTTGAGAGGGTTTCGTAGTTGGTTTTTTTTGTTTGTTTACCTTTACTGTATGTTAATAAATCTAACTGTTTCTATTTTGAATTGAACCTGTTTTGCTTTTCTTTTAATCCTATTCCACTAAAATGAAAATTAGGCGAATGTGATAACCACTACATCTTTTGGTGTTTCTGCCCGGTTGTTGAATTTTAACCCATTACACTTACACAGAAGGAAAACTGGTACTCTTATAATGGTGCCAGTTTATCTGGAAGGAAGCAGTCTGACATGGAGAGATTTACTAACCAGTTGTTGTAGCCATCAAATGTGCAGGGATTTCTAATGCCTAAACCTGACCTGGCAGAGAAAAAAGGAATGGTTTATGTATGTTCCCACAGGCTTGGAAAGGATAGGTGCAGAGGAACTTATGATTTATTCCTTGTGCTCCTGTGACTAGTGCTTTGTAGTAGTGTTCCTTAAAACTTGATTCAGAGCCAAAACATAATTCAGAGTCAATGTTCACTATCTATGATGTGGAAAATCTTCAGGCAGACTATTTATACCTTTGTTGTACCTCTAATTATTGTACCATTTGAATTTATTAACTGGATAAATAATAATAATTATTATTATTATTTATTATTATTATTAAATAGGAGCTTAAATATTGGACAGAGATTGAAAATCAAGAATTAGTACAATAATCTAAAGGAAAATTTATCTCAAGCAATGACTGCAGAGAAGGTGGTTAAATATTCTGGTCAGTGACTAATGGTTGTTAGATTTTAACTTTAATTACATGAAGCAAAATACTGTGTTCAAGCTACAGCAAGGCCTAAAAATGTGATGAATATCCCAATATCTGACATATGAGAGTAGAAGCAGAAGCCTAAGTTTCCTATGACAATTTAGATACAGAAGCTACATCTCAATGTGATTCAGAATAGCTAGCTATCTTCAAGTAGAAGTCTACAAAAGTCTCTTTTATGACAATGCTCCTTCTGGCTTGGCAGAAGGCCCACTAGAGAAGCAGTTAGCAAAGAAGGAGCTGCACTATGGTAATTCAGTGAGCTGCACTTAAATCAACACCTACAAGGCCTGTATTACATGGACTTTTACCTAACAAAGGGGTTCTAACCACGAGATTACTGTGAAAATGTGAAGGGCTGCTGACGGCACATATTGTGCTTTTTTCTGAATCTCACTGCTGACTGGGGTCATTTTGGAGCCTTCGGTAGAGTTTGTGTCCTCTCCCTTATCCGTGAACCATAGCAGAGCTTAGGTGTCTCTCTCTCTTCCCAGGCTTGGGGACCTCAAGGGTCTGGTTGCCCCCTGTACATCATTCAGAAATTTTGGATTCTAATAGTCACTTAATCTGAGAGTTAGGTAACTAAAATTTGTCCATAGGCAAATTGCAATTTTGGAAATTATCTAAACACAAATATATTTTATAAATCAAAAGGCTTCACAACCTTTCAATCTTACCTGTAGGGAATCTTTGGAAGAGAGAACTTTAGTTCATCTGACTTTTTTATTTGGAATAGCAATTTTGCATGGCACAATTATGGCAGACACTCCTTTTTACTGCATTTATCAAAAGAGAAACACTCAACTGGCATTTAATGCACTAGTCCTGCAGCACTCCACATCAAATTGTGCATGGCCACAGTCCAGCTCTCACTAACAACCGTAGAAACAGTGAGCTTACTTCAGTAAAAAAGTTGTGTTTTAGAGCACATTAGGAGAGAAAAACAATAGCATTGGTTGCAGTCAATACAAACAGATATTATTTTTATTTTCGGTATTACTCCTTCCTAGTAGTGAAACCAGCCAGTGAACCCTTCACAGGGTGTGGTTCTCCTGAAAGGGGGATGCCTCTGTGGACATAACTTGGAGACAATAATGCAGTTCTTCCTAGCTAAAATAGTTGATTGTCTAGTTTCCTAAGCAATCTGCACGGTTTTTTTCAGTGCCCTTTACTGAATCTTCGTGGATTAAGAAAGACTGGTTAATCTGAAGCGTATGTAACATCAGCTGGCCACAAACATTGCTCTAAATGCTGTTCAAGCCAGGAATAAATCATCAGGCTTTGCAAATCCCCACACAGAGCTGTGCATTGATGGTTCAGGCTGCACAATCATTTCTCAAATGAAACACAGCTGAATTGCCAAATACTGATTCTCCCCAAGGTGTCTGTTACATACGGTTATGTCTTCCTAACCGGTTACCTGCTATGGCTAGGGAAGGCCAGTAGGAACACTCAGATTATTTTAATCCTGACCATACAAGATAATTCTGAAAGATCACAAGAGTTGAAATCATTAACTGTGCTAAAACAGGGTTTATAACTTGCTCAAACTGAGAATATTAATTGTGCTCAGAATACAAGGTTAAAGGAGGGATAGAAAGTTAACCAAATGCTGCAGCTACAGGTCAGTAGTTCCTGTCTCATTCCGCCTAAGAGCCCATAACTATTCCAGGATACAGCTCTCAAAGTCACATCCCAGCTCCAGACTGACTTCACTGGGAAGTCACTGGTTGAGATGGGGAACATACTAGATTGATCTGTGAAATGCAGCAGATATTTTTCTCCAAAGTTCACCTTTTTGATATTGCATTAAGATAGTGTGAGGACTTGGAGAAGCACTATGAACAATCTCAAACACTGTCAAACAAGAAAGTTCCCACAAGGGAATCCACCACAACAAGACATTAAAATAAGCATAGATGGCAAAAAAGAAAGCATTAATACCAGACCTAACCAGAGGTGAACGTTTGGAATTAGCACACTGGAAAAAATTCTGTTGTGCAAACTGTGGGAAAAGCGCTGACAGCAACAACCAGAATGTACCAGGCCTGGTGAGGCAGATCAAGGTAAATATCGGGTCAAAAGCTCTCACCAAGGCAAACTGTGAGAAAGGATCTTACACACATGCCATCCCAAGCTGGGTGGGAACGGCATCCATGCCTTGTGGATACTCAGGACTTGGACTGTATAAAAGTGGTACCTCCACAAGAACACGGGAACCCCCACCAGACAGACCAGGATGAAGAAGGTCCAGCAGGACACTGCAGGATTCCATGTGGTGGTGATATCTTTGCTTAGTCTCTCTCACACTCTCTTTCTCTTTTTGCCCCTTCTTTTCTATCTCTCTCTACTTGACATTTACTGTTTGCACCTGAATTCAGGTAGAGACAACAGAATAACCAGATCCTAACAGATAGCAAGCCAAAAACCAATCAAAAAAGTCTATGCCGCGTTCCAGCAACACTGTGTTTGCCACGTCCTCCAGGAAGCAGCAATGCAAAATCCCATCTGCCACAAGTGAAGACCCTCCACTGGAGATACGCCTTTCTTATTTTGGATACAGTGTCTGCTAGACTGTGCTTAGTGGGCCACCACAGCAGTGAGGAGCTAGAAGCAAGATCCCATTTGGAGCAGAGGAGCAGAACAGCACGAGGGAATAACACAGCTTGTAGCATATAGATGTGGAGAAAAAGCCTCTCCTAAAGGAACAAGAAGGCACAGGGATGTAGCAGGGTCCTTGGTTTGGACAAATGCAGGGTAGGCCAGGATATGAGGAGCACAGCTGCACCACAGAAGTGCTGAATGCCTCTGAACATTTTCTATTCCATTTCCCAGCTGTGCCATTGCAAGCGATGACAGGTAGGTCTAAAGTTCAGAACCCCATGACCAAATACAAACTACAGGAATGATTACTTCTTATTAAAGTTGCTGCATGCCTGATGACTCCTGGATTTTTCATATGTGTTTTGGGTTGTGTCAGGGGCACAGCAATCCATGGAATGAGTTGAAGGCCATGGGACTCCCAAAACCAGCTTCTGAAATAAGTCATTTAATTTGAACTAGGACATTGCTGGCATGTTCACCTTAGTTAGCATGTTGATCAGGATCAAGCCCATATTCTTTGCCAATTACCTAGAATTTAGCCTTTGGCAGACCTTTAGGATATGATTCATTCAATTAAATGGGGATGATTGAACCTGTCATTTTTAGTCTTTGATCTTAGCTCTGAATTAAAGTACAACTGAAAAACATATACAAAAATATATCATAGGGGCTTTGCAACATCTAGGTTTAAAGTTTCATGATCACTGTAGACAGAACAACCAGGTTAGTTAGATAAAGAGTTTTTTCTTCTCTTTTTAGATTTCTAGACTATTTCTGATGCTGAAGATAAAACATTTTTCTCTGAAAATAAAATAGCCAGCTGTCAAGGCTGATTCTCTGAAGTCCACTGTGTGAACTTAACTAACTCCCTACTTAATATTACCTAACCTATAATAGAATTGGATATCCTAGATCTCTAGAACTCAGGCTTGAGTTATCCCTAAAAGTGAGAAAAGGAAACATAAAAAATCATAGAGACATTAAGTGAAACACTTTGCTAATTAATAAGATGTCCAAGAAATGTTTCCAATACTGTAGGTCAGTTTTATTTAAAAAATAGAGTCCAAACATTGTTTTTTATAAGGTGCAACATATACATTGTTTTCTACAATTAAAAAACAAAACAACAAACAGAGCCTAAGCAAAACCATAGTCATAAATATAGCGTCCTTCAAACACAGAATCCGTGAATCTTCTGTAATCCTTAAACATTCTTTTTCTGCTTCTCCCAAGCATAAGAATTAATAATTAGCATCACTGGGACAGCCAAAGGGTCTGTCTAATGTCATTCATTTCTGTACTTTATTATTAAACTTTCCAGTACAGATTGCTTCAAGTGCACATGAGAAGTTGAATGTAACTTTACACAGTTCATGCAAAACAAAGGTAGATACTGAACCTCCATCATTCAAAGATTTTTATTCCCATTTAGTTTAGTTGGGCATTTTTGAAGGCCAACTGCTTGAAGGACTGAACTGACGTTGCATAAAGTCAGCAGTATATACTAAAATACTCATGTAACTCAGATTGATAATGCTACGTGACTATCTTGAGCTCCACAAATTCAAATAAATAGGGCTGAGATCTATGCCTGTTGGAGTCTATTCACTACTTCTGAGGCAAATTTTAGAATACAGATGGGAAACAGTGTCTGATAATGGGCTTGTTATTGGGAAATAACTTAAATCATTACATCATAACTGCATTTTTTGAGATCAGCATACTATTAATTTATATTAAGGGTGTTTCCTTTCAGAGACCAGTGTGAAAAGCAATAAAGGCTGTAGCACAGAGGAATTTTTCTAATTAGCAAAGTCTATCCCATTTCCAAAGCCCTCCATGTCATTCTAGCATCAGCCTCAGCCTTGATGATAACACCAGGCAGCTGAAGTTAGCCATGAGTGTGTCATTCCTGGACAGCCAGATAGCAGCCCCTGCTCTGAAGGGTTTAACATCTTTTGAACAGATGCTGGAACAAGGAGCAGCACTACATGGTTACATGTCCAAAGTTTTTTCCCTTAACCCCTTAGGTATTTAAAGCTTTCCATCTAGACAGGAATATGCTTGATAGAAGAGAGATGTACATCCATTTACCTGCCTTTTCCTTGGGTGATAGTCCAGGGTCAAACTGCATTCACAATAACTACATAGATCTCAATTCCTTCGGCTGGTGTTTGCTACAAACCACCATGCTGGTTTTTTTGGATCCTGGTTTTAAGCCCTAAGGGCTCCTCCCAAATAGTCTAAAAAAGGCAAAGGCAACAAGCTATCACAGGGGTGACTTGGTTTCAGTAAATCAGGCCTCTGGATATTAATTGCAATTAACCACACAAGTCCATGCCTTTGCATAACCACAGACTGTGTTTAACCTGATAAGCCAAGTCAGTATATATGTAAATTTGTATTCATAGCCAGATTAACCTCAGTTAGGCAAGTCCATGTCTTTTTCTGAGAAAATTATAACGTTCTTCAGTGTTGATATTGGTTCCTGTTTGCAAACATGGACAGTAGAACATGGTCATATGGTTTTAATCCAAGAATGAGATTGCTCTCAAAAGTCAGCCTTTTTAGCCTAGTCTAAATCCCTTAGATTCTAGAAGTTATGGGTAGAAACTGATAATTGTATAAAGCCCCACATGGATTTAGTTGTGGGAATGGACTGATTTTATGATGGCATCTCTGTTCAAGTGAGGGAATCTAGTGTTTATGAGCATTGTTGTTGACTTGGTTTTTATGAGTTTGGCTGCTGACAGCTCCAAAGAAAAACGTAAGAAATAACCACATTATGTTGTATTTCCTATTTTCAGAAGAAAGGGGTTGCTCAGTCCTATAGCTTATATAGTTTTAACAATGTCTCTTTAATAATACATTGTACTGCAGCTGTTCAGTTAACAAAAAATATACACTGAAATATTTATGGCTTTGGCCAAAGCTACATGTATTTATGTCAGTCTGTTGCAAACACAATTGTTAAGTGGAGTACTTAACAAATTAAAATTATCCCTTTACTTCCGTTTCTTTTACTTCAGCAATTCAGGCCATATTCCGTGTGAATGCAGTGGGATACATGCCAGAAGGAAGCAGGGTGACTGGAGATAAGAGGAGGAATTTGTGACACAGAACTTTGGCATCTAACTCAGGGTGCACCTGAGTAGTTGTCTCAGTTCAGGGACACAATAATCATGCACATTGCCTACGCGTTAGATCAACAGTCTGGGTTTGGGCTGGAGTAAGCAACAGGCTGTTCTGGCATGAGAGGTCATCTCTATCCATAAGGAGCATTCAAACACCACAGGTTATTTGAGTGAATTTGAACAAAAATACCAGAGGTCTTAGATGCCTAAATGAAGGGACCAGGAGGTCTGAAAGGGATTCTGGGCACAAGCCTTCTGCAATCTTTAAGTTAACATCTATGAAACAAACACTGGGCAGTGTGAATTATGTGTTACAGAGAATATGATTTGGTATTCTGTTACTGATAGCAGTAGTGACTAAAGGGTTGACACTCTTTATCTCACATAGGATCAGAACAAGGGTTTAGGAAAATTTCACATTTTTACCTGAGTGACTTCGAGGTCTTTACCAGGGTCTGTTAAATCTTGTGTTCTTGGTGCAAACAGATAAATATTTAAAGCTTTCCTATGATCAATTGTATTCTCAGTCCCTCTGATCTTATCCAGCCACAGTGCTGTGGAGAGGAATTCCACAGGCCTATGACTGATGAGTGCATAAAAAGTAGATCTCTTACAGAATAAGTGTCTATGACTGTTAAATTAATTT
Organism: Donacobius atricapilla; assembly: GCA_013397315.1. Taxonomy (NCBI): domain Eukaryota; kingdom Metazoa; phylum Chordata; class Aves; order Passeriformes; family Mimidae; genus Donacobius; species Donacobius atricapilla. Next base: position 1,046,405 of record WBMY01001460.1, read on the forward strand.
CAGCAATCTCTTGGCAAGTGCAGACAAATGCCAAGAAAGAGCAATGACGAAAAGGACTTAAGTGGAGAACCAAGAATCAATGCAGAATGTCATTCATTTGTGAAAAATTGAGATGTACACAAGGGAAGACAGGTGAGGGATTCAATCTCTTGTCACTAACACTGATGAGAGACAGATACCACTGTCTTTTTAGTGCTTTTGAAAACTCTTCAATGGGCTTCTATGTTTTTTCCAGTTACCACAGCAAACCACAAAATACTAAATTTTACAGTACTTGTATGCAAAATTGCATAGAGATAATAAATTCTTACAAATAAATTCCATTTCAACATTAATAAGGGGAAGCAGGTTGACAGAAATGCTAAGCAGTATAAAATTCAAAACACTATAGCAGGGAGCAAGGGACATTGCATTTTAAAGTGATTTGAGGCTTAATCTTACTCTTTTCTTAAGACTTAATTCCAGTCTTGATTCATTAAAGATTTACAAAATAAAATGAAGATGACAAAATCTTTCATTTAAAAATATGCCAATTTTTGTCCATCACAAAAATGGTATAACTCAGTAGCAAACAAATGGCCATGATTCCAGTAACAAAGGCAACTGACATTACTCATCTACACTCTCTGGCTTGGAACACAAACCTTTATATCTCTTAGCAGCTTGTACATAAACAGTGCCTGCTACTCTTCATACCTGGCTCATGAGTTACTGTGACCTTGGTGCCTCCCACTGGTGCTGGTGGCTCTTTGTCTCTAAGCACCACGTCACTCACACCCACTAGCACTCCAGCTGAGCTGTCGGGAACCTCATTAAGGAAACACAGCTTGATGTCTGCAGCTGCTCAGAGCTTCTGAACTGCCTTCCTCAAAATAAGTGCTGTCCTGCATCCACTCCCTCTGTCAGAGGCATATCAGGCCATTCTTCATATTCATCACCTTTTTCTCTTTAAGCAAGATGAAACACCAAACACAGCCTTCATGTTAATCTAGAAGCAATTCCATTGGGGTTACTTTCTTCTTCTTTACCAGTCTAGTTAAACATGATAGATTCAGGGTCCTGGTTTGCCATTTGAGCCATATGTCTTAATACATCCTTTTTAGTTATGATGCCCAGCAGCCTCCTATAGGAGAAAAGGAAGTGAAAGGTCAACAATCATCTCATATATCATCCAGGTTTCTTCCCTGTTCAGCTGCAGGGACATTTTCTGAGTGCTTCTATACAGTACTGTCCATCTCATCTATTCCCCAATTATTATCTTCTTATAAAAATATTATCACCGCACGTAGTTCTACTACCCCACAATAATTAAGTTGATATACTTTGGCTTGTTACCTCTTTTTGTTGGGAAGGTGACTGAGTGAGGAGCTACAACAAGTAATACTTTGTACAACAAAATAGTAAGTTTCCTTAGGCTCAGGCTGCAGAGGACCGGCAGTCAAACCCAAGGTATCAGTGCCTGGTAATACACAAAGTAAGCTAAAGCATGGGGTTTCTGAAACTCTCACTGCCTGACAGCATAATTCCTTCAAATTTAAATGATAATTTATGTGAACCTAAATGAATTATATCTGTCAAGAAAGATGAGGCCTATGGGATGTCTGGCCCCAAGAGTCAAAAATTTCATAACCCCAAGTATTCAAGGGCTTTTACTTTCAGTCCTTGAAGACCGTTAGGCACTGAATATTGAAAAAATGTCACTGTTAATAGTTTTTCCACCTTTCATTTCATTTCATGTAAATTCTAAGACTCCAGATCTAAATTTCTGAATCCAGGTGCCTAAAAACAGAACTTTTATCTGTGTCCCAATAATGGTTCATATTTTCTTAATGCTGAGGATACTGCATTGACAGTAACAACTGATATGCAATATTTTTGAATAACAAAAAGACTTTTTAACAGAAGAATAAATTTTAGTCTTCCATGTTCAGAAATTATGGCTGCAGTTTAGCTATCCTGCTACCACTAGATCCTGGGATGAGCCATGATGCCCAAAAATCTCAAGTTCCATCAGAACTACGGGATGTTATGTCTAGTCCACACTGTGCAGCTTTTTGTTCCCCTAATTTCATGTTTGTCCCGCTCCTTAAGCTGTTATTTGAGAGCTTTTGGTTTACACACCTTTCCATTCATTATCCAATAAAGGAAGTTGAACAGATTAATTTTCCTCCAGTGACATCTTTATCACAATTTTCTCAAACATCTAGCTGGATGTCTAGAAACAGGCATATTCTTTGTAAACAATACTGCTTCCCAGATCTGCCTCTGCTGAAAACTGAATAATAGTGGCAGTCAGAACAGTTTATTTTGTATTTATTTTTACCTTATCTAAACGAGAATACACTAAGGATGTGGGTGGGAGAACAGAATGAAATAGCCTGCAAACACCATTTGGCTTCCGAATCTGACCTCTTTTGCTTCCCGGGAGAGACATGGGCAAGGTTCCCCTATTCATCCTTTCACAAAATAAGACAGAATTAAAAGATTCACTTGACTGTCAACTACTCACCCACTGCGAGTCACCAAACACTGCCGGAGTCCAAGTTTTCGGAAAATATCTACCACAGTTTCCATTGGTGTGTGGTCAGTGACAGTGAAAGGGCTCAGGTTGAGAATGCGCCGCAGTTTCAGTGGATGGGGACTGTTGGGTGGCAGTTCTGGGGGGTCTTCGGTGAAGTACACAATGGAGTTGCTCACCACCCCATCCTGACGCTGTCTTGCATTCTCTGTACAACACAAACATTGGCGTAGATAGTGAACTGAGCTCGATAATAAAAAAGAATTCCTCCTTCGGAAAGCAAGGTTTGATTTTGTCTTTAACATACTGAAGTCTCAGAAATCTGGGTTACTGAGTAACTTTGAATTTCCTTGAGACATTGCTCCCTCAAAGCAAATGTGATATTTTTATAGGCACATACTTTTCCTTGGTTGGAATACTGCTTTTCTGAATAAATATGCAGCTTATTGCATTCACAAACTTTACTAATCCAATTTCTATCAAATTCAAATCACTGTATGTAATTTCCTCCATTGTGAGAATCACAACAGAAAATTTATTATATGCCTGAAGGAGTGGAGTCAACAGCTGTGTAAGATCTCAGCTGGCTTGGAGCAAAACTTTTCAGTGGAGTTGGGAAAATGTGAACATGGTGAATGGATTTATGAACACAAAGCTGGGGAAAGACAAATTCACATTCCAGGGATCCAGGGGCAGCGTGGGTGTTGTTCTAGATCAGCAGCTCTCGCTGTCATGCAGGGTAAATTTTGTGGGTTAACACTTAATGCCTTAAATAGTTTGCATATCTAGATTTTTAAAAGGAAAAATAAATTCGCTTCCTACTTAAAGGAAAATAGTAACGGGAGGAAAAAATATAGGGGTAAACAGCACGTCTGTAACCATTTTCAGAAGTTCAAAAGCTATGATTAATACTTTGATCAAACTATGAAGTGAACATCACAATACATCTGGAGTTTGCATGATCAGTATAAGCTTTTATTTAAAGCACACCCCAAGACTTACCACTGGAGTACTTTCTTTTCTTTGTAGTGTTTACTACACCTCTACTCAACATTATAAGGGTCTAAACATTATATGAGACAGATTTCCAAATGACAGACAACTTTTCTCTCCCTAGAATAAGCATATCACGTGTTTGGCTTTGAGGTTTTAACTTTTTTTTTTTTTAATGAATTCTTGAAAATAGCTAAATTACTACTTTAAATTAACATAGGCTGCTTCTGCTCTTAAGAGGTATAGCAACTCATACTCCAAGCATATGTAAATATTCTCGGAGCTCTCTGCCATCAATCAGAGTGAAAAACCTGCTCCTGTGACTTGTAATGTGTAGACAGTGATGGTTTCCAACATGTTTCAGCTGCAATTTTTTTTTACATTTAATGCTCACTGTCTTGTAATATTTCTGAAACTGGAGCAATGCTGGCTCAAACCTAATACCAGCACAGTATATGAGTCTCAACCTTCTCACCCCACATATTACAAGCCCTATTGCAATTTATGGGAATTATGTTAGTTTTGTCTCAGCTTGTTCTAATTCATACATTCAATTTCAAGTGTGAATATGTCTGCATAGTTCTTTGATATATGATCTGTGCTAAGAGGTAACATTAATCAAACTGAAGGTAACTCCCACCCTTTGATAAAAACCTTTGACAGCTAGGTATTTCCTTCCCAAAGCTGCACCCTAAGAAATAGGGCCAAGCATTTTGGTTACCACATTGCTGCTCCCAAGGCAGCAGTGACCCTGAACAACAGTGATTAGCCAAAGCCATGATTTCAGTCTTCCATGTCAAACACAATTTCTCTCTAGAGAAATTTGTATGATGTAGTACTATGGAGTAAATTCAGTGGTATCAGAAAAATGGTGGATTTTGTATGCAGTCTCACTGGATGGGGGAGTGGGAGTAAAGGTAAAACAGAAGAGCAGAACATTTTTGCAGTCAGTGGGTAAGAAAACAGATACAGATTAACAGAAAGAGCAAAGCAAATGGATGACAATGCCTGTTTTTACAGAGCAATCCATGCAGAAGGCTCTTGTCATAGCTAGAGAGGGAATTAATTCTCCCAAATGTGGAACAGCCTCTCATATACATTTCACAGCCTATATCAACTATGTTGATCTCTCAACTCCACACTGGAAAAAACATATTATACAGGCCACCTGGCTATTGTCCAAGGCTTTGCCTTTTGCATGGTGCCTCTGGAGCAGGTTAAATTAAAGAAAAACTTTACAGTGTCAAAAACTCCCCTCTGTAAGACTGTAAAGTAGGTACCATCTAAAATGTAGACACCTCTTCCAAGAGGGTGACCGCCACTTCACTTGCCTGCCTACTCAACAAGGATCAGTGGAAGGACACAATCCTCCTGAGGATGCTGCTGAGCAATTGGAAATGGCATTGCCATTCACTTCACAGGTATTTGATACATTTACAAAGCATGCTCCACTCAGCAAGAAAGAAACTTTGCAGGAGTAAATCATGAGGCAGATAGCTTTGTGGGAATGGGTATTTGATGCAAGACTCAGCAGCTATTGCCTTCATCCAAGAAGGCAGATGTGTGAGGGAATTGGAGTACTTCCCCTGTACCACCATACTACTGATGCACAACTGTGCCTGAGAAAGAAGCTGAAATTCTTGGTTGAAACCATGTCTCTGTGAAGTGAAAAGTGTTCTTATTTAGAGGTACCAGAGCTAGCTCAAACTGAGGAGGTATTCTATACGGCACACTGCCATGAAAAAAGAGATACTGGTGAAAGGAGAGATACTGGAGTAGGCCTGACTGCTTTAATTAAGACCTCATTCCCCAGCTGAAGTGCTGCACGGATGGGGCTTATGTCGTTCTGAGATGTAACTCCAGTATCTCTGTCAACCTGATCAGGTGAACCTGAACAAGTGAATAAGAGATGCTTCACCATGTGTGATATTTCTCTCTTGGTAAGGAATTTTATAGCTTAAGGAGGATTGGTGCATGGCTCCATGATCACAACCATGAAGCAACCTGAGGTGGAGGTTCAGAACACCTTAGCTACTACCCTTGTGGTAATGATCAGCAATAACAACTTCTGAAATTCAGGCAAAGCAACTTCAAAGAGGATTAGCAATCAAAAGGTTGCTAGCATGGTTTGCCCTGCCCTGTACTGGAACCATATAATGTGTCTTTCGAAACCAAATCCAGATTTTAAGTCACAAGGACACAAACCATACTGGAAAATTTAACCACTTCTCAGTGTCAGCACAGAATGACAGCACTCACACTCAGTCCAAGGGCAAAAGGGTTACCAAAGGTCACTGGTGGCTGAGGATTTTAAAAAATCTTATCTATGCCTATAAAAAGTTGATTTTAAATCCAAGTTCTGCCTCATTTCCTATGAAAGATGCTCTTAATTAGAACAGATCAGGAGAGAGTACCTTTTCCTGTGAAAAATGCAGATGTCAAACAATTTTTGAACAGGAGAGCATTTTGATCTAAATGTTCACTGAGTTTAATGGTAACTGATTTCTTTGTTGTCAGTTCATAGCTGGACATTTTCTCACATCTTCTAGCAAGACCATTCAGCCACACAGCCATTTATGACCTGAACCAAAACACTCAGTTCCTCAAAGTTCTTTGACTCACTCAAGCAGCCTCTGATCTTTCTGATTTTAAGGTGAGGGCTCTGCATCTTCAGTCCATGCAATTTTCCCACTGACATACCTTCCTGAAAAGAAGGTCCAAAAGACTATTAACTTAGAAAGGCACCAAGTGTTAAAGCTATGACAAGGCATGGGCAGTATAAAAGACAGACCCAGGGTAGGCTAAATACATCTAAAACATGTGTTTTAAAGATCACTGTTATTTCCATTTTTGTTTTAGCTTTGTGGGAAGTGAGCTGGAAAGTGACCTTCAAAAATAACCCAAATTTACCATTTATTCATTTTTTTGTCTGAAAAATGTGTGAATTTCCATCAGGACAACAGCTTTTTAAAGGTGCCTGAACAACAGAGATGAAACAAGACCATGCAGAGAAGAATAATTCGAAGTCAAGGAGATTTGGATATACCAGACATTCCACTCCCCTGAAAAGTACAAGGCAACTACACCCAGATGGCATCTTGCCTGCCTGCCCAGCTGGCCCTCAACACCGTAGGACTGCCTGAACTGGGAGCAGACAGTGGGCCAACCTTGCAGACCTCTGCAGTTCTGGATGCCCTGGGTCCAGAAAGGTGGAAACACTTGCTTTCATCCAATATACTTGTTCTTCAATCCCCACTTCGTCATCAGATCAACCAGGAAAGGACCAGACAGTCAAAACCTTTAATAACCTGGATTTAGACTCTCAGGCAACCAGACAGCTATCCACTGGATGCCAGACAAAATTCACCCATCTTTACCAAAAAACATTGTGCCCTGAAAACTTTCCACCTGTAGCACTAAAAGCCCGCAGGTGAAGAAAAACTGAGACAGAGCAACAGAAAGGAGTACAGGCTATTTCATCACTTGGTGACCAAAGTTCATGATTACCTCAGCTGCTTCTGGAAGCCCATGGAAAGGGAAAGAAACTGAGCACTGCACTGGCTTTTGGTCTGGTTCTGACAAAAACTCTGGCCATATGGGTTGAGTTTCTCTCTGTTGTCTCTAGAAGAATTATATTTTACTCTTTTGAGTAACAGCAAAATTGCTGGTCCACAAGGGACTAGCACACAAATTCTATCAGGTGATATGATGCATTAGAAAAGATGCTAGGTCCTACTAACCAGTAAAAGCCAGATTTCAAGAAAGACTTAGATTTGGCTCTTGTTTATCCATTCTTCAATGTGAACAACACTGCTAACCACCTATCTTGTAAAAACTCCTTTCAAAATCAAACTTTTGGACACTAATACTCTACTTACTTATTGCAAGGATCAGCTCTCGTCTCTGTGCAAATCCAATAAGTCTCTCTGAGTCTTTCGAAACCACCACTGGAAAGCCATTGTAATCAGTCTCTTTGATAAGTGTCTCGACATCCTCCACCGTCATGCTGTCCTGTGTCAGCACTGAGAGAGGAGCTTCGCCGCGCCTTGGCCTCATCACGTCGGTCGCCAGCGTTCGGTGGGTGAACTCATCCTTCACATCCAGGAAGGGGTAGCCATTCAGATGAATGTGAGCTTCATAGATCCCTTCTTTTCCAAAGGCATCTGCCACCCACTTACTTGTGACAGCTGCAGCCATAAGAGGTACAATATACTCCAGGCCTCCAGTTAGCTCAAACATAATCACCACCAGAGAGACTGTCATTCGAGTAACACCACCTGCCAACAAGGAAAAGACTCAAGTTTCCCTCAGTGCTGGTATACACACACTAAGCAACTCATTTATATTTTGAGCCTTACACTCAAAAATGCATGTAATTATTTATGCTGAGTACTTTGCCCTTATACTCTTAGGCTTGTTTTTCTGAAGAAAGGTATTTTTCATCTACTGCAATTTTCATCAAAAAGGTTGAGTGAACTTGTTCATGCCAAAGTTGCTAGCATTGAAAAGCAAACAATGAATGCTAAGAGACAGAAATTTAAAACCAGAAAGGATGGCAAAAAAATCAGCTTTAATGGGTACTTGAGAAAGTAAAATTGAACCCTGCCATTAGCCCTCTAAAATGACTCCAAGAATCAGTTAAGTGGCATGGCTGAGGCAGGTAGGAACGTGGAGAGGTGGCCTTCACACCGGCCTATCTATTGCAGTCATACTGAAGAGAAAGCTGAGCATTATCTTTGGGAACAACAGGGTTACAAAATGCTACCTCAGAACAGCTTAGGGCCACTGCAGGAGCTATGTTATAGCTTAAACCCTGGCTTTGGATATCACTATAGTAACACAGTTTGAACTGAGTACAACTTGGTTTGAGGCCATCCAGGCATGCAGCCACAGGCAGGGTTGTAGCTGTATTTTTCAATCTAGCCTTTCCATATTAATTTCATAGGCAAGCTCCTTGCTCCTTCAGTTTACATTAAAGGATAAAAATAATCATATAACTGAGGACAAGTGTATATGTATCTCTGAATTATTAGGTAACATTTCTTTGCCTCTGTTCAAAAGGTAAATGTAATAAATCGGCTATTTTTAGGTCTCAAAATACAGTCCCATTTTAGATGAGGAAAATCAGAAACAGGTCATTAGAAGATGCTTTTTATCTAGCAGCACATAGAAATATTAGATTGTTGATTACTTAACACTATGATCCAGATATGAATTTTGTCTGAGGAATGCCTTAAACTTCTGACTGTGAAAAGCTGAGAGCAAATACCGGAGTAAGGATCATTTAATACTTACTCCATATCTCTTACATTAGACAAGATAGGTTTTTGTACAGAGCAGTTTAAGTACAAGCTGTGACCATTTTACAGTATGTCTCATCATACTATTAAAAACCACTGCACCTTAATTTGAGGAAGAAATTGCAGCCTCAACTTGAATCCTGTGCGCAGTTTTGGGCATCACAATATAGAAAAAAGACATTAAGCTATTAGAAATCATCCAAAAGGAGGGCCATTAGGATGATGAAGTGTCTGAAGGGGAAGCCTTTTGTGGAGTGGCTGAGGTCACTTAGTCTGTTCAACCTGGAGGGGACTAAGGGGACACCTCCTTCTGGTCTACAACATTCTCACAAGGGGAAGCAGAAAGGCAGGCACTGATGTCTTCACTCTGGTAACCAGTGACAGGACCCGAGGAAATGGCATGAAACTCAGTCAGGGAGGTTTAGGTTGGATGTCAGGAAAAGGTTCTTCACCCAGAGGATGATCGGGCACTGGAACAGGCTCCCCAGGGAAGTGGCGAAAGCACCCAGCCTGACAGAGTTCAAGAGGTATTTGGACAATTCTCTTGGGCCCATGGTGTGATTTTTGGGGTGTTCTGTGCATGGGCAGGATTTAGACTTGATGATCCTGATTGCTCCCTTTCCTACTCAGCACATTCTATGCTTTTATAATTCTATGCTGACTAGCAGATCAACTGCAACATTAAAGCCAAATTTTTGTGCATTATTTATTTAATGAACATTAAGATAATTTATTGTAAAGAGGAAGTGCTTTACTTGTTTGGATAGTAAGATTCATCCCAGCTTTTTTTAATGTGTCTACACTGCTGTGGGTGTTCATGTCCAAAGCAATGATCCAGATTGCCTTTATAATCTCTAGATAAAAACAGGCCTTTTTAGGCCAAATTCATCTGTTCATTTGCCTGGTTTTAAATGTGTATTGCCAGATAAGACTGATCTTATCCCATACCTCATTTTTCTGTTTTGATTATGAGGGGTATCAAGACAGTTCAGCTCAGGTGTTGATATCTACATTACAGACATTACATTTTCAAGCAAATCCCACCCTTCCTTCCTCTATATTGATTGCACAAATGATCTTGCTTTTCCTATATGAGCATCCAAATGCGAAACTTTGCTATCTCTTCCTTGAGTACATCTTTCACTTCAAATCTACCCAATCACATTAATCATGTGTTATGCCTCTCCACTGTTTTTACATCCGCTGATGATGATATCAATAACAGCAACAAAAGGAGACAGAATGCGCAAGTACACAAGGGGAAAGATATGATCAGGTAAAAACATACTCAGATGGTATGCTTGTAACATTCTTGTTGCATCTATGGCTAGAAATTTGATTTGTGAGGTATTATTCAATGATCTTGCTTTAATAGTTAACAGATCATTGCTGTTATATCCAATAAATCCTATTGATTGAGTGCAATCCAATATTGGCCTATGATCAAAATGAAAACCAAGATACAGCTCAGTTGACCATAGTGTGACACACAGCCAAAATAAGACCCAAAATGTTTACCTCTGTGTAGCTTAAAGTTTAGCAAAAACTGGAATTTTTTTTTCCTGCGCTAAGAGACAGCACAATCTAAACAAGTAAGTTGTTTTAGTCAACTTAGAAAGAATTTTGTTACATCAAGTGGAAAAAATGCAAGTAAAAGTACTCCTGCTTGGAAACCTGCCACCTAACTTCAATTTTTTCTTTTCTTTTCTCTGCTTTTTTGCAGATTACAAGGAGTAGGCATTGACGACTGCAAGCCTTTCTGCTGCTGACCATGTGGCACACCACTGGAGCAACCAGTAGAAGAAGCTGCCCATTCTTCAGCCCACCACATCTTGATTTCAACCTCTGTTGCACCCAGGAACACCAACACAGCAGCTAACACAAACACAGGACCCTCTGAAGTATGTCCCCAGACATCACTGTTGGTCACACACAAACCAATGACCTGCCGAGACCATACCCAAGCAAGCTGCTGCTCCCACCATAGCATAAAGCCCTGGTGTGACACAGTCTGCCCCAGGTCTGCACCAGTTCCTGAAGATGATCCAGTCATGATGGTGATACGCCAGCTGCTCCACTCCGATCCCAACCATCCTGCCAGCCATGGCTCCAACAGCCATGCTAGGAATAAAAAGGCCTGAAGGGATCTGGAATGAAATATAGACACATGAACACCTTGACAAAAATTACCAGTATCAAACAATTTTAATTAACAGTAAGAGAACCAAGTTTCCATGGCCTCATGGCAGCCTACAGGGCTGATCCCCACAATCTGACACAGTTTTCTGAAGTGACTGAGCTTATGTGGCTATATGTGTATTAATAGCTTTATAAAATGTTAGTGCATTTTTTAAAGAAATTTTGAATCCTAACTGCTGCATCCCACTGAATTAGGGAGATAAATGGTGTTTCTGAACAATAGTTTGCTTTTGAAGTCAAGATGTTCCTGGCTTTGCCTTTATTGCTTTCTCAGCAGGAAGTCAGGAGCTGCTGATGGTTCTGTTATAGCCTTGAGAATAAGCTTAACTGAAAATAACATCTTGATTTCACCCTCTATCAGACGGAGCACTTTATGGTTTTATTACTACTTTTTCAGACTAAATCAGACCAAATTTTAAATTAAATGTTAAATGAAGAATAAAAATTCAGAAAAAGGAGTCTGACTGCTCAGATGCAACTGATTCAGATGCAACTGCTATACAGACAAGTCACAAATCATTTTGAAAGAGTATTTAAATGAGAAGAGAAGGGGGGAAATGAAAATTTACTTTGCCTTGGCTAAGTGCATTTCCTCTTAGATGTCAAGTGTACCAGCAAGTGGGAGATATATTTCCTGCTGGAGAAGACAATTCAGATCTGTGACAAGGGCTTGCATGGGGCTTTTGTTGTGCTCAGAGAGGAAAGCCTATTATATCTTTTTAAGTCGGAAAATATACCTTGAGCTTCCTAGAGAACTTAACTAATCACCTCATCAGCACAGCCCAGGGGCATCATGGGCTGATAACAGCAGATGCTACAGCCCCCACCATATTGTGTTAACTTTGCTGATGAAGCTGGATTAAGTCTTCTAGATTTACAGTTTGAAAGTGTCAGTTGCTCCTAAATTTTTTTTAATATATAGAATAAATAAAGAATCCCATGTCAAATATAGAAACAAAGTTTTTAATGAATAAGCATAACAATGAGCTGTCAGCCATAAATCAGTTTCTAGAGTGAAAGGCTAAAAACACTGATCCTCAGCTCAAGTGTAAAGATTAAGAGAAATATGAGATACTTTAGTTTTGAGCATGGTATAAAATATAGTGTATAACTAAGAAAAAACTTTTCATTGTCTGCAGCCATCAGAACCAGAAATAAATGCTTCAGATAATGGGAGCCGTAGACAGACAGAACCTGGTTTTTATGTGCTCTATTAATCAGATATATAGAGCTCACCACAAACTGCTTGGTATATATGGAAAGCTTGGATAAATTGTTCTTGGACCTTTTATCACTCATTTATGGGGAGAAGGAGTTGTTGAAGGAAAAAGCTGCAAATCCAGAATATTCAGATGACACATCAGTTAGTCTTCCTGTTCATTCCCCTTTTTTTCCAAGCTACAGTGCTTAAAAATATTCAAAAATAGAGCTTTTCAGTCACTTTTGTATCTCTGTGATGCCCTAAATGTGTAAAATAGTAAATTTAAAATTATTACTTCCTTGAGCATAACTACCTTGAGGCACATTAAGACATTAATCCAACAAGACAAACACCAGTGTAAATAGCCCATATCCATGAGAGAGCTAAAAACCAGCTGCAGTGGGAATCATCTTGAAATTGCTTATTGGCAAGAGCAGGTTTAAATTCCCATACGGATTTCTTTTTCACTTAACCAAGCCGCAGATGACTAGAAGGTGGAAAAGCAGGGCTCATCCCTGTGCTGCCACAGGGGCCCAAGGGCAATGTGCTGGCAGGCAGGTGAGCCAGCAGCCCCTCAGCGACAGCCCCGTGGCTGCGCCAGGCCAGAGCCAGAGCCAGAGCGAGCACAGCTGCCCACAGCAACCCATCGGTGCCCACAAGAGCTCCCGCGCCCATCCCTGATTTACCTTCATGCCAAAAGTGAATATCGTGATGACAATTTTGAACACCAGAGCCAAGGCGAGCTGCCACATGGCGGAGTAGACTCCGGGGCCAGCAGGTCTGTCGGGAATGTCATCCACTGGCCGGGTCATGTTTGGGTCATTGATGTAGTCGCAGAGCTGCGAGGACTCCAGGGCACCACAGTCATTGAAGAGCTCGGAGATGAGCTCGCTGGTGCTCCTGCGGGTGTAGGGGTTGGGGTAGGCGATGATGGCAGTGATAGCTGTTATCATGATGACCTCCAGCACCGGGTACTTCCCAAGCCTGGTGGTTTTTCGCCTCCTACACCAGGCGATGTTGCATCTGATAAAGAGGGTCCCCCAGAGGCCCCCAAAGACGCCAAGCAGGATGAAGGGGAAGAGCTCGGCCATGTACCAGGGGGTGTGGTACTCCACGTAGAACAGGACTAGTCGGCTGTTTCCAAAAGGATTGATGGACCTCAGCGTGAAGGCAGCCACGAGAGCAGCAAAAAATGACCTCCAGAGGGTTTTAAGAGGAAAGTAGTAGCTGACCTAAAACCAAGCAAAGACCATCAATATTTCACTGATGTGACAGAGGGTGCTTCCTTTAAGAACCACCACCATCTGTTTTATTTGACTTTACTGTGAGCATTAGACCTTACCACAGACAGAACATGTTCACAAAGGTATCAGAAAAGGCATTTTCAGATTTCAGAAAAGGGGTAGACTCTAGTTTAAATTTGATAAATTTAAATCCAGAATCGCTGTCTAGAGAGTAGACATATAAGAAATGCTTGACAGCTTGGTCCATGCATTAGCAAGCTGAAGGCTGGAGAAATCTCAGCAGAGGGATATATTTCCACACCAAATCATCTGATTTGTTTCCAGAAAGCCAGTGCCCTTCTGCTACTCAGATTATGCTAAAATATCTGGTTATTTCTTATTACTGGAAATCATGGATTATTTTTGTCATAGAAGAAAAAATAAGCATATAAATATTTGAAAAATAATGAGTAATCCTGGAGAAAGGTATCAAATTAAAATATATTTATTGCAGCAAGTGAACTGCCAGGTCTCACCTCTTCCAGACTAAAAAGCACACCTCCGATTGGAGCCCCAAAGGCAACTGAAACTCCTGCAGCAGCTGCAGCTGAAAGTACCTACAAAGCAAATGTTTACGTACAAGTCATGAGCTCTTTGAAACCCCAAGTATCCAGACAGGGAAATTAGAAATTTATGAGCCAACCTCACCTCTCTTCTCTTTCCTTCATTCTTGCTGTACTTAGAGAAAAGGCTGCTGAAGAAGTTTCCACAGCAACAGGCCACATGGACTAATGGGCCCTCTTTCCCAAGGCTGAGGCCTGAAGACACCACCAGAACCAAGGTGACTGTTTTGATTAAAAGTGTCCATTTTCCCAGGTAGCCCCTAATTATGAACCCACTCAAGATGGTTTTTATCTGGAAAGCAGGAAGAACATGTTGAAAAGATGAGGAAACCTTCTCTACTCTAAACTTTCAAATGGAGTTAAAACTCCAGCAGAGTTTAAAAAGTTGCAGACTGCTTGAAAAGAGACAGTGATGGAGAGAAACTGTAGGTAGGGCAGCTTTCCCACAGCAATATCTGAGCAGGGGTTAAGCAGACCACACTTTTACTGCTTTTACGGGTGGTCCCCATAATAGGCAGTAAAGACTCTCACAGAGATCAATAGAAATATGAAACTCTTATATATCTCCTTGGCTTACAAGATCAGAGTGAAACTGGATTTGAGTTAAATAAAGCAGAAAAAAAACAAACAACAACATACTTTTTCCTGATAAAACACACCCAAAAAAAGTTCTAGTTATTAGAATCACTGTGCCATAAAAGCATGCACATATTATGACATGGGAAAGTCCAAATGATCACATTTTGTCCTAATTTTGCTAGTGAGTGGCTCAGAAAGAGCGCAATGCATGCTCATGACACAAAGGCTGCAGGGTGGGATTTTGGTTTGGACTCCAGTCTTGGAAATGGGCTGGAGCTGAGCATCACCTCACACAAGGGATTTACCACTTGGAAACTGGCTTTATAGTTAACTATGAAAACTTTAAAACCACAGATAGATCAAACACATAACAAAGACATACATGACTACTTTGAAACATGGAAATTATTCAAATATTTTAAATTATTTGTGGTGAGTTTTTTTGAAACATTTGGATGCTTCTCTTAGAGATCAAGAACAAAAGTATGCCAAGATTTCTGAGCTTTGAGCTGTTGATTTTCTCTGCCAGATTCCTAAATAATAATTTCAGTGGTTCCATAGCACTTTTAACAAGAGACTTCCCTGATTTCAAAGACTTTTAATAACTCTACTGGTTGAATTACAAGGTTCTTCATTTAACAGCTTAAATATGGACTGAGGCTCAATATGTAAAATATTGAAAATCAAGTCGATATTTTGGTTGCTATAATGGTGTCACGCTGGCACAATGTACATTACTCTGTCTTCAGGAACACAATTTGCAAAAGACATGCACTAGACACTTTCCAGGCATCCCAAATGATTGGCATATTCAGCAGGTTAAGAAACCTTAGCTTTGTAGCCCACCCTCTTCTTTTTATTTTGCTTTTATTTAGAATCTAGCCTAGAAAATAACTCGTTTTGTAACTGGCCCAATTAATCTCATCCTAGGAAAATTCTCTATAATATTCTAGTGAGTATGTCTCTTGGAGATGTTGATTTTTAATTCACACTCTGGCAATGAACAAGTACATGCATTAACCTGTCACAGTGACATATGAACATTTTTTACTATGAAAAACTTAGATGATCACCATAAAAGCATAAAAAAAGAATTGAGGGCAGATGAGATGGAAAGACAATTTCCTTGTTGCTATGCTATCTCATAGTACAGTTCTGGAATGGGAAAAGGCAGTAATTTTTTGTTGTTGTTCTTGTTTGGGTTTTTTTGGATAGTCATGCACAAAGAGTAACTCACCTCTGGGATTCCAGAGCCACAGGCATAAGGAGCAAACACTCTGACCAGGGAGACTGCCAGGAAAGCAAAACATAGAGCCCACATAATGTACAGAAAATAGTTTAGAATGTAAGCACTTGCACCCTAGAAAAATAACAGTAACAAACATTGTTAGACAAATGCGGATTGGCAAATCTCACACTTCTACTAGGGATCATGATGGCATGGAGCCTGATTTTTCATTTACATGGTAAGTGCTGCTTTTCTCAGGAAGGACAAATAACTCTATATACTCCAACAATTTTATTACTCATAGAAAGAAGCAGCATACTAATAAATACCTAACCCAGGCCACATAGCCTGTTTGCAAGGAACCCAAATACCTTACACTGAGCATCTCTCAAGCACTAAAAAAATCTAACTAACCCACATAAAGTTTCAAAACATCAAACAAATATGTCATAAGGGCAAAAGTAATAGTAATATAAAGGCATCTAATGAAGGAATCTGTTGTGTTCATCCCATGATGGGGGACAAGGAATGAGACCCTGATACATATTTTTCTGAGAGCTATTATTCAAAGGTCAGTTCTCCATGCAGATGCTGGTCTTTTTAAACAACATCCCTGTGTATATCAGTAGCCATTTCAGTTCACAAACAGGAAGGGTAAAACCATAAATAAATCCTTTCTTTTGATATAGTGCTGTCCACAATAGGGTTGAAAATAATTTGAAAACACCATAGCTTGGCAGAACCCACTCACACATCTCAGCCATTTTTGCCCTAATATTTTAAAATCATTCCAGTCAGTAATAAGCTTATCTTCAAACTGAATAACTTTACTTTTCTAGCAGAAAGGGAATGGTAATGATCATTAGCAATGGTTGACTGTGCAGTGTCATAGTGAAAGCATAGTCAGTAGTGACCTTTAAGTTTCCACCTTTTTCCAATGGTTAAGTCAAAACTTTTGTTAAAATCTGTCTTGGAATACCTCTGCCTCTTCACATGCATATTTTTTTTAGATTGATTTCAAAAGCCCACCTACATGGACAAAAGAGAATCTACTCAGCAGCATCAAATCAATACAAGGAGCTTAAGTCTTCAAACAATATCCTGTAACAACATGACACTACAGAATAAAAAACTGAGATGAATCTCAGTGCATGAGTTGGTATGAATCTTTCACCTCTACGTGAACTCTTCCTACCGGATGCAATCCCAGCTGCTCAAGAACATCAGGGCCCCTGTCTCTGCTCTGCAGGACAGCAGCCTGGATATCAACATTATGATAAATCAAGTAGGAAAACAGGCATTAATCAATTGTATCAGTTAACAGAGCTGGCCAAGCCTTGTTCCTAGTCATAAAAAACTTAGAGATGAGAAGTCTCCCTGTTTTCAAATCTGCAAGGAGTCCACTTTTAACAGCACGGATGTTTGCTAGCTTCATTTTCCAGGTCTGTCCAAATGAAAATGCAGTCAGCATACCACCAAACCCTTATCCTTATGGATGTATCTAGAAGAAGGGCAATTTGTTAAGCTGGTGGTTGCTGAAGTGAGCAGCTGGCTTTGCTGATGATAGCAGAATGCTGAAGCAATACAATGTTATCCCCCAATGCCCTGGGACGAAGCAGTCATGGATCCCACACTTGCAGTGATTGACATCTGGCTGTAGCAACCAAGGACCTTTGTTGCTACAGCTGAAGACAGTCTCATGAATGTCTTCTCCTAATGCTTTCAATTACAAACAGCTATGACAATATTTACTCTTCCTCTAGAGAAAACTCTGGATATCTTGCCTCAGGGAAAAATCTTCATGTCAGTGTGAACCTCGAATACCTCCAAAGAAGGCCAACACCATTACAAAAATTTGGCCCTACTAGGTTGAGCAGAAACTGTAGTTTTGCTTCTAAATTCACTGGAGGAAAATGAACTTTGTTTCTTTTTACTTCTTCTTCTTCTTCCTCTTCTTTTGCATCTCAGAAGTCATAAGAAAACTCTGTCAGCTCGTTACTGCAGTCACACATACACCTACAGTGCTGTGGCAGGACCCCACAAGAGTCCATATGGCCAGTTCAATCTTATCCCTTGGGACATCTTTCATTGTTACATTTTCCAGATATCTGGCATTCTGCAGGTTCAGTTGCAGCAGCTTCTAATGATTAATAATATGAAAGCCTTTGGGAAGTGAAGTAGCAGTAACTCACTATAGTAAATGGTTCATTTCTCATCCATTACATGCCATTAGTAAGGCTCTGAATCAGTGAAAGTCTTGAGCGTGTACACTGGAGCCAGAGACTGAAGCAGATCACCAGCAGAGCCGGTCCTGCCATGACCTTTCCCATGATAGCTCAAAAGACTCACCCTGAAAGCAATAGTAATGAAGCAAGAAGGAAAACTAAGCAAAATTTTGTATTTTAGTTTGCAAGGCCGAGCAGTATTTCAGAACTGGTGTCAGTCCAGTTTAGATACAAATGGAACACAGTTGAAAACAACCCTCACAAACTCAGAACACTGAAACAAACCACATCCCTCAGGATGCCCTCCAATGTGTGGTTACTCCAGAGGCCCAGAGTGCAATTCTGACTCAATAGGGATCTCACAGTTTGCAGACTCTCTCCTATGGATGTTACAGCAGTGTGTGTCCTCAAGACTGACAGGTTCAAGGCTGCAAAATTGAGAAGTGGGTTCCAGGTTTAGAGGGTCTTCCTTGTCCTGCAAGTCTCAGCTTCATGACAGGAGATCCAGAAGCCCTGGGATAGGAATTCAGTCCATTGCTGGATCCAGCGTCATGATCCATGGAAGACATAGGGTCCTTTCCTCTACCCTGGACATGTGTAAGCCATCAAAAATGGGGTCCTCAGCTCCAGTGAAGCTGGGGTTGGGACCAAACTGAGTCTGCAGAACAGGGAAAGTCCAGATCACCAGTGACACCTGATGACTTTCTGATCTGCCAGTGAATTTGAGGTTTTGAAACTTTCTCACACCAAAAAACCCTCTTCACCTCCTTTTTGGAAGAAGTTCAAGACCAGAAGGGTGAAGGATAATCGGCCTAGAAAACAGTGATTATGGAAGAAAACATAGCTTGGTAGGTGTGTAATGGGCTATTATGTTATCCATAATAATTTATATCAAGCCTCTGCTTTGGCTCATTTTATAGGAGCACTAGAATGGAAACATTTTTCAAGAGATGCCATAGCAAATGTCACAATTCTCCATGAAAACGTATGTACAGGGTTTATCACAGCCATAAATTGGCAAAACCACAAGGAAGAACTGATCTAAATCTCAGTCCTCAAAATGTCAAATTTAGTTGGCTATGATGAGAAAGAATCACAGCCATACATAAAAAAAGGAAGGCCTGTCTGACCAGAGTACCTTTAGGGAAACTGTTCCAAATACTTTTTGCCTAAATTGTGCTCCAATGCGCACTTTTGTTTTATAGGGCTCTTATGTACTTGTCAGGCACAAAGTGAAACATAGGAAAAAAAACCCACCAAATTACTCTGAAACTCAGTCAAGTTCAGTGTATTTTGATACCTACTAAAATCCTCTACCTCTACAGAAACTATACAGCACAAAACTTGCCCATACCATAAGCCTTTTAAACAGAAGCCTTTTGAACAAAGCTGAATTTTTACTTCCCAAATTCACATTTTTATTGGGCTTTCCCGGGGATTTCAGTGCAACACAAACAGATAGATATATTAATAATATTTACAGCCTCCATCAGACCCTCAGGAACCCACAGATTTTAGAGGCCCATTTGTTTTAGGAAAGTAACTAAAACTGGGCCAAGATGAACCATTTCTTCTTTGTCCTACTGTGACAGTACACCAAGGGGGTGAGAAGCCCAATTTGAACACGGTGTGAGTGAAGTTTCACAGTGCTCACCTGGCTGATACCTTTTCTAAAGGCCACAGCACACAACAGTCATGACGGCTGGTTTTGAGAAACTGGAGGAAGCAATAAATTTTCTCAAGAATATGCATCTTTCCTATATTCCAGCCAAAGTAACAGCATGTCAAACACATGCACAGGATTTCCAAATCGCATAATAATTTTAACAATTTCCTCTTTTTTCCCCTTCCCAGGGTTGGGGGGGGGGGGTGTTGGTTTGGTTTTTTTTTCAGGTTTTTTGGTTGGTTGGTTGGTTTTTTGGTGGGTTTTTTGTTTGTTATTTGTTTGTTTACATTTGTTTGTTTGTTTGTTTTCCTCTTACATTATGACATCAGCCCCATCCTGTAGCTTTATATCAAGGTAATATTTCTTCACTATCACAAAGACAGAGCCATCCAAA
Organism: Donacobius atricapilla; assembly: GCA_013397315.1. Taxonomy (NCBI): domain Eukaryota; kingdom Metazoa; phylum Chordata; class Aves; order Passeriformes; family Mimidae; genus Donacobius; species Donacobius atricapilla. The sequence continues at coordinate 1,066,554 of WBMY01001460.1, forward strand.
ACATCTGTTGATGAAGACCAGGGTGAACCTAGCAAACCTCTGGCAAAGGGAAGCTTGGCACTGTGACTGGGAGCTGTGCTGAGCAATTTTTTTCTCTGATTATGTGGTAAGAATGCACTGAGCACGCCACTACTTCCACTGTGGTTCATCAGAACCATAGAAAATTGAGCTATCCCCCTGCACAGACACTCTCACCTAGTACTGCTTGTCCTGTAAAGCTAAAGCAGCACTGAAGGAACATGAATGACACACTTGCCTGGCAGTGAAGGTGTCCTCAAGCACTATCTGCAGCACCAGACAACCTCCACACTGGGGGAAGATCTGAGACAACCTCTCCAAATCACCCACCCACACATCATATTCAGTTTCTGTCAAGGAGGAAGGGGGGATTTGAGACAATAATTCTGCCAAAGATTTGAGTTGTGAAGGGATCAATATCATTCAATACATTAAATAACTTGGGTTGAAAATTAAATGCGGTTTTTGTATTTTTTTTAACAAGTATTATTTGCCAAATGGTATACAGAAAGCCGCCTTCTTATTGTTCTCAAAATGAAACTTTCAGCTTCCTTGCTTTTGAACAGCATTCTGCATATTTCAAATTACTACAATTATGGGAAAAAAAAAACTGTGAGGGAAAAGAAAATCTTAAAATGTAAGTTTAACGTCTGTTCAGATCAGCTTTTTCCCTTCCTGTCCAACACCCCTGCAAATCCTTCACTCTGGCCACCCCCAGGGAGTCCACTCTTTTCCCACTTTTTGGTGCTAGCTAGGTCTCTTGATGTGCCATAGACCAACTAATTGCAAGGGATAAACAAGCCGTTCTTATGCAGGTCCCTTTATCAGAATACATAAAACCCCATCTGCAATCCCAAAAATATCCTCGTAAATGTATTTGTCACTGCTCATCTTTTTTTTGGTCCCCTAAAATCATGTTTAAAAGGAAAAAAAGAAAATGCAGCTCATATCCCCTGGTGATTATGCTATGCGTGTTATGAAACATTTTTAGTTTAATACTGATAAAAAGAGAGTGCAATCTCACAGTTTTCCAGTTTCCATTGCACTGAAACCACAGGACCTCCTTCAAGTTAAGCAGATATTGCTTGTGGCAATGTCTTTTTTTGCAGTGTGCTCAGTTCATTACTTTCTCTTTCAGAGAAACTCTCTGGAGGGAACATCAGCAAGTGTGGAAAAAGGGCACTGCCTGGCCTGCTGCAACCCCAAGCTAATCAGGCCTCGCGTACCTCAGACTGGTTTACAAGGAGTTCAGACCATTTCTGCCACTGGGGACATTTGTCCCTGTCATCAAATGTCGTTTCATTAGACGTCCAGCAGCACTGCTCATGGCTGTACCAGAAGGCAGACAGGCAGACACCCTCTTTCAGGTCTGTCATCCAATCCACAGCTAAATCTATCACTCCAGCTAATGTACCTGGGAAAAGAAATGCACAAAAAGAAATGCTAACGTTAAAAATAATCAAGTTGCAAGGATAATAGATCTAATTTTAATAACAGAATAAAACCCGTGATTTGGGTCAGCAGGGACAATGTAAGGCTGTGTTCTCAGTGAGGAGAAAGTTCCAAGGAGAGCTTATAGCAGCCTCCCAGTACCTAAAGGGGGCTTATGAAAAAGATGGGGACAGACTTTCTACCAGGGCCTGTTGCAGTAGGGCAAGGGCTAACAGTTTTAAACTAGGAGAGATTGATTTAGACTAAATATAAGGAAAAAGATTTTTACAATGAGGGTGGTGAAACACTGGAACAGGTTGCCCAGAGGGGTGGATGCCCTGCCTCTGGAAACATTCAAGGTCAGGTTGGACAGGGCTCTGAACAGCTCGATCCAGTTGAAGATGACCCTGCTCATGGAGGGGGTGTTGGACAGGATGGCATTTAAAGGCCCCTTCCAACCCAAACTATTCTCTGCATCAATAAATACAAATATACTGAAGAACTAGGGGCAACAACAAGTTTTTCTGACCTTTAATGCTCTCTCATAAGCTTTTATTTTAAACATTATAATTTTCATACCGACTGATGGCCAAGTAGGGGAGCTATAACCAATGTCAGACCTGCAGCCTGTCCCAGGCAGGTTCCTCACCTGGCTGAGATGGGGAGCACATCATGCAGGGTCTCTACAGACACACTTGGCCACGGGTCTCAAACCTTCCTGTGTATTTCAGGGAGGAGATGGATATGTATGTTTATGTATAGCTTTACTGGTCCCAACACAGCAGCCTTTTGGAAGGATGATTTCATTACAGATATAATATGGATACCAAATGCTGACTGATGAACTTAACAGAATGGGACTTTTGATATGTGTATACACTGATTAGCGATCTGGACATACAGAATAAAATTATCTTTCAAATCCTCCCTCTACCACAACGCTCGTTGCAGTTTCTCCCCGGTAATTACACAGAGCTATAGTGACACCCGGTGGCCACCAGACACAGACACAGACGAATCCGCTGTGGCCAGACACAAAAAAAGAAAATTTCTGCTTCTCTAGGTCATTTGCTCATCACCGGTAACAACGTGCCCCAGCAGCAGCACCCTCAGAGCAGGGGGGGTCCCCAGGAATGCAAGAGCAGCAGGAAAGGGAGGCTGGGAGCAGCCAGAACACAGAGGCAGACCTGTGTTCTGTCCCTATAGCCATACTTTCTGGAAAGAATTAAACCACCAACTGATAGAAGAGTCATTTAGTGTTTTCCAGATCACTCTCATATACAATGGAAAGCAGAGGTCGTCATTACTTTTACAAATAATCATTAATAAAATTTCAGGAGACTGCTAATTGATTTGAACAGAATTTGTCAACACATATCCATGTACCAGGGAAAAAATACTTTGTAAAATGCAAACTGGTTTGGTTTTATGTTCCAAAACTTATAGATTTGTGGCTCCTGCTAAGAATGCAATTATGTGAAGCAAGGGTAGGAACTGCTCCCCTTTCCCACAGCAGCTGGGGCACACAAGTGGATCCAAGAGCTGGTTTATTTCATCTGGAACTAAAGTTTTCTGATTTTCATTTCTGTAGAAGAGACAGGGGGAAAACACATTTCAAATAATTCAAGAACCTTTTTTTTACTTCAAAGACCAGAAAAAACCCCACAGGTTCTTCTCTCACCCTTAAGAAGGATACTTGCCCCCACACTGACAGCAGTGGTGCTCAGGGTAGCAGTGAAGAATTTCTGTTGTATAAAAATAATCTGAAGAACTATACAGTTAAATCAGACAGGATGACACAGAAAAAAAAAAAAAAGGCTGCAGAAGGGAGTGATGATGTCTTTAACAATTATTTTCTTTCATGAAGATCTTGCCTTAATCTTGGTTGTTCTTTTCCATTTTTCCCAAGTTTCTATGGAAACAATGAACCATACTGCTAGATGACGATGAATCATTGCATTGCTGGCAACATCAGCGTGCACAGCTTCCTGCTTTGCAGTGAGCTCTAAATTCTCCTCCAATTTTATGAAAGTTTCAGAAACAAGGAATTTTCATCTCTTGGACATGACCACCAAATGCAGTGCCTTTTGCACCTCTTGATGATCTTTAACATTCTCTATAACCTTCGAAGTTTACACTACACTTACCCAGGCAGCTGCATATTAATGCTACCTAGCAAAAGGTACAAAGGAAGACGGACTTTTGAATGTGTTTCCCCAGTAAAGTTAATAACCATACTGAAGAACAAACATTCAGTTCTCTAATATAATAAGATCACAGACACCTCAGGACCAGTAAGAAAATGTGCGTAATTATGCAGCTGATCTGATCCCTTTTGCCAGATTCTTAGGGATCCACATAAGGAGGAAAATGCATTTTAGTGCATGCAATTTACTACACCGGCCTTCAAGAGAAGAAAATCCTAAGGAGGCCCAGGATAATAATGCAATAGTGAATGCTTCACCACCTATGGGACCACAGCTAGAAGTTTTTCAAGTTCTGAATTTTTGCAACATTAAGTGCTTGACAGTTCAGCATCTCAAGATCAAGTTTTTAATTTCTTGTGCTTATTTTGGTTGTCAAGAACATAACAGAGCATAAATTTATCTCCCTGCTTCTCCCATCAAAGGAGCTGAGTTTGTTCCCCCTCCCACGTAACCTCCTGCCTGGAAGTAAAAATAATGAAGTGCTCCAAAGCCAGACAATGCTGATATTCATTTTAGATGTTAGCCTTTTACCTCTCTCCTTTTTCTTTTGTTGATGATGGCAAATTCCTTCCTTTACAGTGCCCTAATGAAAATGTTAAAAATTTGCTTTGAAAAGATAGTTTCCTTCATGCACATGTATCAGAAGACAGCATCACCCAAGTGGTGCAGCACAGGATTGCAAAGGGAATTCTTGCTCATCCAGCCTCAGCATCAGAGCATTTAGAAGCTTTAGAATACACAGACACTTGCTGATCTATAAAGAGCATATGCTTTCAGTTGGCCAGTAGTAATGGTTAGGCTGAGGAACATTCACTGATCTGCAGGCAGGATGGGCCCAGCAAAAATTCAGAGTTCCTTAAAAACAAGTGCCTAAAATTTTGGCATCCATATGTAAATTTTTAGGCTCCCTCTCCATACATTGTTATATATGAGGACAGCATGGAAACTCTGACTGAGACAGGCCCAGGTAGTGTTCAGTATCTTTTTCTAGCTCATTGTGTGAACAGTCTTCACCTGATCTCCCCACCAAACAACATTTGTGGGTTTGACTGTTCCTTCCCTTTTCTCTGCAATTAGCAGGCTTTGGCTATCAAAGCCTCATTTCCAGGAGGTCCTCAGTGCCCCTCCTGCCATTTCACTGTCTCATACCCCATCATGTCCCTCCAGCCTGATGTTCAAGGTCCTGTGGGTACTTGCCACAGACTGGAGGCAGTGAGGGGTTCTGCTCAGGCTAATTTATGTGCGCACCCTCACACAGGAAACTATGATATGATCCCAATGGCTTCTGCTACATTCTCAATATACATTGGTGTTATCTATAACCCTGAAGCTGGCCCTGCTGTGAGCAGGAAGCCAGAGCAGAACCCCCTCCAGACATCCCTTTCCCACCTACACTTTTCTGAGTCTAACAAAGGATGCAGGTTTGATGACGCTCCAAAAACTACAAGATGTATATACGTATGACATGATACATGTATCATACTGCCAAATGGGATGGTCCTCTCCCTCCTGCCTCCATCAGCTATATTTTGTTTGCTTGTGGCTCTGTGGTGACCAACACTGCTGAGCCCAAAAATCAACTGAAAACTAATCTGGCCAAAATCCACTTTTTTCTAGCAAGTCAGAACCAATATTCATTTGCCCAGTGCAGCTACACATGCACAGATCAACATGCCCCAGTGGTAGATGCACTGGAGAACAAGGATTGCTCCTTTTGGCCTTGCTGGCTCGTGCTGGCAGTAGAGGTGCAGCCTTTGAGGTATTCCTAAATCTGAAAGATAAGGTTTATCAAATCGATAGGATTTAGGCTTCTAGATCAGTTAAGATCCTTTTAAACTCCTGGGCCTAGGTAAATGACCCAAGTCCTTTTGGAAACTCATGGAAGCCCCTGACAGCCTTGTCCCAAGAGTCCCATCTTGCTGTCTCCATGCCCAGCACAGGGACAGCAAGGGCAGATGCTCCATGGGTCCCTGATGTCCTGAGTACTGCTGCCGCCACTTTTCCCCTTCTCTCCCACTCCTTGCCATACTTTCTGCTTACCTCTGGTAATGCCTGGACACAGCTCTCCAGGGTTCACCCAGTGTCCGTCCACTGAGCCAGGCTACTCCCCTTGGAGCAGCAGTAGCTTCTGCCTGCTCAGCAGAGGAGAGACCATGGAGGAGCCAGGCTGGTCCTTGCAATCCCATCTGATCACACAGATGCCCTTGTGGCACACTTTCTTCTCTGAGCGGGTAATATTTTAAGAAGAGAGGAGAACAACACGAAGTGTCTCTTGACTGCACCACCATCTCCTTCCTCCCCAAAGCTAGTTAAGATACCTGACTAATTTGGTTTGACTCTCTGAGGTAAAACAAGTTGCTCTGTGTGCTTGTCATCGAAAAGGTTGCAAAAGCTACCAGATCTCAGCTGTAGCTTACCCTCCACTCCCATTGCCAAGCTGGGTATATCAGTGGACAGTGACTCTGGCTTTTAACAGCCTTGAGGATCTCAGCAAGAGGTTTCATTGCAAACTAGAATGGACTAAAACCTTCTGGGATGTTTTTACTAAAATGGGAATGTGTGCATGTTTACCATATTCCTTGTATGAGGAGAGGATTACTGAGGTCACTAGAGCCCTCAAGGGCTTGCTCTAACTTTATTTGCAGGCAGAATTCTTCATCCCAGATGAGACCAACCCTGGCCTTCAGGCAGGACTCAGCAGCCCTGGTAGTACACAGTCCATCAGACTCTCTTCTCATCTCACCCTCTCAACAACGTTTTTGTGGAAACAATTACATGTCTATGAAATTACATAATTTGCCAAACACATAACTTCAGAAAGGTTTTCTCAAGAACTTTACCAGGACTTTTGAGGCTCCTAACAACTGTAGTCAACATATTAACTTGACAGACGCTGAGCAGGAAATTCCCATCTCCCCTTGGAAGCTGGGAAACTTCACATGGTGCTTTTACCAAGCAGCATGACACAGGAGCACCCTGACATCACTGAAAAAGCATAAAAAATGGCAGCTGTCTGAGCCGGGTCAGAGAAGTGCAGCTTTCCAAGCAGAAAGATGTGCTAAACTAAGGAGAAGACACGAGAAATTGAGAAAATTAATGAATTTGCCATCTGAGTTTGAGCAGGCTGTTAAGTATGTAATGTCTGTCTGGCCTGGAAGCAGATCTAAATCCAAGTCTGAAACTGTCTTTTGCCTTCATGCATAGATAAAGAAGATAACCCAGTGGAAATAGCAGTTTATAAAGCTCCCCTTTGAGTGTCCACAACTGATCATATTTTTTACTTGCAGAATTAAAGTGATGACAAGAAAAAAATCTTAAAAATAAAATTGACTTCTGCAAAGCAAAGATTCAGAAAGTCAAAGCAGCCCATCGAGTATGAAGCACTCAAATGCAGATTTCCCAAAGCAATAGAAAAATCCCTCTACTGGTGAAAACATTTTTTTCTAGGTCAGCACTCAAAAGGAGATTTTGCAAGTGGGTATTTTTATTTAGGATTGTAACTGCATGAATGCAAAGTTGTCTTTTTTGCCTAAAAACAGTACAAAGAGAAGCAGATGGTACTGCAGCAGCTTGGGTGAGATGTTTCAGCCATAGCTGTAGTACTAACACATACATACCTGCCAGCAGTCCTATGAGAAGCATTACAACCCAACCTGACCAGGCATCCAGCAAACTCTTGATGAACTCCCATATGGATTCCTTACTTTTGCTTGTAATCTGAAATAAAACACACATATAGATATGTTGCTGGTTCAGGTTGACAGTTCTAGAATACAAAGTTTAAAATATAAACTCCTAGATGGTGCATACTATTTCTCTACTCTCTACTTCCTCCAGTCCTAATAATTTATTCAGAGATGCTCAGCTGATTAAGTTGCAGCAGCCCTTTCATATTTACAAACTCAGGACATCCCACGTCCATATATTCAAAAGTTCTCCTCAAGTCATCCCACACCTATATGTTTAGAAGTTCTCCTCAAGTCATGCAACAAGGTAGGAAGCAATAACTTTGGAAGAAGGGTTGTTTTTGTCACGACCAGGGTGGCTGTGACCCAGGGATGTGACGCATGAGAGCCTGACGCCCTTACCTTGCGATGGCGGTCAGTGTCACGCGATTTCTCCCGCAGCCAGTCGATGGTATGGAAATCTTCGTAAGTTCCAACATCGGGAAAAGGCTCATCCAGAAAATCCATCAGGTTGCCTGAACCATTCATGTCTCCTGCATTGACCATATTAGGATCTGTGTGTAGAGGAAAAACAAGTTTGCCAATAAATTCAAGCCGCTTTGTCAGGCATTTCAGAACCAAGTTTTCTGAAATACCTCCACAAGCCAGGACATCGAGACAGCATGAACAGTAGTCCTGGGGGCACACACAAACTCTTCATATTTGCTTTGAAGAAAGCAGGGGGAGAAATATCCACCATGCCCCCTACTAAAGCACGAGAGGAAATAAAAGATACCTATCCCCAGACTACAACAAACAGTTACCAGATAGGCATTTGATGGGAACTTGGATGAGGGCACGTAGGAGTATGAGAATGTCTATTCCAGCAAGGTGGTCCGATCAGGGACTTTGGAACAAGATGGGCAACAGAGGAGAAACTGGAATTAAAATATACCAGAGACACAAACCTGACAGAGCAAACACGAAGAACATGAGCAGAAACAAACGTCACCACTCATGCTAATTGAAGAGCTATTGTGTGTGTGCCTCCGGGCTCACAGGCTCGGCTACTGGGTGAACATGAGAGAGTGGCAGCCGGGTCCAGGAGGGCTCCAGCAGATGGGCAGGGGGGTCCTGGGCTGGGACTGAAGGAGGCAGCTGTGCACTCCTACATCACTTAACAAAGTGTTGTTCTAAAGATGGTTAATCCCATCCATCCTAAAAGAGATGCCTGGGAAATAGGGTTTTCCAGAGAATACCTAGGGCTTGCAATCTGAAATGGTACGTCTAAAAAAAATCTGTTATCATGGAGTTACAAGGGAAAAACATGAAAACATGTAAGAATGGGGACACAGACAGATTTTAGGGGTTGTATAGAACAGATCCTGCAGAGCCTGTAGCTTCTTGGCTAACACAAGGTAACTTGCTGGTCACTGGTGAGGCCAGCACAGCACCAATGACTGCCACCCACTTTGTTCCACCAGGTATAGAAATGGGAATGCCACAAGAATTTGGATCTTTGAAACTGTGAGGAAATTTCCCAAGTCTGTAATTGGAAGAGGTAAAAATGTAGATAAGCTTTTAGTGGACTGTCCATAAACCCTGATACTCTGCTCAGCCCTCTTTACTTAGCATCTTTTTTCTTCCTCTCTCTCCATTTTCAACTGTTTTACTTGAAACCTCATCATGTAATTTTTTGCCGTAGTGGTGACTTGAGCAATGTAGTAAGCGTGAAAACTCAGCTTTGTCAGTGTGTGCTCTCCACCGTGTAGGGTTTTTGGGTGGCACAGACAATGTGCTGAGCACAAGCAGCTGAGAAAAGCATTATCTTACAGGCAACCAGCAGGTCACTGTTATACCATGAATAGAAGCCCTTTCAGATGCGGAAATCAAGTAATCTCCAAGCACCGTGGCGCATTTGCCTGAAAGAGAATCACACAAGTGAATCACAGCCTGGGGAAGGAAACTCAACGCAGAGCAGGTGTCCTCTGCAGCGCCGCAGAGCACAAATCAGCCGCCGCAAAACTGGGGTGATTTAAAAAGCAGAAGTTTAGAAGAGCGACAATTGAGAACAGCGATACTTGGCCAAGCAGGTGAGAGCACGCTCCTGTTTGCTGAGCGAAATGAGAAGCTGAAGGTGGGATGATGTGGCTGACAACAGGAGCTGATGCTGCAAGGGGAGGCTAAGCTCAGTGTCTCCTAAGAGGACTGGAAAGGCAAGCTGAAATGAGGTGAAAGGATTAGACCACGCTATTACTTCATAACATTGTGATACTTTGCAGATCATTTGCTTCGCTCCATTCTTCCCACACAGCAAAGAAGGACCTGCGAAGAACATGCAGCTCAGACTGCCTGCCTGCACAAGGCAGCACCCTCTGCTAAATAAACAAACTTCTGGAAACTCTTCTGGATCTGAAAGCATTGGCACGTTTTCCTTCATACCACCAGAAAATTATCCAACAGACTAGTTATATCATGTAAAAAATAGCTTTTAAAGTATGTTGTCAATGCCCAGCACATGACAGTATTGTGATGGATACCAGGCCAGACCACAAGTATGTATGGTAATTACAATCTCAGTCTGAATCTACCCCAAAAATACGTGCTACACAACATGTCCAAGGAGAGAAAAAATGTGCTAGAGACTGCAGGGCCATGGAAGACTAAAAACACAAACTTTGAAGTCAAGGTAGCGTACCACTACCTGGAAATTGCAGCAAACTGGATGACTGCCAGCCTTAAAGTTCACTTCAGGTACTACACTTTTGAAAGCAGAGATGTGATATCAGATTATGCAAAACACAATTTTAGTAAATAAAACCTAGCTATAGCACTTTAGAACTGAGTACTACAGAGTTCCCATCTTATATCATATCACCAAGTACTACTGGTATCCCTTTCTTTCTCTTTATTTTGCATTTATTTCCCTCACCTTACTTTGGCATAATTTACAAGGTTTATTTCAGGATGAGCTAACTTGCCCTCCAAATGAAGCTTGCACAGATGCTTTCAGTTCTGCCAGCAGAACTGAAGCCTTACACCAATCAGGCAGTCACAGATATTTTAATACACATAAATTAAGGGCAAATTATCCTCATCCAAACATGAATTACAGCCAGGTGTACCGCAGCAATACACCCCCAATGATGGCAAAAGCACAAAACCGAGGTGTTGGTTGTCTCATCTAGCATGAGAAATCTGCTCTATACTCAAGACACTAAAACCTAGACTCCTTTCACAGGAAATGAACAATTTCCATTAGAATGAGAGAGATTACTTCACAGAAGTGATAATTTCTGTTTATTGGTCACAAAAAGATGTCAGAGGTAGACATCTTCATCTGGTCTAATCAGCACAACACTACCACTTCAAAAGAAAACATTGCAATACCATGACATGCAGAATTAGTTACAAAGGCAGCTTATCAGACCTGAGAATCTAAGACATTAGGATGCTCTGACAGAGCATATTGTATAAGCTGAAAGGTGTTGAGTCCTCCTAAGGAATTGTCTAACATTTGTATTTTGTCCCTTTGTTGTTCCATGTCTTAGACGTCCTTGCTGTCCTTTCCACTACTTTTGCAGATGCTGATGCAACATAATTTGTGCAAGGGCTGTTTCCTGCTTAGTCCCCATATTCTTTTCTTAATAATTTCTGGCACTCCACCAGCTGTTCCTAGGGCAGACATCCAACACTAAGCAGTCTGCTGTGACTCCTTGAGAGACAGTGGCCAGTTTGGAGCCCATCATTCTGTAATCTCTTAGGGACATTTTCCGCTTTGCCTTGCCTTTATTCACTTTGAATTCCATCAGCCATTTTATTCCCTACAATACAGTAGAGAGCCTTAAAAGTGAGCACTCATTTTTAATAACTAGCTTACTGTATCTACAACAGAATGTGTGTGAATACTCTACTTTAATAATTGCAAACAGGTTCTTTCTAGAAACTGAACCAGAAAACAAAGAAACACATATCTCTGAAACTCACAGGGTTCTGGTTAGCAGACTTCCCCAGATTTAGACCCATGACAGACTACTGTTATCCTGTAGATGCAGCAAAGTCCTGGCAGGGACTGAGTCACAAATCAAGAGAGGCCACAGCGCTAGGCTGCCAATTGTGCCTCCTGATAGAGGCTTTCCTGGCTGCCACATAACCCGAGACATCTTCCAGAAATCTTAGGCCAGATCAATGTGATGGTCAGCCCCTGATCTCCCAGCTAGCCATGTTCGGCGCACAGTATTCTGAAGCCAGAAAGAATTAGTTACCCTACAAATATCAGAGGAGTTGCATGAGAGCAAGCTAGAAGTAAGGGTCCAAATATCAGCCTGTGAAGCTTTATGACTGTAGGAAACCAGATAATTTTTAAATACATAAGGAAAGCAAAGAAAAGATTCATGCAAACAAGCTGCAGAAGCCAGGGTGCAAACACAGGGAGCTGCTGATGGATCAGAACACACCAACAAGCAAAGCTGGTGCTACATAGACACAAGATCTCACTACATTTACTCACTTTTTATTATTTTCTAAAGAACCAAAAGGTAGTAGTATTATCATATTTAGGGTCACATTTTTTCTGCAAGTCTCTCCCTGAGTAAACTTGTCACTTGACTTCAATCAGCTTGGAGCTAAGTTTTATAGGATAGTGATAAATCACATTTACAGTGAAAATGCTGACAAACTCTCAGCTTTAGAGCATGGTTACAGCACATGCAAATGTAAAGCCACAGCTAGAAGAGCTCTATCAGTGAACTGACATTCTAGGTAGTATGCTGACTGATCGGATTTGAAAAGTATCTGACATGGCAAGCACAGACCAAAACATCCCATGGTTCAAAGAGGCTGAAAAGTATACTGATGGAAAACAACTAGTTGAACGAGCATCAAAGGAAATGTCTTGGCCCTGGCCTATTGCTCCTAGACATGCTAGTTCCATGCTATGTTCTCCTCATCCTGTTTTCTGTTTTAATTGGATACATTGCACTGAGGCAGGCAGTATGATTTTTAATGCAATTCCAACAAGTTTCAAGTTACTTTCAACAGATTACAGTTACTGAATTACTTCAACACTTCAAATGTTTCTAGCAGACAAACGTTCCCCTACATGCTTTGCTGTTTTCCTTGAAGTGCGGGGCTGCTGTGTGACACATGACAGGATGCAGGCAGCAAAGAATACCTCTCTGCTGCTGTGGCAAAAGGAAAAAGTGAACCTGGCAAGAGGCTGGGAGAAGAAAGCAGAAGCCTAAATGCTAATTGCAAGTCTCTCAATTCACATTTGGAGTTCCTTTTTCAGGGTGTCCAAAGCCTCACCTGCTCCATCTCTTACAAATGTGTCATGTGTTAGCCTACACACCAAAGAAGAAGACGGCGTGTCTTAGGGTTTTTCTATGCTCTAGTACCAACACACTCACTGTGATGAAACAGAGGAGATCCTATTCCAGACACAAAGCTTTTGAATCATGACTCATCAGAGCTGAGCCCACCACTGACCTGAATGGTTGGTAAGATGAGCTGTGCTCATGTGGCATGACATGACAGCAGTTATTGCAAAAATGAAGGAGCATGGGGGCTGTGAAAATCCCTGGGATTTATTTTCTATAGTAGTCAGTAATGAACAAGGCAATTTTATTGGCAATCCTCACAAGACTCCTTTGCACTGGCAGATGGTTTGCCACTCTGTGCCCCCAATACTGGTATTGACTGTTCCAAGGACCAAGCGTGGTGCCCCAGCCTCGTGGCCTTTATCTGACCAAGGTGATCTGTCAGGCAAAGGCATCTCCTCCCAAGAGCTGGGTGCTCTGCCAACATCCATCTGTCCCCATTCCCAAGGAATTTAGACCCAGTCACAGAGATAGACACAGAGTACTCTCCTCACAAGGCCTGAATCCAGGCAAACAGGCCAGTGCTGCCAGCAGAGTGAGCTGGATGACAGAATCATGGAATGGTTCTGGTTGGAAGGGTCAGTGTTCAGAAAGAGCCCTAAGAGGGTAAGGCTGAGGGAGAAAGTTCCTTGAGCCAAGAATGGTTACACCACAGGTCTTCAGCACCACCTGGCCACAGAAAATGGGCCTGACAGCTGAGGAGGCAGCAGCAAGATTATTAACACGGTCACTGTGAAAGACATAAATGAAAAGTACAGGGAGGTGATTAGGTGTGGGTGTCTTTTGGGGAGGGTCAGAGACTGAGGTCTGCTTAGCCTAGAAGAGACCAAGGAAGGCCAAGGTTGTGTGGATGTAATTCCCCTTCCACCACCTGCCATGCAGAAGATGATTTAGAAATGGCAACATGGGATATAGGAGACAGGTAAACAATTATTAAACATTCTTCTCAACAAGAAGTAAGATGCTGTTGGGGGGTGATTTTACAAGGAAGAAGTCATCACCAAAAGCAAGGCTGAATCCCCAGCAAGTTAAATGGGCGATTTTCTATAAGTTGAAAAATATATACAGGCAATTTATGATTATTCCATTTAGAAGCTTAAGACTGAATGAGCCAAACAAGTTATCGACCTTCTGTCTTAATGATGAAGTTTATAAAAAGGTGTTAAAATGTCCTTAAAAAACAGTAACCAAGTTCAGACTCCTGGAAAAAGCAGAAAATACTGAACCCACTTACAGCCCTTTTTTTGAAACATAATATGGGAAAAAACATCCCTATAAATTAAGAAAATACAGAGGAAAGAAAAAATTGGCAAATGCCTTTCCTACAATTCAAGGACTAATTGCACAGCCTCCAAATACAAGTAAATAGCACTGCAAACCCTCAGTCTCTCACCACACTAGCACAGGCAGGCTGCAGTATCAGAAACAGTACTGTAAAATATTGCAGCATTTTATGTATGGCCCCACTACCACATATTATGGAGTTTCCAGCTATGATAGTATGGTCAAGTAAAATACAGTCACATCTTTGATGTGCAGCGTTACCCTGAATAACCTCTATGGAAAAAAATATGAAGCCACAGCAGAGCTCAAAAAACACAGGGCACCAGATCACAGGGGAGAGGGCCTTGGAGAGAAGGGAAAGGCAGGAGGGAACATTTGGAATAAATGGCAGAAAACTGCGGCACTCCTCTGACCAAACCACTGCCTTCAGCTGCCCCTCCTCAGCCACCACACGTGCTCATGGGGGGAGCACAGAGAACAGAGCTGGCCAGGAGCACAGGCAAAGGGAGGCACGGGGTGACATCGATGGGAGCTGATACCAAACCAACAGGGCTTGCACCCATCCCACCCTTCCATCATAGCCAGACTCCCTCTTCTCCTTTTCTCCTCCTGGGAGGCATTCTCTTCCTCTGAGGGGTAAACCACATCCCAACATCCCACTCCCTGCCCCTTCCCACTATGACTCTTCCTTTAGAAAATGATTTCTTTTGGTATGAAAAATATCATGTGCCTGCTCCCCCTTCAAGTTTTCTTGGAAAGTCTGAGCAAAATTAGTTCAGCTGCTCAGTTATGTCAGAAAGGCAAGGGGCAAAAAAAAATCCATCTCCTTTCCCTGCAAGCTCCAAATGGAGTTTTTGCCAAAATTGGCTCTGTATAAAAAAATGTTAAACTCACATCTCTGTTTCCAGTGAGTCTTAAAGGTCCCTCCAATAAATTTACTTGTTAGTGCAGATGTTGAAGCTGTGGAAAAAGCAGGAGGGCAGCATCACTGCCTCTGGAATGTTCATTTGCAGTTTTGAAAGTGAGCTGAAACACCTCTGATAAAGGATGCTCCTCTGCACAGAAGTTTGGGCAGATAAGCCTCATGAACTGTATCAACCCCACCCCCCTTTTGAAGGAAACGAGATTTGCATAGGTTAAACTCTGGATGCCTTCAACTTCTGGGTAAGAAACTACATCTGAGGAGACAGGACACCCTGGAAACCAGTCCTAAGAGTATAGGAGCATGTATGATTTCTATTTTTGATTTCCCTCAAGTCCTTTTCTTCACAAAAAAAGAGCGGGAATGTCCCTCTGAAGCCATGGTTTTTACTGCCACAGAGCACTAAGCCGCATCTGAAGAGTCAGGGGCGCTACAGGGTTTTCCTCCTCATGCCAGACACAGCTGAGCTTTGCAGCACCAGATTTCATGTTCCAGTGCTGCTCTTGGCCGCTTCATTCAGAAAATTTTAAGATTGAGGGGGAAAACCAGGTTCGGAACTGCAAAAAAAAAAAGCAAATGTGTTCAGAGAGAGCAGAGTTGCACTGTCAGAAGGGAAGTGCCCTGGTAGGCAGTTACTCCTAAATAGGTCTCTTCTGAAATGGGATGTTCAATGTCATTCAATGTACCTCTCGTTGAAAACGATTTCAAGCCTTCAGCTTGAAATAAAGCTGATAAACCCGCATTGGAAAAGCCATTAATCAGTTCTACCATGTCACTTCTCATGATTTGAGCAGAGTTTGTGAGTCATTTTCACACAGGAGGCTAATGTTTTCCTTTTCACAGGGCACTGGCTTTCACTGCTGTGTTTGATGCTGATGGGCTGCACAGCCACAGATGAGTTATTTCATCCCCCTGAGAGGAAGCTTCTGCAAGATGGGGAAACCCTTTCCTTGGGGTGATGCTTAAGAGCAAAATGTTAAAAGGGCTTTAGGAATAATAGCAGCCTAGTGTAACTTTGCCAGAATCTCTCATTTGACATTAATAATTGTGTGTGAATTTTTAGTTCTGCCAGACTAGAGATGAAGAAAGCTGAAAAAAACTAACACCTGTATGTATGCACACACAAAAAATTAATTAAGACTCTTTCTCTACAACCTCTCACTAAGAGGAAAAATTAACACACATACCCACACCCCTGTTGGGTACCCTGGAAGCTGCAGCATGATGGCAAAACCAACCAGGAAAAGGACTGGTACCTCTGGGTACCACACCACTTTTGAGGGTTGAGCACCATGCTGAGCTAGGAGCTGTTCAGGCCTGGGAGAGGCTGAACACAACACCAACCTCCAACACAAGCAAGATGGCTCTGGACTGCGGAGGAGACTGGTGGTTGGGAGCATCCCCTTTTCCCCTGCTATGGCACCTGGCTACAGTCACAATCCTGCTCACTTTGCCCTCCAGGTCAGCAAACAACAACTTCATGATGAACCAGTTCCCAGCCCCAGGAGGTAACAGCCCTCCAGAGGAGCCTGTTCGGCTCAGGCAGATAGGAAGTTCTCTAACGCAGAGTCGACCCTCCCCCATCTCCTCCTCCTCTGGTCCCTGTTTAAAAGCTACCAGCCACTACTTTTGAAAAGGTACAACTTTTGTGTGAGAGGCCCCTATGGGCACAGGGGCTGAGCCCTCCTGCGGCCATGGCTGGAGCCCTGGCAGAGCACCCCAGGGCTGCCAGGGAGAGCACCTTCCCGCTGGGGATGTCCCCGGGCTCCTCCTTTTATACGAAGTAACTCTTCAGGCACTTAAAATCCTTAATCTCCAAGGGCCCCCAGCATACATTTAAGACTGGTACCCTGTTTCCTTCACGGAAGATGTCTGACTCAAACTGGGAGACCAGGAGAACCCCTGCCCGGCACATATTTCCATAGGGCACTTCCATATGATCCAGAGTAAAGGGGGAAACCCTCACACCCGCAAAACCCAAGCATGGCAGCCCTGCTGTGCTCCTTGCATGGGCAAAGAGCCGAGCCTCGGCGAGCCTGGTGGGCAAGAGCACAGCTCGGCTCACAGCCAGTGCTGGAGAGAGCTGAGCCAGCCTGACTCCAGAGGGAATCAAGGAGAGGAAACCCAGCACTGGCACCGACAGGATGCAACCTCCCCACTGCCCCCACCACCTCATGCAGCAACGGGTTTATATTTCTATCACTTTAGAAGCTCAGTTGAAAAAAGGGGAGAGGTTCTGTTGGAGAAAAATAAAATTGAAAATTATTTTTCTTTTCAGTTTGGAACAGCTATTGTCTTTTTGTACTTCAGTAATTCATTATCTACTCCCCCACCCACACACACCCACCTTATTTTCTGATCCTGATTCAACTGCTACCTGATCACTGGAAACCAGACTTCACCCCTCACTAGGATGCACGATCTACTTCAGCACAGGAGATCCAAAATATCCCCCTTAATGTATTGGTAAGCACAGAGATTCTAGGCATACCAAATTTCCACATTTTCCCAACAGTGGGAAAAAATTATTTGAACAAAGAACAGGATTTGAGAGAATAAAAAAAACTTCCTGTAGACCAGGAGTAAAAAAATCACCTGACTCTCTGCCTGATGAAGCTGCAGCTGAGTCATCCTCTGTTCTCTGGCAAAGGCACAGAATTATTTATCACAATTGTTAAAAATAGATATAATTTTCTTTTCTGACTAGTATAAGCTCAAAATTAATTTAGCTTCTCACACTGTAATGTTTGCATTAGAATAAAGTTTTTAAAAAACTAAGAATTTTAAAATCCTAAAATATATTTTGAAAGCGATACAGGAAAAAAAAAAGGCTCACAGGAGAATCACCATTTTTTTCTTTATAGATATATATTCATGTATTTGTACAGAGCACAGGAAAACAGATTCTGGACTTTGCTTCCACAAATATTAAGTCCAAAAGCACAGTTTGCCGTGGATTTTTCAGCCTTTTGGTGATCAGCATTTTGCAAGAGAGCAAAAATTTGCATGTTATCTCCTAGGTTCCTTTTGGACAAGGATTTTCCATGTTTATATAGAACAAGGAAAAACCGACCTTTTACTACAGCAAATTATGCAGGATACCTGTCGGACTAGGTGCTTTGAAACCACATGAGCAAAAATTAACAACAAAGGAAAAGCTTCTTTCCCCAAATACACCTCTTAACCTCTCAAGCAAGTTAATCCTCATTCCTTTATAAGCTTAGACACAACAGCAACTTCCTTTAAGCATCCATGAGAAAAAAAAAAAAAAAAAAGGCAGGGGATGCAAGCAAAACACTATTGCTGCTCTCTTTGCACGACTGAATGATGATGGCTGCTCACATAAATGTAGAATTCCGCAGACACCCGAAGGAGCCATTGGAAAATACAGGGAACAAAGGGCCTTCTTTAGCTACAAAGCTCCATCTGGCAGCATTTCTACTGGAGATGTCAGCCGGGAGATAAGCACAGAGCCAGCAGGCAGCCTCTGCACCTGCAAACCCTCTGCCTGCAGAGAAAATGTGCCGCTTTATTTTCCAGCAGAAACTCTGCCCGACGGAGCTGGAGCTCCGCGACTGCAGCACAAGAGCAACTGGCAAATGATTTTTTTTTTTTTCACGAAGAATTATGTTGCTTACCTGCAATGCAACATCATTTAGCCCAATCCCAGTGCCTTTAATAGCATCCTGGCCGGGGCGGTATGGCTGCAGCAGCAGTGATGTCATGGGGAGGAAGCAGTAACAACCATGTGACTGCGCGCTCCGTCTGTAGGATGCCTGCTCCTATAGAGGCGCCAGCCTGCAATCCTGCGGGATGAAACCGCCAGCCGCTCCACCCTGCCCTGCCTGTTCCGCCGCCGTCGGAACACGCGCGGCTTTCTTCCCTCCCTGACGTGAACTGAGCAGCCGCTCTGTGCCGCCGCCTTCTGTAACAGCACCCACACGCACATTTCTCACCATGTCAAAGCAGAGGAAGCATGCTGGGTGAGTGCCAGCAAGTATTCCTGGTGGCTGCAGACCAGGTTGCTGCTCTGTGAAATATGTCATCACAGCAGCTTGGAAATGAGACAAACTGCAAGTTCACCATCCCTTGCGTTTTTCTGGCGCTGCATTTCAAGCTCATCCAAACTGACTTCCCTCCATCTTCCGTGTCAAATTCATGCTCTGCAAGCTTCCCTCAAAGGTTTCATCCTTGTTACCTTCACCTCTTAATTCTCCCTGCCCTTAATGCTCCCACCCATCCATCCACTTCTGCCTTTTCTTCAGTGCAACTGTCACTGCTTGAAAGATCCTCTCCTGTATGCCAACCTACTTTTCCTTTTCAAAACATCTGCTTAAGCTTTCCCAAATATTGAAAAACTGGAACTTCCTAAAATATTTTTTTGAAAAGGCAATTAGCCTGACTTTTACATTTTGGTTAACTGTGTATAGCATCCCAACTGCAATGGGAGGTGGGGGGGTGTCTTTTTTTGTTGTTGTTTTTTTTTGTTGTTGTTGTTTTGTTTTGTTGGAGTTTTTGTTTGTTGGGGGGGTTGTTTGTTTTTGTTTTGTGTTGGTTTGGGGTTTTTTTGAGGGGCAAGGAAGTGTTTAAGACTTTTATCATACTCAGCAATGTATTTGACTTCTACAAGAAGGTAAGAATTGCCGAAGTTCTGACTGCCCAGATTTTGTACAAGCCACTAGGGCTGTATGCTGCAAGGCAGAGGTTGTAACTGTTCTTTCTGAAGATCCTGTACATGTTTGTACATGTGCAGTGCGTTCCATCTCAGGACATTCACCTCACTGCTGACCTTTCTGCATTTGAATATTGTGCAGACTGTTTTTACCCCTACAGACAACCAGGCAGGGGCTTTGCATTTCCAAGCAGATGCAACAGCTGAGTAGAGGGAGGTCTTACACAAGCCCCCATGAAAAGACCCACAGGTGACTGAAGGCACGTAAGAGACTTCCACTCACTTTGAAGCTGAAGGAATTCAGTTCTGGAAGACCTTTTTGTCCCAGTGTGCTTGAGCAGTAATTTATGGATGTGTCATGTATTTCTGATAGGGACACCCCATGCAGAAGCCACACATTGGATTTTATTGAAAAATAAAACTTCACTTGCTTCACCTGAAGTTCCCACACGTTTCTGGAGCAAGAATCATGCCTTTAGAGAAGAGGTTTGATTATGGCCCTCACACACAGCACTGCAGATCATAATCCCCTACCACTCAGAGACCAGAAGGAGCCCCAGGCCTTCATAACCATGTCAGTGAAATGTGGAAAAGCGATACAAGTGCCAGCTTCCTCTCAGCGTCTATTCTTTGCGCCCATTAAAATCAGTATTAATAGGCCAATTGAATTTGTGAAGGAAGCTAAACACTGAGCACTTGAATTATTTTCTTGATAATACAACTGCAATTTCCTTCGATCGGTTTATGAGAGGAAAATATGGAAAACAGAAGTAGCATTTACTTTGTGAAATATCTACAACTGGGAACTTCTATGCCAAAGACACACTCTTGAATACAAACTCTGTGCCCTAGACACAGAATAGTAATTTTGTGCACTTAACAAATGAGTGTTAAACGTAGGGTCTCAATCCTACATTTTTTTCCGGAACAGACTTTCCCCAAATTAATTTCCTAGTTTTATCTTGTCTATTACCACCAGCTGATCTCGTTAAATCTCCTACTGAAAGTACATTTTGAGTTGGATGGTCAAACTGTAGACAAACTAAAGGGACAGAATACCTGATTCTCTATTGAAAATACAAAAGATATGTATGTTCAAATATAAGATTTTCAGAAACTGTAAGGAACCAGAACCAGCTCCTAAGAAGCTTTGAAATCCAAGAATACAGACATTTTCCAAGAGCAAGCAAATGATTTAACTGGCATTTACAGACCAAAACCAAATCAACTTTACTCCTTGGTGTTTTCTTCCAATGCTACTCAAGTCAGCTGAGTGATCTCAGAGAAAAAATGTTCTTCACATGATGTTTTGGACAAGGCTGCTCTTGCTTTTGTTAGCCCACAGTTTCTCTGTAAATGCTTCGTAAAGGAAGATGAACAACACTATAGTCACAATGGAGGCTGGGGTCAAAACAAGCTGTGATGGGCCCTCTTCCCTAAAAATTCAAACTTCAGTTTTACATCCACTGAAAGCAAAAGACATAGTTCATCTAACTCATTAAAAAAAAAATCTTTTTATACTGCACTTACCTTTAAGTCATGACAGGTGCTCAAAAGAACTGCAGCAAGAAGTACAAATAAGACTTCACTCTTACAAGAGAAAACCCAGCCCAACGTACCCATTATAGCTTCTGTTGTTGCTCCTGACGGCAGAGAGACAGGGACGGTTGCTGTTCCAAATACCTATTGCTAGCAGGCTGTTTAAAAATAGCCTAAACTCTGTCATACCCCTGACGCCTTGCAAATACTGGAGAGACAGGAGTCACATGTCCTTGCTATGATTTTGCCCATGCTCCTGCAGCTTAGGTTTACAGAGGGAAACTGAGAAATGGCCGTTCTGTAATTATGCAGTTTTAATGTTTCCTTTGTGAAAGCAGCAGTAAACACCAGCCTGAAAAAGTCAACCAGTATTGAGTGGTTTCCACCTTGGAATTAGTCATAAGTAGGTTATTACAGAACTAATAATGTCAACCTGCTTTCAATACTAATTTAGAAAGGGCAAATGTTTGTTACGAAAAAAAGGCAGTTCAATGTGTTTTAAGTGGAGCTATCCAAGAATTCTGGGAATATTCAACTAGCTCCTGATACAGCTGTCAAGTTATCATGAGTGATAAGCACTTGGAAGAACATATCTGTCATTCCTTACACTCTGCATTTCTTTCAGGACTTAAGTATAACCCCTCCAGATCTACAGTTTCCCAGATTTTCTCTCCTACCTTTATCTAAAAATTCATTACATTAACCTCAATGACGGTGTTGTTCAAAAATACTAATTTTTTTTCATTAATTCATCAGGAATGTGGCAAATATAAAAGATTCAAGACATGTCTTTGGCATTCAAGAAAGCCCTTTTTCTGTTTATGGCAAATTATTTTATTTTATAGAAGAAATACTTTCAAATAATACAAAAATGACACAATCATACAGAACTGTGACAAAAACAAGAGAGATGAATACTGAATATGATAACTCATTACCACATCAAGACAGAACTCATTATAGCAGTCAGAATCACAGACCCACAAGATACACTGACGACATCTCACAGCGGTCACAATTTAAAAACCCTCTGGCGAAGAGACCACTGGACATTGCTCCTTGGTTATAGTCACAGAACAATTTAGGGTGGAAAAAAGGTCCCTACCCCAATCTCTGCTCAAAGCAGGCCTAATGTGACAGGATGCTCTGGGCTATATCCAGTCAAGTCCTCATCCACACTATGGATAGGGTGCTCCACCTCTCTGTGCAATCCCTTCCAGTACCTGAGCAGCCTCACAGGAACATGGTGTTGTCTGTTTTTAATACACAGCAAACACTCCTGGTGTCACTGCATGGTAACTTTGGATAAACACTACTGTGTGACATCCTCCCCTAGAAATGAGAAACAAAATTCTGACTAACCGGTCCTTTAAAGTAATGAGCACTGAAAAGCTTGCTGGCCCTAGACTTTTACCCCAACACTACAAATTTCTCACATGATTTGGTTTTCATCTGCATCGTTTCTGAATAGTCTAGTTGTGCACAAGGAACCCAAAATACACCCACCAAAACAGGCAAAACAGGCTTCAGGATGAATAGCACAACAAATGCTAAATATACTTCAATTTTGTGTAAATTGCTGTTTGATCACAACACTTGATGCCTGCAGTGACTATAGGCCATATTAGGAAACAAGAAATACTACCTTAAATGTCTGTGTTAATTAATGTTTATGCTTACCATCCTTTTTTCCCTTGTTACTTTTTGCCTCAGTGTGGATAAGCAAAAGTAATTCAATTTCTCTTCCAGGTTTTCCTGACCTTTGACAAGGTAACAGAGTCTAAGTTCCTGAAACTCCCAAAGAAAACTTACTTACAGAATATTTGAAAATATTCTGATAGGTCTGGTTGGTTTTTGGCCCTTGTTTTTATTTCCTGGCATAGAAAAATCTGGAACCAATTTGATCTTTAATTAAGAGACAACATGATCTTCCTTTGGGGATATTCCAGTAATTTGCAAAGTCAGTCTTGTGTTGGGCACCTCTCTTTGCAGGTAATGTATAATTAGAAAAATACGAGAAACTCTATTATAATAGCTTAGTAAAGAAGTATTTTTACATACTTGCAGGATGCAAGGACACAAAACTGGCATTCTCGGGAATTTAGGGTGACAGTCTTTCATTAAAATGAATGGTTATAAATAAAATTTTTTCTTACTAGATTTTAGCTGGTCCAACTAACAATCAATCAAGTGAGCTGTACCTTCCAGAATTACACACCTTCCTCCTGGAAAGTGTCACTGTTCAACAGAACTTGCTTGCAGTAACCACAAAGCACATCCTTTAGGATGAACACGTGTTTAAGCACCCTTACTTAAAGCAGCTGCTTTCTGAAATCAGAACACATGTGCTTTCCTGAATCAGATAAGAATCTGTAGAACTATAGAAATCACTGTAATAGTCCATTAGCAGGCTTTCCATACCGCTAGCTCACACTGCTCCTTTAATTCCCTTTTCATTAAACAGCAAAACAAAGATCTGTCACCCTTTTCCTTCCCCCGTTTAAACTGAGGATCTAGTTAAGAATATAAAGATACTTTAGACACAACAGAAATGAAAACAATCTATTAGTGCACAGTAAGAACATGCAAATGAATTCTGCAATGTTTAACATCACTTCTAATTAGTGTTAAACACATTGCAGGTGATAATATTTTGCTATAACACAGACAGTGCTAAGGAATACAATGTACATAATAAGCTACAGATAATAAAGCCGAAGAAAGTGACAATTTTAGAACATAGTATTTTCATTTCAGGTATCAGAAACAAAACCAGCTCAATGGTTCCATTCTACTGTATGACAAATACTGAGGAACAAAATTTCAGTCTTAAAATACATCTTAAAGTAGGTATTTTCCTTCAAGGAAAAAAGGCACTATAAATAAATTACACTACAGTGAATTTGCCTGAACTCACTTTGTTTCTGTCTNTTTTAACTTTTTTTATTTTTTACAAAACGTGTATATTAGCTTTTGCACAATTTTTTTTTTAAAGAAACTTGTCTAATCTAAGAACTTCATTAAAATAAAAGCGATAAATACTTCATGTTTACAATGCAACATGTCATACATCATCAGCTGGCAGAGGAGGTATGTTAATCCTTGGTCTTGTAAAAAAAGCTATCTTCTCTCTGTGATCAAAACAAGAGAAAAATGACATAAATAAAATTATGCCTACATTCTCCATCCTCCCCACAAGAACATGGTGTCTTTACTCTTGTTAATGGTTAGTATTTGTTATTTATGTACTGAACTGGTCAGTATTTGAGTACAACAAACTTCCAAAACCACTAAACTTCACTATATACTTCTGGCAACATTCCATTGAACACAATTACTATTTCTGAAAACCTACGTGGAAGCTTTATACAACTGACTAAACGTCAGTCATAGTTAATTGTCAAAAGGTTTCACAGGACAAGTTCTGCAATGCAAAGTTCGCCCTCGTACGTTTTGCAAATAATGTCTACCAAAAAGAAGGGGAAAAAGGATGGCAACCCTGGAAACAGAGTCCAAAGAAAAGGCTTCTTGAAAGAAAATTCCAGTATTATTGAGTAATTTTTAGGGAGAGTGTGTTACTAGTAATTCATATGTATTACATTAAAACAAATTATGTGTATTACACTAAACATTTATGCCCACAGGCTTGTACTGGAGAACTGACACTTCATTTGGACTTCATAGCAACTAGGCTAAGTTGGAAGAATCACCCAAGCTATGTTTTCATTTGAAGCTTTTTTTTTTTTTTTAAATGTCATGTATACTAGAATTGTAACACTGCAATTTTACTTTAGCTTTGGCTCTCTGCAGAACAAAGCATTCAAAGAGAACTCATGTCCACACATCCAGAGACAGTTTAAAATTACTGGTTAATTACTTCTGATTAAAATCAAAAGACACACAAAATTTAAGCTAAATGTTTCAGAAAGCTCTAACCTGACTAATGAACTGTTGCTCTTCTATTTTGGTACGCATTACAACTTACCTAAAGGTCTGCACCTGAATAGGTTCTTTCTGATTTTGCCCACGCAACTGGTATATTTCTTTTGAAGCCTTCTTTAGCATCTTTTCAGCTGCTTGCTCTTGGTGATGTTCAAATTTGGTCTGTCTGGTCTGAAAACAGTAACATAATGCTTAAAATGGGCATGTGAATAAATAAAACACAAGAATATTCACAGTAAAACAATGGATTTTTTTCCCCCCCTAACCACAGAGAAACCACATTAATACATTGTCTGAAATAGTTGATCATCTAAGAACTATACATGCAAAAGACTGAGTTGTTTCATTTATTAATGCTCTTCAGAAAGACATGTAATAAATTAACAAAATTTACTGCACGCAGATCTGTCAAACAAGATCTTACTAAAAATTTAGGCNTCACTTGGTTTCTGTCTTCCAGCCTTTAAGTCAAATAAAACAGCATAAAAACTGTACACGCTCTTAACAGGATAGTCGATCTTTTATAAAATAAGTTGTCTTCAGAGATGTCAGTTTCACAACAAGGAAAAACCAAGCCTTGTTGCAGTCGCTATTATAAAATATATATGTATATATATTTATATATATGTTTTTGTTTATGTTTACTTTTTTTAACTTTTTTTATTTTTTACAAAACGTGTATATTAGCTTTTGCACAATTTTTTTTTTAAAGAAACTTGTCTAATCTAAGAACTTCATTAAAATAAAAGCGATAAATACTTCATGTTTACAATGCAACATGTCATACATCATCAGCTGGCAGAGGAGGTATGTTAATCCTTGGTCTTGTAAAAAAAGCTATCTTCTCTCTGTGATCAAAACAAGAGAAAAATGACATAAATAAAATTATGCCTACATTCTCCATCCTCCCCACAAGAACATGGTGTCTTTACTCTCGTTAATGGTTAGTATTTGTTATNGAAGCTTTTTGTTTTTTTTTTAAATGTCATGTATACTAGAATTGTAACACTGCAATTTTACTTTAGCTTTGGCTCTCTGCAGAACAAAGCATTCAAAGAGAACTCATGTCCACACATCCAGAGACAGTTTAAAATTACTGGTTAATTACTTCTGATTAAAATCAAAAGACACACAAAATTTAAGCTAAATGTTTCAGAAAGCTCTAACCTGACTAATGAACTGTTGCTCTTCTATTTTGGTACGCATTACAACTTACCTAAAGGTCTGCACCTGAATAGGTTCTTTCTGATTTTGCCCACGCAACTGGTATATTTCTTTTGAAGCCTTCTTTAGCATCTTTTCAGCTGCTTGCTCTTGGTGATGTTCAAATTTGGTCTGTCTGGTCTGAAAACAGTAACATAATGCTTAAAATGGGCATGTGAATAAATAAAACACAAGAATATTCACAGTAAAACAATGGATTTTTTTCCCCCCCTAACCACAGAGAAACCACATTAATACATTGTCTGAAATAGTTGATCATCTAAGAACTATACATGCAAAAGACTGAGTTGTTTCATTTATTAATGCTCTTCAGAAAGACATGTAATAAATTAACAAAATTTACTGCACGCAGATCTGTCAAACAAGATCTTACTAAAAATTTAGGCTCAGTTTTAGTCTCTGATAATCCAATGACAATTTTGTCTCTTGTGCAGTTTTGCCACCTTTTCCTACAACTTTTCTCCAAGAACAGGAAAAAAAAAAATCACGTACTTAGCAAATGCTCCAAATACTTGTAAGAGAATGAATATAAAATCAGCAAAATTTCTTTTAAATACCAGAAGAAAGAAAATTAATAAAGTTCCAATAACAAATATCAAAACAAAAACAAATGAGCAACAAATAAACAAAAATCCAGAACAAAACAAAAAGTGCCACTGCAAACAGTGCCATTCTCCAAAAATTGTCCTCAAATTAATACAGAGTTTGGTAATAATTGGTGTAATCATTTTTATTGTGCTAAAAGAATATAAAAGAAGCATTCACTGTTTGAGATTCATTACAAACAATTCTTTAGACATCTCATCAAAATGAAGACATTATGAAACAAGAAGTTTCTGAGCAAACTGAGTGCTTATGTCATATTACCATACCTGCCTTTCTGCTTCCTTCAACAAGTTTCGGAATCTCTCATCCCGAAGGACCCAGTGGGGTAAATCTGTCTGCCCTCTGAGCTGGGCATCTTCCAGACGCTGTCTCAACTCTCTTAAAACACATATCTCCTCATTCAGCTGTCTCTGTCGAGTTCTGGATGCCTGGAGATCCAGCTCCAGGTCTAAGGATGTCCTTGCCATAAGTTCAGCCAAAGATGATCTGCAGGACTGTTGTGTTATAAGGATTCAAATAAAATGCACAATATATTACACTCAACATTGCTTACTGGTCTGTCTTTAGCTCTATAGACCACAGATTTGCTGTACTTACTTCACACACAAAGTCTTTTCCACATGAAGTTTTGGAGGTCATTTACATCCCCCAGAAATGCTAGATAGTGGTATGGTAGAGAAAACCCTTACAGCGAAGTTTTTCAATTAATACTTTCTAGTACTTCCTTTTACAGTTTCCTTTTGACTTACAAATATTTACCTAATGAAGTTTATGAACTAAAATTCCACGTTATGATGAAAATAAAGGAGATGCAATAAGAAAAACTCAATGATGACATGACATCAGAAAAATACTGTACTGAGCAAGACTCCTCTTAAATGGCTTCATTCAATATTGGTTTTAAGATACATTCTGAATCAAGATGGGAGGCATGGCTGTCTGCTTGCCTACACCAGCAAGGCATTAACTTCTGCTGACCAGACTACATTTTATGTCAGTTCTATACACATTAATGCTCATTCTGCCCTTCTGTGCCCACTTGTTTGACAGCATGAGGGGCGGCATGGGGGAAAAAGGAGAGCTTAATCTAGTCATTCCTGAATACTTGGGTCTCAGATACTATTATTTGTTAGGCTATATGGGAGGGGAGATACATGTCTTAATGTCACATTCACACATACGTCTCTGAACGTGCACACTGCATCATAAACTAGATCTGAAAAATGTATTAAACTTTACATCTAAATCAATATAAATTCAGTCCCCATTAGACTATTTTCATCTGCCATACTTTTCTGCCTCCTTCAAAATTGTTCACAACTTTATTTAACTTCTTTACATCTACCTTTTGGCTTAAAAAGTCCAAAACAAACCCAAAACATGCATCCCACCCCAATTACATTGCAGAAGTTTTGTACATTTCCTAAAAGGAGCAGAATGTCCCTGCAGACATCTAAAGCTCTTAAGTATAAAGGTACCATTGCCCTAGCAACTCAATGACAGCTAAAGATCATTTTCCTTAGCATACCTGCTTATACCGTAGAGTCCGCCTCTCCAAGGTATTCCGGACAAAGGGGGACTTCCTTGGCAGGGTTGAACTGTCACTGTCACTGCGGTACAGCTGATCAGAAAAGACATTGAAAATAAAGGTTGCTTGCAAGATCATCTTCATTAAGAAATTTGGGATTTTTATTTTTTTTTTGCCATTGAGATTTTTTTTTTAAATACACAGAAATGATCTTGTTTTTTCAGTTATTTATAAACATTTATATATAATAGTGCTCATCATTCAAGAACACTTACAAACCATCCATGTTTTACAGTTAAGTTTCACCAATCATTCTACTAAATATCCAAGACAATCTAACCTAAAAAAAGAGGGAGGGAGGACTCAAAAGCAATAATATTTAATCCTAAAACATTTACTGTCATGGATACAAACAATACAGTCTCCCACTTTTTCCCCACATCTTATTTTAAGTAAGTGCAGGTTAAGTGAGCACAGAATTTAAAAATCATTTCCTGAATTTTCAAACTCAAGCTCTTAGAAGCTTATCAAAGAGTACAATCAAAGCTATGATAATATTTCACCAATATTGCAAAACCAATACCCATGTATTGATCTGCAATACCATGAGCCAACTCCTTGTAAGTCTTCTGCCACTGAATGCAGCAAACAAAAAATGTGACCTTGAAAGCTGCTGTGCTGGTCCTCAATTACTTTCACCAGTGCACCCAGGAATCCACAGTAACAGGCACCTTATGACTGATATTCATGATAGCAATCAAAGTTGTACGAATATTTCTGCAATAACCCTAAGATTGAGCATTCAGTGCCCTTTTTCAAACTTTTATGTATGTGAAAATTAAACATGGCTTCTAAGCTAACTGCTTATACACCTCATTAAATAGCATCGTAACATCAACACCCTCACCTAACATCTAAAGTTGCCAGGGAGAAGTGCTTAATATCTATTTTATCACAGATTCTTTAATTTCAAATTAAATCAATTTAATCCAAATTAAAAACCTGTAAAAAGAGTCAGGGAAGCTCTTCCCCACCGCCTTGTTCAAGTTCAATTAAAGATTAATCACTAGTATTAAAAAGTAATATGTCTCTTATAAATTCAATCAAATCTTAGAGTGAAATTATCAAAAATGTACACTATACTTGTGTGTGGAGACCCCTTCCCCCTCCTCCTTTTCAGGCTTTACTCACTCTGCAAACATATTGACTTCGTGCTCCAGGCGAAAAGGTCTGGGAACGAACAATTGTGCTGCTGCGAACAAAAGCAGAACCCCGCGGCCTGCGGCTGGTTCTCTCTTTTGGAAGAATAGCAACTTCTTCAGGAAACAGATCCTCAGTGTTAGTTTCCTTATCCACCTAAAATTTCAACAAAGGAAATTTTTTCATATGTTCCTTATTTTCTCTCTCCTAGCGAAGACAATCAGAAATTTCAACAACATCAAAAGTAAACAACTTGCCCTGCTAGCTAGATTCAAATTTTAATGAGCCCTGAGAGGACATATCACCTAACTTTTGTAAAAGTTGTAAAACTGGGTCATTCAAAGTTGTGAGATTACCTTTCAGAAGCCTTTGCTGGAGCAGTAACAATTATGAGATGGAGTTATATCACAGCTGCAGAGCACAAGGACTGCATTCAGGACTGGCAATTGGGCATTACCCAAACTACCACCTGATCTCCAGCCTCAACAGAAGGAAACTGAGTCAACCTTTCAACAAGCACAATGACTCGGAAACAAGGTACCACCTTAAAACTAGAGGAACTTAAATGAAGACAAGGAAGAAAAAAGAAACTGAAAGACTCACAATTATGCAAGAACACTAAAATATTCAGAAAGACAGAAAACATGGGCTACTCCAGCAAAGCTTCCAAACTTTTAGAAAACTCTCTCCTCAAAAAGAGGTGTGATCTTCCCTAAAGGCAACATAAACAGCTTATGTTTCTCTGCTTTGATGAAAGTCGGCTGATTTCAGCTTGTGAAGGATTATTTTCAGTGTCTCATATCTTGACTACAAAATATAAAATAAATACAAACGTTTCAGCACAATTTTTCAATGTTATTGTAACGCTGAATTAGTAATGCAAGTCCTAAAAATTCTTTCTTCAGAAGTCCTTTCAAAATTCTTACAGAAATAAGAGAACTGGAATTTGATCATGATCATCTCTGTTACAATTTCAGATACATGCAGAAATTTATATAAATGCCTATTTATAGATTAGATAACGGCCACAGTAAAAATATTTTGCCTTTTGATATAAGAATCAAATTCTGTTCAGAAGTAAGTAGTAAGAAAACAAAAAAACACCAGCCCTAAAGAGCGAACTTCTACCAACAACAGCCCTACAGCTGTCACAAAAGTCAGGGCTCATACAGGCTTGCCAGTGTCATTGCTGATTCTTTTCTCTCCTGGCCAATTCAGACTCAAACTCCAGGCACAGCAGTAGCTCACTGTGCCAGGCAGGGTGGCAGCTTTCGTGCTGCAGTGTCTTCTCTCATTACCTTTAGTGGTGGAGGCTGCATTTTCCCAGAACTGTACTGGCCTGCTTGAGTTGCAAACATGTGTCCAGCTAATGGATCCCTGCAAAACGGCTCTGGATAAGGAGGACTAGTCTGGGTGCAATTACTGCATCCACTGTCAACAGATTCTGCTTGCCAACTCCTAAAGTCAGAACAACACAATAACTTCACAGGTGTTAAAAACCCCCACGCAATTATGCATTACACTTATGTATTACATTATCTAAGCCAGTTTATAATTTTAAAGTATCACTTCTCCAATAAAAATACAGTATTTTCAACAGGAGAACATAGCACACTTGCATTACTGCAAATGCCAATAAGCAAATACATTTCAATGAAAAAAAATCATCTTCTCTGTTTTTCTTAAGGCATGTGTTCTGGTCTTTATAACAATACTAAGAAAGCAATAACAAAAGGAACTACACAACTCATGTAACAAACCAGGAGTATCATTAGGAATTAAATTGCAACCCCAACCCTAACAAGGTCCCCTGTCACCACTAAATTTTATTTACTTTTTCTTAACACAGGGCTGTTACAAACTCTAATTACAGTTGCCTCCCTAGCAAAGTTTCTATTTGAAATAATGTTTTCCCACTCCCCAAATTCCCTAAATTCAACCAGCTATTCAAATAAGGTTTCTTCCTGTTTGCAGATCATGACATAACAGAACTTTATACATGTAGCACTAACAGGGAGCTAATCTCAGAATAAAGACCTACTGTTTTTCCTGCTTTATTTCAGACTATACCCATAACGTAAATATCTTAGAGGAAGTATTAGTTATTATCTGTTTGATGAGGTATTTAAACCATTTTTACCTTTCTGATATGGCTTCTGCCTGATCTTCCTTTCTTTCCATCTCCAAGATTTCCTCCTCTGTGTACTCCAGTTTCACTCTCTCTTCTGCCAGCTCTCTCTCAACTGCTTCCAGCTGGGCAGTGGTCCTAGCTAACAGGGCTGTCACTGCATCCTGAAAGGTGAATTCAACTTGAATTAAAATCATTTGAACAAATCAATGTACTTAATATGTATTATTCAGAGAAAAAAAATAAAAACAAAGCCATCACATGTTCCTTAAAAAACAAAAATCAAACCACAACCAAAAAAATCTGAATCTTGAATCATAACAATCAAAGGTATGTGGTGCTCAACTAGTCACAGAAACTGGGCAAACTTTACTTGACTGTGGAGCATCATCCAGCAAGTTGGGTCAAAAGAGACCACCTGGTCTGATGTGCTGCCCAAAGCAAGCCTGGCATCATAGCCAAGTCAGGCTGTTCAGAGCCCAGTTAAGGGCTGAAAACATCTCCAAGGATGGAAATTGCACAACCTTTCATGACAACCTCTTCATGTGCAGTGGCAGAAATTTTTAATGTGTTTTAGCTGGACTGGAAACACACATACAAACATATACAGGGCACTATTTCAAGCACCTACCCAGACAGGACCTAGTTTTCAATTAGTCTCCTAGAATCTAGGTCTTGCCCCAAGAGTTAAATTCAGTTATCACTTCCTGTGATTACTCAAAAACCTGCACCCAAGGTAAGATCACAGTCACCTTGCCAGTCAAATAAAGTAAACAAATCATGTTTTAGAGCCATACTGTTTTAACTGTAGTTACATTTCCAGAAGACTGAGGAATACTGTCTTCACACTGGATTTTGGTCTTTGCTCTCTGAGGTTCTGAACCAGTGAAGATCTGAACAGGGTACCAGTGAAGCTGCATCTCACCAGAACTCTCTGCATCTGTGAGGTTTATCTGAGCAATGCCCTGTAAAAAACAAAAAGCATTGACCATAATAAGATACGTACACTCTGCATGATAGACACCTTCTCATCTAAAGAGCATTTTATTTACAGTGTAATACTCCCACTTCACCAAATACTACCGTCTCTTAAAAAGAGACAGTTTTGTTCTGTTATGTTATGATGTCTAAGATTCTGAATTTCTTGCCTTTCTTTACTACCACGAACAATTGGAGTAGATATTAATTTTTTTAAAGTTGAAAAATAAAATTTGTATGACTGATGTAGATATAACTGACACTTGATAGCTATTATTATTTTATTTTTAAAACCTTCTTAACTACACATCTGATTTCTATATTTGTTTAAATTAATATCACCTTAATAATATTACTTTAATTGGAGGGGCTTTTGAGATAACTGTCTTCTGATACCCTTCCATTCTCTGGCCCTCAGAGGCATCTTTCAAATGGAAATAAAGATGTTGTGTGAACCAATTTTTTTACTGCCTATTTATATCACAAGGGACCCAAATGGGCTATAAAGCCATTTTTTCTACTTTCCAGGCTATCCGTGCATCTCCCAGATTCAGGCAAAAATAATTCTAATGGAGGCTTCCCACTAAAAGTACTTCAAACTTTGAAGTAGCCCTACTCCCTCAAAGAGAGCTCATGTAAGAAATTTCTCAGTTGGTGTTCACCCAAATGGTATCAGCTGTGAACAAATCCATGCTGCCTATTTCATTTATTTGTTTTTTTCTAACAGTTCACTAGCTGGACCTACCGATGGTTTTATAACAGTCAGCCTTTAAGTACTGCTTTTTGTTTCTCTGGCTATCTCTACAACATGTTTGTTGCATGTCCATGCTAATGAGCCACATGCTAAGAACATTTTCTTTTGTGTACTGGAAAACTCCTGTAAAATGGCTTTCATCTCTCACAAATCAAGTAACTGTATACAATGATTCTAACAACAAAGGCAGTAGAAAATGTAGACAGAATCTGCATTCAACTTTAAGCAGGTAAAGAAACAGTTAATTAGAAAACAATAATTAAAAAATCATTGCATTGTTTTTCCAAGACAAATGTTCCCTGGGGCTCTGTTTAAACAGGTGCATAGAGGACAATGGAGAAAAGTTTTTGAGACTAACAAAATAATGTGACATGGGGGTACAGCATGTCACTGAGAAAGTCATCTCATGTCACTAACATGAGGCTACAGAGATGCCTTTTTTTTCTGTATAACATAGATGTCTTCTAATTATCTACTTGCTCTGATGCAGTGGAAGATATAGATGTGTCTCAAATACTCACACTTTCGCATCAAGGTTGGAAAATGTTTAAGACAAACTGAGGTAAGTTTAGGTAGAAAGTAAAACTGTTTTCCTGCCAGCAATATTGGAAGAATCATGGGCTCACTCTTAAGAGACCTGACACTGCCCTATACACTGCATTTATTAGGCAGGAAAGCACGTCTGCCAAAGAAGCTGCCTCTACAGAGGGAATCAGTAATTCCTGAGTGATTGAATGCTGGTAAGTAGAAAATTACCATCAAACTCAATTAAGAATTATCAGTACTGAAAGGACTAATTAATATTTCATGTCTACCTCAAGATTTGGAGCTTACTCAAAAGGATGAAAAAACCAAGGTGAGTCTGCTAGAGGTATATCACATGCCTGCTCTGATGAGTTTGTTAACAACTTGGATGGAAGAGCAGTAAAAGTATTTATGAATATCTCTGTGATATCTGACAGATGTCTCCTTATGAGAAAACAATCAGGATTTAAAAATCATGCTAAAAAATGGAACAGATGTTCTGAAATTATAACAAAAAATGTAAAAAAAAAAGTTACACTCAAGAAGAAATCAAATAAATTAAGACACAGGGAATAATTGATCAGGGCTGTAAAAGATGAGAAACTGGGAGTGAAGCAGCAATGGCAGGTGATTGCAAGAAAGGCATTCATACTTCTTTTATGTTTTAACATGAACTATATATGCTAATCATGGAAAATAACAATTCCCTTATCTCAGTGTTGACAAGGCCTCCAGGGAAGAAATAAGCCAGCTGAAGACAGAAAAAGACTTTCAGCTGTGCAAGGCATAAGAGTAAAAGGTTGAGGAAATGGAAAGACCATGCCCACAAGCATAGTATATTTATTTCTTGATAACTGAACTATTTCCCTGATTTTTTTTTTTATTTCCCTGTTAGGTACAAGTATTTATATAAATTAGGATAAACTCCAATTTGCCTTTTGCTTAGGAAAATATTACACTGGCATAACCTAACTGAAAAGAAAGCAGTCATCAAGAATTTGAGAAATATATCCATTATTAAATAGATGGGATAAACTGTAATCTCAGTGGAAGACGTCTTGAAAGACAGAGGCCTTGTTGACAGGCACCATCACAGCAGTTCCAAAGAGAGGTCGCAAGTAGCAAATGATTTATTGATTGAGAAAATGCTCATTCTCAAATTAAAGCTGAAGAGAACAAGGATCATAATATTTAAATACTCCAATGCACCTATCTTAAGAAACTGGCATTGTTTCTCTATTTTTGAGTACTACTGTTAAAATTACCTTAAACTACATTACCAACTACTATTGACAAAGATACATCTGACGTAACCAAATTAAGATCATGAAAAAGAAAAAAAATCCCTACCAAGATAATCTGAAGACCTACTTTTTTTTAGGCCACTCAATAACAGCAGTTAGAAGAAAAGCACCCTAAACTTAGATGCACTTGTTTCAATAGAAAGATACTTTACACCTTAATAACTATTTAACTTGCCAGAGGAACAGGATATATCAGTATAAAGCTTTACACCAATATACCCAGCTTGTTCTTGAGATGTTTTCTCTTTGATTACATGTAAACAAAACTTCCTACTGCAGACAAGACCTCAGATCCATTTCTATCAACATTAAGACCCCTGTCCATATGAGATGCTACTTAGATTTAAAGGTGGATTAGCAAACACACATTCTTGACTAGATCTGCTCAAATAAACACCTCTTAGCCCAGCATGACAGTGAGATGCCTATGCCTCTTAACTTCTTTGATAGGCCTAATTTTTTTTTCACTAACCCATTCAAATCTCTCACTGCAAAGACAGCCCACTCACTTCAAAACAGCCAGAACATCAGCCCCAAGGCAGATTTAGTTATGCATATTTGCATTTGCCAATAGCTAAATGCAGCTAACATTTAACACACCTGAAGTTAGCACATGACAGCTCAATCAGTTTAAAATAAAAGGCTAACAGAACTGTTCCAGGGCCACTATTATCCTGCAACAAAGTTAAGATTGTGATAGTAGTCCTCTTCACCCAATGTTATTTAGTAACAAGGGGCCTGCATTTGTTATTTTTTTAGTAGGAACCTATTTGAATAATACAGATTCCTCACACAGGCATTACAGTACCATGCAGAAACTTAAGTCTTTAGCAAACTGCAATCTAGAAGCTGTCAGAGTCTTTTTTTGAAATCTCACGTATTTATTTACAAAATTATATACGTTAAAAAATGGACACATTAGCATGTATCTCTATCAGAAGTTCAAATGGAAATATTAG
Organism: Donacobius atricapilla; assembly: GCA_013397315.1. Lineage (NCBI taxonomy): Eukaryota > Metazoa > Chordata > Aves > Passeriformes > Mimidae > Donacobius > Donacobius atricapilla. Next base: position 1,102,818 of record WBMY01001460.1, read on the forward strand.
GTCTTTACGTTCTCTTTTTAATCTTAAAAATAATTCCTCAGGTAACTTTAGTTTGTCCTACCACATGGCTTTTAAGAAACCACCACTTACCAACAGTTCTTCTTGTTGCTGATGATCAACTGAACAGATATACAGCTGCAGTGATTTTAATTTCAAAACACTTGAGTGCACAGGGATTCGGAACACTTCATTAAATATTAACGGAGTTTGGAATTCCAAAGCTCTTGAGCAGTAAGTGGTTGGTGTGCCTGACTCAAGCGGTGGCAAATAAACTCTCACATGACTGGGAACAGCAAAACAGACAAATAGCACAATTCAGACAAAGAAAGCCATTTCGCATTTCTCAAAATCAAGCTAAGCAAAAATGTCTGCGTGACTTCTACATTAAGAATCTGCCTTGAGATCTCATCACCAGAATTTACTTTGCATTCTAACACAGAAGATCTGCTAAGCTAATCTCAAAATGCTGTATTTTTTTAACGAGAACTTTTTTTTTCTAAACTTGGTGCTTAAGCAGAGGCACCAAGTGGCACTTGAGCTGCCCTGAGGTATCCAAGGCATCTAAAATGAGCTAGCACTTATAAGAGGATCTATGGGAGAGCTACAGAGAGCCTCCCTCTGAGCAGCAGCAGCTGGAGGCCAGGTGCTATGCTATTTCAAATGGAAACACATGCCTATGTTTAGGCAATTGAATTGTCCCGTAAGTGTCACTGATCCATTTCTTCCTTCCACCCGCTAAGCAAACTTTTTCCCTCCTTAAGAAATAAAGACATTTAGATGGCAAAAGAAATCTGCAGTCACTGCATCTATCTACAGTCTCAAAAGACAAATTTAAATATGTGGTACCATATCATTTAAGACTCCAAGTCAAAAACAAAATCAACAACAATTTTCATCTGACAGCATAAGCAGCAGAGCTACTTAGAGAATTGTTTCCATGTTCTCCCTGTCCTGACTGCTTGCCAAGCCGCTGCAATATCCTATTCCTTTCCTCATGCCAGCAAACAGCTTCATGCAATTGTTTTGTGACCCAGATTAGAAAATTTATCTGGGTTAAAAAAGCTAACCCAGCTAAAAACCCACAAAGACTTCAGGATTAAAAAAACCTGCTCCAGCTCAGAGGTTTACTCTAGTTGGCTACATGGCTGCAGGAACTCTTATGCCGCCACCAAAAGAGAGGCTCACACTGGCAGGTAAATAAATGGTTAGAGGACAACTGGAAGCACTCCTTATGGTGGAACTGCAGCACTCTGGACTGTGGAGCATCAGTTGAACAGATTCCCGTGCTGTAAAAAGGCAGAGATCCAGCTCCTCTGCCCACTGGCTGCTGCAGGCTAAACTTCCCCCAGCTGCCACAGCACCTGATTCAATCAATATACAGTTGCACAGAGGAGTTTATTAAACTTGATAAAAGCTTCTTCTGCTTTCTGGTAATAGAAACTTACTTTTTGACTAGACTAATCAAGTCATCCTGTGGCAGTGCAATTTCTTGATTCAGCAAAAGCAGGATTGAGAAGGATGAAGAACAGAACGGCATTTTGAGTCATTTAGATGCCTGGTTGCCTTGACAATAATGTCCAGCAAACCCTGTGGACTAATCTTTTTCTTTGGTGACTCTAGTTTACTACCTTCTTCAGATGATGCTTAATTCTTTTTCTGATGACAAGGCAACATGGCTGAGTAATACGTAATACTCGTATTTTTCCCTATCACGTGCCCTTACACTCACACAGGAACAGAGGAAAAAAAAACAACACTAATGTACTGGCCTACATGAAGAATTTCCACTGCAGTTTTGCAGAGTTAGCACGGTGAAGTTCTCACCAAAGAACAATTCATTCAGAGAGATGTACTTCAACACTTAAGACCAAATTACTTGTTTTACAATATAATAATGTTATCATACCTCCATTTTCCAGTTTTCAAACAACCTCTCCCAAAGATAAAGATCAACTATTTTTACATGTTGAATTCCTTTAAAATATGCTAAGATACATATCTCTAGTTAAAACGGTGTTTTATGACAACACTGATTATTTAAGAAACATTTATTAGAATAAACGAAGCTATGTTCTATATGTGATACAAAATTTGAAAAAGTAGGACAAGCTGTCAGAGGTTAAAAAAATTCAATCTTTTGTACTGATTCTCAGCTAGTACTTGTGTTAATATTATCTTCTTCTTTCATGGATACTCAAGGAAAGCTGTACAGGCCACAAAAGTCTACAGATCCTTTGTTGTTGTTTGCATGTTTTCTGGTGTGGTTTTCTTTCTTAAAGATAAAAGGCAAGGTATATCTCTTACTGATTAATATAGATGTTGCCATAGGAGTTGAAAAAGACACTAAGCTTACTCTGGAGTATCACAGATATTTTTGAACAAACTTTCCTCTGCATAATAAACATGAAAGAACACAGAGACTACACTTGTTACCTGAACATTGTGACCTAAGTTCTATAAGAGGGATACCTGGTGACCATAAAATTAACACTTTCCTCATCTCATGGAAATTAAGACATATCATCTTCTCCAGAAATGGCTTAATTTTGAATAAAACCAAATAAATCAATGGTATTTGTAACTGCAGCATGAAACAAGCAACAATCAGACTCTGGGTGAAATTTAAGCTTACATTTTGCAGTTTTCTTTAACAACTAGACTAGTGAAGTTCTTCAGCTGCAATACATGGACTAGCAGACATTCACTTCCACTGTCATGCCTGGAAAATAAATTTTCTGTGTTAGTCACCAATCGCTGATACTTTGATTAAGAAATAAAGATGAGGACTAAACAGATTTAAAGAATGTAAAAGCAGATTTTGTTAAATTTCTTGAACAAATCAAAAGCATTAGCTACAGTAACAAAGTTAATAGAACTAAGTGAATTAAACATTATTCAGCTTGAAAATAACAACTAGCCTTCCTATGCCTCTTGAAAGCAAACAGGTTTTATCAAATACATCCCCTACTTTAAACAGTTACACCATATGCATTTGTGTGTGTGCATGTGTAACAACATATCAGTTACATGAGATAAATCCATCTGTATTATTTTCATGGGCTATTGAAAACAAAATAAAAAATTCTACTCTTCCACATCATCATGAATTATGAAATGCCACTAACAAACCTGGTTGATATTTTAAAAACTTCCAATCTTAGGAATTAGTTTCCAAGGTGCAGACAGGATTCTGGAAGGCTAAGGTATGATATCCTGTCTTGCATGACAATAATCTGCACTTCCCCAGGCTACTCCCACTACCAACAATAGCATGCCATAGGCACAGGATTTCAAAGATGTATTGTACAGCTGGGACTGTACTGTATTTGTGTCTTTTCACCTGTAATTTGCCTAAGGTAATTCTCCTTTATCTGGCATAAAAAGATCTTGCTTACAGAGACATATCCCTACACCCCTACCCACATTAATGGCCCAGACCATGAAACTAAATGCTACAGAAAGAAGTAATGAAGGCCCTTTTATCCATCAGCACTGAAAGGACACTGAACAAACTTTGGTTAAGGCATATCCCCAACACAAAGTGGCATGTGACTGACTAATCTGTGCATCCACTGAACTTTGGCTATCAGTTCAGAAACTTCTTAAAAATACCCACCATGATTCAGTTTATTAAAAAGGTAAAAATCATAAGCAAGAAAAGTAGTGAGCAACTCCTGTAGAGTTGATAGGGAGAAAGAGGAGTAATTAATTACTCACAGAAATCCAACATGTATTTGTGGTTCTTCAATACTGGCAGCATCACCATAAACAGGCTCTTCCAGATCTTCATTCCTGCAGGAACAGAAAGTACTGTAAACTACATTGTGACCTAAGCTGCTAAATGATGAACTAACATTTATTCTGTGATTTGTGGATATAAGCAATTATTTAGCAATACAGGAGGGACTGATAATGTAGAAGGAATTGATATATCTATATAAAAACATACAGTAGTAGTAATTCACAATTGTAAAAATTTAGGTTTTAGAATTACTCTTTCAAGATATTTAGGTTAATACTTGTTTTGTCTTCCATTTCTCTTTAGCACCCCCAAACCTTATCTTCTTCCCAGTTACTGCTTCCTGGGTTAAAATGATTGTTTTAAGTAACATGCCTTTCTACATCCTTCAATCACTTGGAGAACCCACATATTTTTAGAATTCTGGCAGTTCATATGTTTCTTCCTGGCAGTTATACTTTCATCACATGATACTCAGAATTTTGAGTCACACTCTGTATAATTTTATTTTGTTACAGATGGTTGAAATAACATTACTGATTTATTTAATGATGAGAAACTAGCTTTCAAGGGAGATACAATGTTAAAATATCAGAGAGAATAAAGCAAAAGGGACTCTGCACTTGAAGATGACAGTGGACTGCATGTAAAAAGCTTCTTTACTTTAAAACATGCAATCTAGTAGTTTTATGTTACTAATAACTAGCAATTTTGAAAGCCTACACATAAATTTACAACTAATTCTTTTGGGCCATGTGGCAGAACAGGAATATTTCCAGCTTACTATGCATTTATACACCTGACCTTTTGCTTAAAGCTTCAAACACGCCACTGTCACTAGCCAGTGAATGATCTGAGAGACATGCTGAAACTCGCCTGGCTCTCCTCTCCGATCTTCTACTGCTGTCTCCTCGCAGAGTTACAGCTGCCATGGAGAAAAAAGTAAGAACATCAGCTCGAGGCAACTTCTTCAAAATCAAACAAGCAACATGTATGGTATCAAAGCTAGCAGCAAAACAGCACAAATGCAGTTCACTGATTTTTCTTCTAACTTAAAGTTAAAAGCCTAGAATAGGATTAACCAGAGATTTTCTGGGGGAGAATTAAGGAAGGAAATTTGTGGCTAATTTCTCTGTGACAAGACTAAGTATAAACCAATTGCATTGTTACTAAATGTTTTCCTGGTAGAGTAATTCCTTCCTAAAGGAAGACTTACATTAATTCACATATGTACACATGATATCCTAAGCTTTTCAGATTTACCTACTGAATATACAATAGGTTGAAAACAAACACAGGGCCTAATTCTTTTTTAAAGTTATCTGATAACACAATGTGAGGTTTTGTTCTCATTTGTTTCCTAATACAAAGTCTCAAAGCATACTGTTTATACCATCACATAATAGCAGCTTTTATTTACAGTCTGAAAGGCATTATCAAAAAGAACCAGAGTTTTCCAGTTCGCTCAGACCACTCTTTCTTTTTCAAATTCTGGGTGAATTACTTTGAAAACTGACTGGGGGAAGGAGGAAGCAATATTCAACCTCCTTCGCCACTCTTCCCCAAATCACCAGCCACACAACAAATAGCAACTCAGCAATCACTTTCATGTTGTAAATGTACCAACAAAGTTATGTTATACACTGGGTTTGGCACAGGCAAGTAGGTGTAACAGCTACTAATCCTTTAAAGTACGTGCACAAGCATTAACATTCAAGAACTGCATAGGAAAGGCTTCAACACTTGAACAATAGCTCCTAAATTGAGGCTGTTTCCTTTTGAGTCCTAGAGAAAACCACTAAACAGACATGAAGCGCAGTTTCTTCACTGCGCAGGGAAGAACTTTTACCCTCTTTTGCTTAAGGTTCAATGACTGTCCTCCAAAGCAGGAAAGCAATGGCAAAGAGATGGCACTTCCAAACCGGGGATGGCATTTTATTTGCTCCTGCTCATGCTTACAAACCTAAGACAGCATGGAAGCATTGACAGTTTCAGCAGAGTGACAGTAGCACAATGCATGGGAGACAAGCACTAGCTGACATTTACAGCTTACAGCCCCAACTAGGGATGAAGCTTGTCTTACGCAAAGTAACAGCTTGGTAAGTACCTCTGTTGCACATTATCATAATGCATCCAAATTTATTTCTGACACCTACTCAGTAAGTTTCCTTCCACAGAATACCAGCCACAGCCTGCAGAACGCAGCTGAGGTACAGTGAGCCACCCCCTGCACAGTACCCACCTCACCTCCCACCCAAACACCACCAGGACAGGACATCAGGATAGGAGAACTCCATAAAAATCTTCCAGATCAACACAACCATGCTGCTGCTATCACAGAAGGTTCTGGCTAAGGTCAGCTTTAATCCACTGTGAAACTGGCAGAGAAGGTGCACCAGCAGGTTCTGTGCCAGCCCAAGACACATTCCTGTTGCCAGGCCATTAATAGCACAATTTTACCAAAGGTGTTACAAGAATCACCCAGTGCTGTTTGGAGCTAAAATTCCTATGTATCAGCAGAGCCAGTTTTCTGTTCTTTGGATTCATAAGTAGCCCTATGGACCTCTCCTCCAAATTTTTAGTCACCTTTAGGTATGCAGGAAATTTATTTGCTGACTAGTGCAGCCCAACCTGCACTAGTCTCTGCACCCAGAGAAAGAACCACCATTCCTCCCCATCTCCAGTTCCAGCATCCCACCCTTCTTGTACATCACACATTGTGCAGTGCTACCCACGACACCCTCACAATGAGAGCCAAGTTCAAGTGAGCACACAGAAAGCAAAAAACTGCATTTGAACCACGCTCTTGTCTGTATCACTTGTACAAAAGGGGTGGTTTTGTGGGTTGTTTGCTTGGTTGGTTTGGATTTTTCCTTTTTTGTATCTTTGGGGTTTTTTTAAGGGACTTTTGATTTGGTAAGCCTACTTCACTGCCTGGTATTTATGGAGAATATTCTGTCACTGGTATTTATGAAGAATCAAAACTAGCAATCTGTAGAGACATCTACACATTAAAGTTTCTCAATTTTTTTTACATTACTGGAAAGAGGTTGAACTTCATAAACATGTATAATCTTTTTTAAAAGTGCTTCTATAATTCCTGTACTAATTTCAACAAGTTACACTAGGATGACTTCTTTTTGTAAATAAGCCCTTGGTTCACCCTCTATGCGAACACTGCATAAACGTAGCAGAGAAAAGATCTTCTGGGCTCTGTCCTTGGGAGGGTCACGTTCCCAGTTTGGCTGGGAGGAAAATCTGGTCTCAAGCAGCAATATAATAAAATGAAACACGGACACATTACAGCAATGTTGTAACTGGACAATTATTTGCTCAGTGTCTGCAGGCCATGGCAGCATTCGATAACCTCTGGACAATCACAGAAAATTTGGGAGAGATGCAAACACCAGAATATACCTTTGACTGGAGGGGAGAGGGGGTGTTAAATCAGCAGGAAAAATTGGTCAAGATCAAAGTCACACCAAATCTTGGTTTAAGAAAAAAGCACAGGTTACAGACTTTGCAATGTTGGAAGCTAAGGAATTATTTAAAAATTAGGTTTCTAAGACAGACCATTACCTTCCATTTTCTTATTTAAATAACAAAATCAGTAAACAATATATATGATTTTCCAACTACTGGGTGCCAAAGCTTGATAAAAATAAGACAGCCCTGAATGAAAGAACATTCTCATTGTCATTAGTTGAAAAAGTGAACCTCACAGGAAATTTTGCTGCCCAGACTCTCATATGCTAAAAAATCACATAAATAGATCTAAAACATGTTTCACAAGCTTAGATGACTACCAATATTGCACGTCAGCTCAAAATGCACTAATAAAAGAGTTGAACACTCTCGTAAAAGCTAATCAGAGACAAAAACAGACCTTACCTACCATAACGCTGTCAGGCATTACTATTATATAATAAAGCTGAAGGCCAAAGAATGCTTTCCCCAGGAGTTTCACTACAGCTGTGAATGTGCTGTTTAGCTGACATAGCAAAAAAATTAAGTATGCCGTAACGATTAAACAGATACAGCAAAATGTCAAACAAAACCAAATGCAGCAGAATCTCCTGTTTCTTCTCATGCAACTCCAAAAAAAACTCAAAACAAAACAACCCACCCCAAAAGAAAACAACCAACACATCACACAGAAAAACACACAATAAGAAATTTCAGGTTCACTTACAGTGAATTTTTCTGTTGTGCCGCATGAGAAACAAGAAAAAAGCATACAGTGATAAATCACCCTTTAGATGTCTGACAATATTTTATAAACAAGAGATTATCTACGCATTAAAAGAAAGCTAGCATTTGAAAGATTTGGTATTTAGAAGAGACAGTGAAGATATTCAATCCCAATATTTTATTAACGTGTTTCCTCCCACTCCCATCTTTATAAATATGATGGATTTAACTTTTCAAGCATATTCCCTCCATTCACACATGAAAACTTATTTCACAATGTGACCCTGTGACAGATGCAGAACAATAAAACAGCAATTGAACATCAAAATTGCAGTTCCTGAAGAACCCCTTGAACTTGCTCAAGTTCTGCATCAGTGCAAAGTTCATGCAGTTTATTCAGTGTTAACCCTCCCAGCCCCCATTATTTGCAAATTACCAAAATTACCTCATGCTTTGCCTAGTGAAGGACCGGGCAAAGGTTTGCAGGAAGCAAGACCGCCTGTTTTTGCAGCATAGCATTCTGCTGCCAGGCCATCGGGTGGCAGCAGCAGGGCACACTGCCTGGTACCTCGGAGAAACCCAAAATTCCCTAGCATCTGCCAGCTCCCAGCTCTGGCATACAAGCTGGATGCTCCATCCAATTCTTCCAGGAAAAGAGTACAAAACCAAAATACGTTCAAAACTTCCAACTGCTACTTGCAAACAACTGCATTTCAATTCCAAACCACCAGCTAGTGAGTGTGGAGCTCAAAGTAGGCAAAAAAATCAGAAAGGTTAAATTTTTTAAGTAATTATTTCCACATGCAAATATTAAAAAGTCTCAAAAAGAAGTCAACCTCGCTACCTTTTAACCATACATTCTTCCACAAAAAGCAACACAAAATACTCTGTTGTACATAGAGAAAAGCTGTAACCTCTGCACTAGGAGCTGGACATCACAGCACCAACAGCAGGTTAAGCACAGAGGATTTCAGACAAACGTGAAATGTGTAGAAACACAGTAGAGAACTGACAAAAGGAAAATCAAAGCAGGAAGCTGCCCTTCTTCCTGTATTGCTGCCTAGGCCCTCACACTAGGCCTTCACTTCTAGGAAACACATACAAGCTATAAATGAACTACTTAGATATTTTCACTTACCACAATGGGTGAAGATATGCTGTGGTCTGATTTGAGGTTTAAAGAAAGCCTCTTCACAGCACCAATTTAAGCACAAGTTCTCATGCTGGTCTCTGGAATTCTGTTTATTTTGGTCTGAAAGCCTACAATATGGGCACTAGAAATGTTTACAGCTAGTAAAAGTAAATTCTGCTGCAGTATCTTCTGGCAGTACTAGCTGCATTAAGGAAAGTAGGTGCGTCTAAACTCAAATGCTTCTGACCAATATAGGCTTTTTAGCACTGCGGCAATGTTTTCTTTTTTAAAATGAAAACCTGAAAGGTTTTCTATAAATACCATCAATGTTCCTTTGTATTATCACTTGACAAGTAAGATTTTGGTAGGATAATATGATCCATGCTCTGGTTATAGTTCATATTATTTCTGACGTCCTGAGTCCCAAATGCAACATTCTACACAATGCTAACACAGAATTCTGGATATAGAAATGTGATGGAATTCACAAAATTTAAGATTAAACTAAACTCTAAAAGCCTTTCTCTACTAGTATGGTTTTATTAAAAAAAACCAAGCAAGCCAACACACAAAAATGTTACCATAATTACCTTTTTCATATTAAGACCATTCTTCAGTTGGCTGGTCAGAACAAGAAAATAAATTTGTCATGCTCCTGTATGCTCAGGCTTTTAATTTTATTTCTTTTTTCAGAAGTTTTCTGTTTCCTCTTTTGATTTCTCTAATTTATGTTTCTCAACTGCAGTGCTTCAGAAGCTTTTGCCAAGGCAAGCTAAATCAAGTCCATCAATTTGACAGTACAGCAGGAAAGGAAAACTCAACAGTGCGCGTGCTGTGCTAACGGCACCCATCACCCCTCTGCAATTAGAGCACACACAGGCGCTCAGAAACCCCCAGCCAAGCAGATACACAATCTCACACATCCCCTACAGAAGATGCTCCCTTGCTGATGAAGCACCTACTCGTGTGTGCACTGTGCACTCCTGACAAGCATGCCACCGTGCCTTCTGCTTCATCACAGAACTGGGACAAGGGAACCTGGGCTGGAGTATGTACAAATCCAGCATGTAGTCAGCCAGCCTTCAAGCACTGACAGAAGCATCACGTCAAGTTTTGTGGGTTTTTTTAAGGGGATAGTTGTTGGTTATTTCCTATCTCTCCTGGGTTTGTGTTGCTCTGCATTATCAGAATAAAGGCAACATCAGCACTACTGAGGGCCTCAGATGTAATTAACCCATACTTTTTTTTTACTAATACTTTACTCATTCTTGCTAGGTCCTTGCCAGGCTATGCTGCAATGAAAGTCTATATTCCATTCCCTTTCTTCCTGTCAATTCACCGCTGTTTTAAGTCCTATTCACAAGGATTTCTCTAATCTTTCACCTCTTTGCCTTACAACTAGAGTTTGGGTTTGGGGGATTTTCCTGTGTTTTGGTCAGGCTTTTAACAGGTAACATCCACCATGCAATTTTTACCTGATGGCAGTAAAATAAGCCTATCTCAGGAACAATCTGTACTGTGCTGGCATGCTTAGGTCTGTGTGATATTTTCTAAGACAGTGTGACAAAATCATAATATCCATGAACTCACCTCCACCAGTTTGGACAGCAGTCAGGTGTGGTCCCATTTCTCGCAGCCCTTCATTTTCCAGAGGGTAAGCAGACGTCTGAGATGAGCTCGTGCCTTGTGCATCATCGTCACCCAAGGCTGTGGTCTGAGCCCTGAGCATTTCCAAGGCTCCCATGCCTGCCATCTCCTCAAAACCTTCCGACATCTGAGCCAACGGAGAATCTCGCGATGCAGAGAGAAACGGGGTGTCCAGAGGTGAGCTTGGAGGGGACAAGGATGACAGCGAGGACCGTGATGACAGGGATGCCAGGGACTGCGGGGTATCCAGAGACCTGCGCTGCTTATTGAAACTCGAGTGCCCAATGGGATCAGCATATGGCACATCCTTGGTGAGAGACTCGAAGGGAATTATGTCAAAGCGCAAATGCTGCCCGTAGTCTGTAACGCTGTCTGATTTGTCGTACTGGGGAAGGCCATAGATGTCCGTGAAGCTGACTGAGCTGAGAGAGCCTCTGCTGGAGGCCAAGGATCCTCGACTGGAGGCCAGGGATCCCCTGCTGCTGCCAGAGGACATGGTGAGGGTGCTAGCTGACAGACTATGGCATATAAAGAGAGAGAAAACACAAAAATGCCCTTTCAAATATAATCAGAACCACCAATGTAGACATTAAAACACTAATCCAGATGACACAAGCAATTTTACATGTATTCAGTATGATGACATGAAAAGATGATTTGGCATTTTATAGTCTAGCTCATGTCTCTCGCCCTGGTCTCAAGAACAGCCAAGACTGGAGCAGTAAATATGACAACCAGATCAGGGCCAAGTGCCTGAAGACAACAGTCCAACAGGATAAGCCTACTCTTTCCTCCAACATGTAAACAGCTGTGATTTGGCAGAAAAGAGGCCAGAGCGGGCTCTAGCTCAGAAAACTCAATGTAAAGCTAGGAAGGATAGATTACCATGATCCAGCTCAAATTTACATTAATAATTGGTCATAAACAATCCAGGGAGAAGAAGTGCAAAGGGATTTGCAAAGTCCTAACAAACTGCTGTGAAAGCCTCACTCTCACACATTTTTCCAATGCAAAATAAAAAGACTTTAGGATGAACCCTATTCCACTTCCTCTTACCATTCTCAGTTAAGGAGGAGAAGAATATTAGTGCCAGAGGGAGATGAAGTGAGACAGGAACTCAGCAGGAACTGAGCTTTTGATGCTGCTATGGTGTTAAACTGAGGAATCCCCAAGAGCTGCATGTCAAAAGCCAGCTGGGAGTGTGAATACGCGAAATATTCTGGTGTGGGTCTTAACACATTCTTGTATTTAAATAGCAAAATTTTGTCATCTTACCAGGGATCAAAACCTTTGAAGGTATCAGAATATTAAGAACCCACAGAACTTAAAAGAATGCTATCTGCCCATAGTAAAACTGTAACACTATTACAACAGATTTTAAGAACTTACCTCCTTTTCAGAAATAAAGGTGACACATAAAATTCCCTAATACACTAGATAACATAACATTAAATAGCCATCACTAATACTGTTTATAAAACTCCATCCAAATCACCACATTCCACAGAACAAAGCGTATAAATGTAGCGAAAAATTAATTTACTTGGCATACATACACAGAAGTATAAAGAGGTAAACTTCATATAATATTCTTCTCTGCTATAGTTACTTCAAAATCTGCTGGTTTTTCATAACTTACCTTTTTAACTGGGAGTGTAAATATGAGGTTAAACGCGTAGCTTCTTCTAGTTGCATAAGCAAACAATTTCTCTTCTCCTGTAACAGTATCCTGTAATTAAACACATACATGTTACTATTTTCTTCATCACAGTACCATTCAAAAAGTGCTAGGAGCTACCCAAATGTGGAAAAACATCAATGCATTGAAGTTTGGAATCTTAAAAAATGTTGCACTGTTTAATGAGAAGTTTTAATTTATTGTTCATATGCAGTGATGGTAATTCCAGCAAGAACACAAGAACCAAGACTCTAGGAGAATTCCCAGACAAGAAAAGTAACTGAAACACAATGTAAGAGTCATGATGCTGAAAATACATTACAGCAATTAGCAAAATCATAGAAAGTCCTGGGTAAAAATATCAGACTCTACAAGATTATTCTTTTTCTCTTGCATCAACCTGATTCTGCTACTAAAATACTATGCCCTTCCACTTTGTCACAAAAAAAAAAAAAATCCAAGACAATTAGTGTAAAATTTCAAAGATAAAAAGAAAATTTTGAAGGACTTCTGTTAAGCATAACCACCAACATCAAATTTAAGCTTTTATTCTATGTGTTCTAGGTGCATTTATTTATCATTATATTTAAGCAGGCAATACAGCATCTTGCCTACTACATTATGAGAAAAATCTCATGCTGCAACTTATTTTTTGCCCATTCTTATAACAAGCAGCTGAAATACGCAGTATTACTTCAGCAAGACAAATGGAATGTAACTTTAATGCCATCCATCTCAAACACCTACAAGATATCTTAAATTCAGTATTCTGAAGTATTAGAATTTCAAATAATAGATTTTATCTACTATCTACTCTTTTTCTGGATCCAGAATTATATTCCTGATGTTTTGTTTTTCCAAACCCAATCACTGAACTTCAAGATAATATCAGGGTAGTATTTTGGCTGGTGCTCTATGTTTTGTATGTCCAAGAAAGTTACAGCTCCAGCCCTACATCACAAGGTGGCTAGAAATGGGCATTCTGACAGATAGTTTAGAGAAAGCAGATCAAAGTTATTAGGCTGCCTCAGACCTTCCTCAGCTGCAAAGACAGCTGTTAGAATTAAACATGTTAATGAACAGGATTTAAAAATCAACAGAAAGGGAGTTCTCCTGGATAGAACAGCAGTTCTCAGGCTTTTCTTCTGTTTTTATGCACTCCAGGCCAAGTTAACTAGTGGCACAAGGAAGGCTGCAGCTCAGCTATGAACTTACACTATACAGGCACTGCATGCAGGAATCCAAAGAAAAGGACAAACGGGCACAAGAAACTTAAATGATTCAAAAGCTTGCAGGGGAAAGCAGAGATAATCACGCCATTTACTGTAAAAATCAAACTTAGGAACCTACACTCCACAGTGATCAATCCTGCAGGGTTGGTACCTGTGCTAAAAGGTAAGAAATGCCTCCAACTAAGGCTGTCAGCCAATCTTAACAAAAACACTATTAAAAAAACCCCAAAAACAACAAAACCCCCGCCTCTGTCATAGAGATTTTAAGTTTATTTTGATCTGCACGTAACTCAGTGCCTTTAAAACCCAGTAAAAGAAAAGAAGTGTTAATTATTTAAGAACAAAACACCTTTGTATTTCACCATTAGAACAAAGTGGAAATACAAAAGCAGAACTAGGAATATTTTTGATTATTTCTGAGTCTTAAACAAACAAAAAATCAGGGCTACTAATGGTTAAGTTTTCCTCCAATTTGTTACACAAAAATAGAGTGCCCATCAGTATTATTCTAACTTCTGCTCAACTTTCTGCTAGCGTTTGAAATATCAAATACCACAGTGGAATGCTGGTTTCCACAGTATGAACTCCATGGAAAAATAGCTTGGCCTTCTTGCCAACACAGTATGCACTGCCTAATATGAGAGCCCAAAAACAACAAATAAAACTTACTACACAACAGAGTAAAGTGAACTCCCTTTTCTGTCAGTTCAAGCTGGAAAGCCAATGTAACGATATGGCAAAAATTGCAAAATATATTACATGGACCCGTAGTCTGGCTGTGAATTTTCTACTTAATGCCTGAATTTACTGTCCGAGGTAAGCATTTTCAAAGAAACTGAAGCTGACAAAATCTGTATATGGAAAGCACTTTCAAATATTTTTAAAGTGCCTTAAATGTGTAAATATTAACCTTTACACAGATCACATTAAAGCTGGTTCTTGTAGGTTTTCCTGAAGTGCCAAAGCTGAGGTTTTACCACTATTTACGAGAAGCAAGAACAAGTAACTTCTTGCTTTCACTGGAAGCATCTATGGTAAAAAGAGATTAAGAGATTTTATCCTTTTTTTTCTGGCTACAGGAAAAACTATGCAACTTTGAAATAAACACTGTGTTTCCATTAATATGTTTCTGTGTTGTTTATTTTACATATAACTTGATTTTTAAGTTTTCAAGAATCACTTTGCTTATTATGTTCTCTGAATGTCAGAATTGGGATGTGTTCCCACTGCTGAGATTGCAAATGAAAAGGAAATACTGTATATAGAAGGCAGCAAAATCATAATCATTTAACTTTCCTGTTATAAGGCAGAAACTAAATACAGCAAAGGATCTTTGTTCTGATGCTCTTAGAGATGACTGCTACTCGGCTGCAATGAACAGAAAAATCTTTCACTATCCAGGTGCTGTTATTCAGGTCTCTATTATCAGACAGTATCATTCAGACCTATTCCAAGCATCTTTCGAGATTCCATTCAGATTACTTCTTCCTATTCAGAATTTTTAGATAAATGAAAGGAAAACTAAGTTGACATCCCTGCAACTCTGCTTCAGAAAAGCTCAAGACAGAATTAAATAATGACAGAAGCAGTCTTTTCTCCTTTTCTGAAATTAGATTTCCTTAAACACAATGAAATTGCCTAGTCTTCCCTTTTGAAGCTACCTATATATAGATCTTACAATAGAGAAGAAAACAATCGATTTCCCAAACCTTTCAGTGGCCCCATGAGCAGACGTTGCTCGAGCTCGCTGAATTTCATCCTCCAAGCGTCTTTTTTCTTCCTCCAAACGTGCAATGTCTTCTGGGGATCGCCTCTGCTGACTGATGAGCTGCAGCTCCTGAAGAAGAGCCTCCTTCTCTTTGATGAGCTGAAGACGGTCCCTGTCCGCTTCAGCCATTCCTGGCCAGGATTCATTATCTAGCAAGGCCAGCTGCTGCTGTATATTCGAAACTCTTTAAAAGAGGATAAATATATTTCAAAATGCAGAAGAGAAAGACAAGAGGAAAAATATCCAAACATGAAGCCTGTTGATGCTTGCGCCTTTTTTCTTCTAAATATCAAACCAAGAAAATTTAGAGGGGTTTGGGAGGATTATTTGTTTCTGGGGTTTGGGGTGGGCTTGGTTTTGGAGGGTTTTGTTTGGTTGATTGGTTTTAGGGTTTTTTTAAATTGTTTGGTGTATTTTTAAAACAGTAAAGAACTGCAAGTGTTCCTACATGTGTAGATGTGCGAGAACTACAGTGCTTTTATCCACTGTATAGACAATATCTGTCTTCACAGCTTCCTGATTTTGTAATAAATCAATTAATATTTTAGAGCTCAAGTTTACTGCCTGTACAGCTGATTAAGCTGAACAATTTTCATTCCTTATTCTTCTACCATCAGATCTTAAATCGGGATTTCAAAAGTGCAGTCCGATACTGAATTTGAAGAATCTCAAGGTGAGACTTAATCAGTGACAACAGGTCCATACCTGGTCATGTCCCACCTTGTACAGGAATGGTTCAAGGGGCCGAAAATATTAGGCCACCCTAAATGATAACAAAATTTTAAAGCTGCCATTAAAATAGAAACATCAGTTTGGAAAAAAGATTTACTGGTTACAAAATACAAGTGGCTTTACATGAATTTATCATAAAAATACGCAATTAAATAAGCAAAATTGGTTTTTTCCTGTCGTATGCTTTATAGTTAAAAGTAGTTTCTTATATCTCAACATGCTGTACCATTACATGAAACAACAGTTTTAAGAATAATTCCACCGCTGACATCTTAAGAAAATGTTCTTTTAAAAACAAATATTGAACTTTTATCAGTATTACCAAGAACACTAAAGCTAGACATTTCACAAATGTTTCTTTTAGACGTAAGAGGGAGAACACCTATTGCTAGGTATTTATGTTTGTCTTGCAATGACAATTTAGACATTTTAGAATGTAGCAGTTATAATTAGAGGCAAGTAAGAGAAAATATAGCTTTGTGACTTTTTAAAATTTGAAACTCAAGAACTGTGCAACATTTATGCAGTTTACACCTCAGTTTCATCTTCACTTTGATATGGTAGCATTCAAGCAAAGATCAGTTCCTCTAAAAGATTACTACCCTTTAAATAAATAAATAAATAAACAAATAAATAAATAAAGGCACTTTCAAGCCAGCCATAAAAGTGGGATATAGTTCACTGGTTTCATTAAGATAATCTTTTTCAAAAATGTCTGGTAAGAAAGAAAATTACTAACAGAAAAGCAAGGTAAAGGCACATAACACACAAACAGAAGATTCACAGTTTGATAACATGATTATGAATGAAAGAAAAGGCATAGACATGACAAAAGCAACATTTCCCCCATCTGAAAACAAAACCTCATACAATGAGGTTTATCTCCTATTGACATCTGGGAAGTATTTGGCCATCTTATTATCAGGGGAAGGGAATAAACTATCAATATAAATCATTCTGCAGTGACTGCATATATGAATAGGAATTTCACTGTCATTTCCCGCCCCGTC
>WBMY01001460.1:1120294-1169098 GCA_013397315.1 Donacobius atricapilla
CCCCCCACCCCGACACCTTAGATTTTATTTCAGCAAGTAAAGAAATTGGGCATTATGTCACATTTTTGACTAAAGTAGAATACTCTACCAAGCCTTCAATACCATTCCCTCCTCCCTGCATTAATAACCAACTTCCTGCCAACAGCAACTGAAAGCACCACTGTGGATCGATACATACAGTCCACCTACTTCACACGTCAGTTATTGTGCATGAATTCCACATGAAGCTTCCTGAAGAACACCTCACCCCACTGACAAAATGTCAGGCCCAGGAAGAGCAAGCAGGGTCAGGATCCCTTCTCTCCCCTACCCAGGCTGCTCTGCTGTTAAAGATTCAGTAAACACTCCTGAAACACATAGGGTTTATTTTTCAGGTGTTCAGTGCCAAATAAAACAAATAGGGACTCAAGATCCTTTCAACAGAATCACAAAATTCTGGTACAATTGAGTTATCACAGCTTGGCAAGCAACTGTGAATCAGATGAGCCTGGACTATTGGACTGTGTTCATAAGCTTTTACACAGCTTGTGGACTAAAGATGAGACTCATCTGAAGTCTCTGTGTTTCTTCATACGAAGGACTGACCCTTTCCTTCACTTTAACACTCTTAACTGTTATTTTACATTGCAGGGTGAGCTGGTTAAGCAGACCACAGGTGCAAATGAACACTAATGAAGGCAACAAGGAAGAGAGAAGTATGACCAGGGAAGAGATCCCTCTCTTTCAGTACTAGCAAATCAGTGATTCCAGTTGCCTGTGGAGTAAAACACCACCTTCACTAAATACAAGAGGTTTTAATTTAGACTCTTGAGCTTGCTGAGAGCACGTAACTCCCTTTGTGTATGACATTCCAGCTTAAAGTTTGTTTTTTCCCTTCAATTTCTGTTATGGTGATGCCTTGAAAGTAGGAAGTTCTCATACAATAACTTAATTATACTGTTATTAAAGGGGGAAAAGTACTGCTGTGGACAAGGTTTGTATCACTGAAGAGTTCCAAAATGTGATTAAGTATTTACTTTGATTCCCTTGACACTCTTAGTTAGCTCCTCTTGTTTCTACAGTTTTTCCTTTACACAAAGGAAAAACAGGCACAAAATACTATATAAGGCAGGAATCTGTTGAACCACCAATAAGCCTGTTTTCTGCAACCTCTATTTCCTGCACATGAACTGAAGTTTTGGGGCAATTTTGTTGCTTGCTTTCCACTGAGGAATCCCTCTGTACGGTAAGAAGCTACTAATGACAAACACTGTAATATTTATCTCCTTGGCTAGAAGACACCCTTAAGGCTTTTATGGTCTCATTCACTCAAAATTATGAAAATATTTGAGTATTCATGTTTGGTTACACTCAGAACTTAGCAAAAAAGTCCTCTTAAGTATATTCTGTAACTGCAATCTGTGTCCTCAAACAAAAGTTTTTCTTCCAATCACAATAAATACATTAATAAGCCATTCCACTATGCTTGCCTATGTCAGACTTTATGCTCATACTACACCAGCCATTTTCACTGCCGCAGTGTTAGAGGAAAATGTTGTCAAACTCAGTGTGTATATTAACCTGCCTTAAAACATCCACTTAGATAAATCAATGTAATAGATGGACACAGATTGCAACTGAAAGTGGAAAAAAAAATATTTAGGATCCTTTATGAAACCTCTGTTTTTCAAACACATTTTTCCTTCCTAATGAGTATATTTAAGACACCATTTTTAACTATAGTCACTGCAAAAGAGTGCTTTTATCTGGCTTAATGCCAGATACTGAGGTCCCTATTGATCCAGCAATTTAACATATTCCTGCGGAATAAACTGTTAATTTAGAGCCATCAACATTCCAGGCATTTTGCCCATTCCCATCCTTGCATAACAAGTGCTGAGGAGCTTGCATTCCTCACTGGAGTAGGTGGAATCAAATGACCCTAGGTAGGCAGGCCAACTTGCTGCTTAATTCAGTATTTAAAAATTTCAAATGGAGACGAACATAACAGTTCCTGTTAAGGGAGGGGTACAGATGGGATGACAAAGGTTTAACCTGATTATGGTCTTCAGCAAACACTGACTTGAAATGGCAAACTTGCCCTGAAATGGCCATACCAAGGTATCTAGAATGATGTCTCATTCAAGATAATGCAGACACAGCATGAGGATGGAGATCAGTAGAGTCAGTAGTTTACTATACAGACTACATCATGGGGAAAAAAAAAGGTATGTATTNAGACAATTACTAACAGAAAAGCAAGGTAAAGGCACATAACACACAAACAGAAGATTCACAGTTTGATAACATGATTATGAATGAAAGAAAAGGCATAGACATGACAAAAGCAACATTTCCCCCATCTGAAAACAAAACCTCATACAATGAGGTTTATCTCCTATTGACATCTGGGAAGTATTTGGCCATCTTATTATCAGGGGAAGGGAATAAACTATCAATATAAATCATTCTGCAGTGACTGCATATATGAATAGGAATTTCACTGTCATTTCCCGCCCCGTCNNNCACAGGTGCAAATGAACACTAATGAAGGCAACAAGGAAGAGAGAAGTATGACCAGGGAAGAGATCCCTCTCTTTCAGTACTAGCAAATCAGTGATTCCAGTTGCCTGTGGAGTAAAACACCACCTTCACTAAATACAAGAGGTTTTAATTTAGACTCTTGAGCTTGCTGAGAGCACGTAACTCCCTTTGTGTATGACATTCCAGCTTAAAGTTTGTTTTTTCCCTTCAATTTCTGTTATGGTGATGCCTTGAAAGTAGGAAGTTCTCATACAATAACTTAATTATACTGTTATTAAAGGGGGAAAAGTACTGCTGTGGACAAGGTTTGTATCACTGAAGAGTTCCAAAATGTGATTAAGTATTTACTTTGATTCCCTTGACACTCTTAGTTAGCTCCTCTTGTTTCTACAGTTTTTCCTTTACACAAAGGAAAAACAGGCACAAAATACTATATAAGGCAGGAATCTGTTGAACCACCAATAAGCCTGTTTTCTGCAACCTCTATTTCCTGCACATGAACTGAAGTTTTGGGGCAATTTTGTTGCTTGCTTTCCACTGAGGAATCCCTCTGTACGGTAAGAAGCTACTAATGACAAACACTGTAATATTTATCTCCTTGGCTAGAAGACACCCTTAAGGCTTTTATGGTCTCATTCACTCAAAATTATGAAAATATTTGAGTATTCATGTTTGGTTACACTCAGAACTTAGCAAAAAAGTCCTCTTAAGTATATTCTGTAACTGCAATCTGTGTCCTCAAACAAAAGTTTTTCTTCCAATCACAATAAATACATTAATAAGCCATTCCACTATGCTTGCCTATGTCAGACTTTATGCTCATACTACACCAGCCATTTTCACTGCCGCAGTGTTAGAGGAAAATGTTGTCAAACTCAGTGTGTATATTAACCTGCCTTAAAACATCCACTTAGATAAATCAATGTAATAGATGGACACAGATTGCAACCGAAAGTGGAAAAAAAATATTTAGGATCCTTTATGAAACCTCTGTTTTTCAAACGCATTTTTCCTTCCTAATGAGTATATTTAAGACACCATTTTTAACTATAGTCACTGCAAAAGAGTGCTTTTATCTGGCTTAATGCCAGATACTGAGGTCCCTATTGATCCAGCAATTTAACATATTCCTGCGGAATAAACTGTTAATTTAGAGCCATCAACATTCCAGGCATTTTGCCCATTCCCATCCTTGCATAACAAGTGCTGAGGAGCTTGCATTCCTCACTGGAGTAGGTGGAATCAAATGACCCTAGGTAGGCAGGCCAACTTGCTGCTTAATTCAGTATTTAAAAATTTCAAATGGAGACGAACATAACAGTTCCTGTTAAGGGAGGGGTACAGATGGGATGACAAAGGTTTAACCTGATGATGGTCTTCAGCAAACACTGACTTGAAATGGCAAACTTGCCCTGAAATGGCCATACCAAGGTATCTAGAATGATGTCTCATTCAAGATAATGCAGACACAGCATGAGGATGGAGATCAGTAGAGTCAGTAGTTTACTATACAGACTACATCATGGGGAAAAA
Source organism: Donacobius atricapilla (assembly GCA_013397315.1). Lineage (NCBI taxonomy): Eukaryota > Metazoa > Chordata > Aves > Passeriformes > Mimidae > Donacobius > Donacobius atricapilla. Next base: position 1,124,351 of record WBMY01001460.1, read on the forward strand.
AAAAGGTATGTATTTCCAAAATTCAATTAGACATAATTTAATTAAATTTAGTAGCATGTCTGAATCATTATAGCTCCACGTAGTTCCCTCTCCCCCTGACAAAACAGGGCAATCCTGTCAATGAAAATACCTGGGGAACCTTAAAGATTTTGTTAATAGCCAGAAAATCACTTTCGGGGGTGATATCTGAACCCAGCACTAATGACATTATATTGCTGAGCTCAAGGGGATATTTATTAGAGCATTAAGAAGTGAGCAAAAATCACTTATTGTGAGATGAGTGACTTACAATTACAATTTACCCCATGTTAGACTCTTACTCAGATTATGAATAAAACAGGTGTCTTGGGGAGGGAAATACTCTGAACAGATTCAAAGGTATTAACTGATGCTCATAAAATGGACAAATTACGGGTATCCTACAGCTGGCACTTGTTCTTCAAACTTAGCATGGTTTGAATTTTACAAGGAGAATAGAAAGGAAACCAAACAATACTCCTCTACATTTAAATGTCTAGGCTTTTGGCTGACATACCATGCCACGCTAGAACTGAGGCCTTTGTTACCTGGGGTATGGGAAGACCAGTGGGGATAAAAATAAAGAAAATATTCCAGTTCCAGTTTGAAAGAGAATAGTGGCTGCGATCACATAAACCACCCCTGCTTACTCTTTTCCCTAGACTTATAACTGGAGCCAGTTCTCTGACACTTCAGGTAACAGGGAATATCTCCCACAGGCAATAGTCCAAGGAGGTGGCTGTGGGACTGAGGACACATAATGCAGGGTGTCAGGACTTGGTAATTTCTGGTATTTACTGACCCTCTTGAGTGTGGATTAGGCTTTATATTCAGAGAGGGGAACATGAGACAAAGACGAAGAAAGAAACGGAAGGAACAAGAAGCTGGGGAACTCGGCCAAATGCTCACAGAATTTCTCCAGTGTCTATTTTGGCTGTTCCTGCAAGTAGGTGCCACTGGGGCTTTGGCAGACAACACGAGTATGCTTTGTAGAATACCCAGCCTTCCTGACAACCCAATGCATTCAATAACAACAAACTCATGAAAGCATTAGAGTCCACTGGCATTTTGCTGATTTTAGGAAAATTGCAAAAATCTGCTCAAAGCAAGTTTTCCCAAATGCACAGGTGAAATAGTACAGAACTTTAAAGAAGTTCAAAAGCATGTCTAAGCTCCCTTTATAATGCAAAGAAAATGTTTTATATTTAAAAACCAACATTGGGAGATTTAGGTTTGGCTAAACCAAGTAATTATGTGATATCAAACAAATTACTTCATCCTTAAATCATATTTTCAGACTAGTTCAGCAGAATAAAGCATACAAATCCACTGAATTCCACTAGAGATTAGGTGATTAAACCTTGAAACCTGCCTATACAAGATAAGTTTTTAAAGGAAAATACTTGACTATATTATTGTATTAGTACTGGAATGTTGCTATCAATACCCAATCAACACGTACTTTGTCACTATAAGCACAAATTGCAATGACACACTTCTGCTTATGCTAGTGATTTTAAAGGCCCAACTGAAATTTATTTTTGGAAATGAGACAAGTTTGCAACAAACTATACTGAACAGAAGGAAGTATTTGTCCTTAAGAAAGAACAGAAAGAAGTATTTGTCCTTAAGGACAAATATAGAAATATAAAGCATCGCTGAGGAAGAGGTTTTTTCAAGGCTAAAATAAATCTCTTGACATCTACCGCATGCCTCTATGAAATGAATGGAAAAATAACATCTTTGAATTCAAATTTACAAAAGATACAAATAAATACTACCCAAACTATGTAAGCTGGTTGAAGACGTTTGAATGTATTAGTTCATTAAAGTTAGCTACCATCAGACAGGACTATTAAAAAAACAAACCCACAGTTAAAACTTTTGTTGCTTCTTATTGGAGGGACTATTTTTCATCTACTGATTAACACACTTCACCGGATAGGAGGCACTGCAGCAATGACATTTCATGAACATTTGCTAATATACTTCATGTAGTCATTCCACTGAACTGCACAACTGAAGAGTTATCAAAGAAAAACAATTTGCTTTTGATTTCTCATGCTATGAAGCAGTATATTCAGAAAGTGCTTGAGGGGTACACTTTGCAGTGTGCAAATGCTTTCATGAGAGGTGGTCTCACTGAAATAGCAACTGAAACTAAAAACAGTATTTACCCAGGCAGCTTGGGGCTGTCTGTTCAAAAAGACCGTCCTCCCTCCCCCCTGCTTCTCTGGAGGGCCACACTGGCAGATCTGAGAGGAGAAATTTCATGGAAATAAGGTACAGTTTATTTAGAAATAATGGGGGAGGGGGAAGAGTACAGAGCGGAAGAAAAGTGATTGAGCCTCCTTTCAGCATGATTGCCGAGTTAAAAAGTAGAATTTACAAAACTCCTCCAAGAGCCTGGATCAGAAACAAGGGAGAGGATCTCTTCCCCAGCATGCTGGAAATGTCAGAACCCACAGTGCACAACATCTGAAATACCCATGGGAAAAATTAAATTGCAAATCATCCAACTTCCTTCCAGTGGGAAAGTGATGGGGGGGAAAAAGCTATGTGAATGTCTTAATTTATGCAAAGGCCAAACCATTCAGCAGTCAGAGGAAGGAGGAATTAAAATGTAACTATCCTTTATAAGGGAGGAGGGATATTTTGGGAGTGCAAGCCAACTCTTCCGCAATCACTGGGTTTCATCTCCTGAATTCCTCAAGATAATTCATTCAAAAACCCCAGCACTGTATTTCCTTGCTTAGACTACATATACAGAGAACATATTTTAATTTTTAAAGACTTTTTACTACATCTGGCAAATATTCTGCTTATATATGGCTAGATTCACAAGAGCAACTAAAATGCAACACTCTGTCCGTCAGTTTGTGGGGCTTTTTTCCTGCTTTCCTTTCAGGAAGAACATACTTTTCTCCTACAGTGCATTTTAAGTCTCCCATTAACAGTTTGTCTGTGGTACTTATTTGCTGTATGTTTCCACACCTCCTTGACAAGCAAGCAGTCACAATATACTGCCTTACAGTAGTGACATACTGTAGCATTTTAATTTTCTACTTTGTAGATTTAATCCATCGCAGCACATTCCGTCACCCACACTGTGCAGTAACAGTAGATATTTCACCAGCCAAGGGAGAGCGAACACAAAGATATTTAATAGAGACAAAAGCCCTACAGAAATGCCAGCAAGCTAAGGGGAAGGAATGCATGATAAATGAAGAATGCAACCACAGAGATAACTGGTAGGGCAATGAGCTTTGTGCAGTTCCACTCAAAAGCTGAAAGCTGATTACTTCCGTACAACATACTGGACAGAATAAGACTACTCTTTTAAAGTAACTAACATGCTTTTGCTAAATAACAGACTATTGTCAGAGCTGCTATCCTGGGAAAGCAAAACTACTCTTACTGCAATCACCATTCTCTAGTTGGAAGGTTAGTTACCCAGATTTTCTACACTTAATAAAGATCAAACACCAGCTCACTTCTGATGTTCAGAAATACTGCATTCCAAGCAGAAACAAATGTTCAGCATTTCCAGCTGAGAAATGCTTTGCTACTAAAAAAAAATTAACCCACAAAAACTCAACATCTCTTCACCCCCTCCAATAAAAATCACTCCATCTTTTCCCTGTAATAAACAAACAAGAAGAGAAATGTTTTGACAAACACAGAAAAGCCATGTCAGAAAGCTGAACTAAATCATTTTAATAAGATCTTCAGAGCATCAGTGACTTGATTTAACTGAACAGTATAAAACTAAATTCTATGCTTCTTTCAGAAACTATAAGTTGCTAAATTATCACTGGACTATTAAGTGCTAAGTTAGCCTGTGAGCAAACAGGATACTGACACATTTTTGTTTTGTTCTTTTTTCCCCCAATTATTTAACTAACCTTTATTAGATAATAGTCACTGGTATTTACATGCAGTATGTACAATGCAGACTTCCATTCAAATTACAAATCCAGACGATTTAGCTGTATTTACCTAACTTGCTAGTACCAACTTAATTTTTGAAGCCTGTATTGTGTCCAAATGTGGGTAAATTTTCCAAGAGCAACAAAGTGGTGTACTGCCTATAAACTTTTAATTCCTGCCAAGACATGTGACAGCATTACAGATTGCCACAAAGAAAAAGTCACCATGATAGGAAAAAGAAGGCAAAAGAACTGAACTTCTTTTTCTTACTCTTCTTCTGAGAGATGTTAAAAACTGGTTGAATAGAACACATTGAAAAGAAAAAGAAATCCAATATTTATGCAAATTTTAAAACTATGGTTTTTAAAGTTTACTATATTGAATCTTTTAAGTGTCAAATTCAGTAACAGAATATTCTACCAGCACAAACCAAAATAATCATAAGTGTATTAATTTACAGAGTTCAAGTAATCATCTGTACCCACACTATTGTCCCAAATATGATGCAAATAGTTTGAAAACAATGAGGTTCAATGAGGACCCGCTAAAATATTTAAGTAGATAGTAATTAAAAACTTCTACAAACCCATGAAAAAACACTGCAAGACTGGCCTCCACAAGAGAAATATTTACAACAATCATTTAGACAGAAGGACTTAGTGATGAATCAATCTATTTCAAGTGATACTCTCAACCATTTTCATTAGATTTTTTTTTTCAGTTTCCACCTTTTTTTTATGAACCCTCTTGTTCATCTCTGAACATCTTCAATTATCTCACATGAAGTTCTGCATGTTTTCTTCCTCATGCCTTCGGTACACTGAACTTAAGGCACAGGTATGCAAAGCTTTGGGTATCCTGACAGACCAGGCTGATAAGTGTAAGTTTAAAGATTGTTTATATCTAGGTTTGAGAAAGAGGGTGAAAAAATGTAAAACAGTTTAATTGAACCACTACAATTTTGTGTTTATACAAGTATAGAACAGGGCTGAAATTTAGCCTTATTTCTGCAAACAAATATAATAATCTTATGATAAAGTCTTATATTTACTTAAACTTTCATTATCTGTGAACTACTTAATAGAGAGCAAATTAGTCTTCCCAAAGACATTTCAGCTAGGAGGCTGGTTCCAGCTCTGCTTTGAAAACTTTAAGCATGAAAGTAAATATAAAACCCAAGAGATTTATCTTTAATTACCTTTTCTTGGCCTCTTCATATTGCCAGTTCAGCCTTACTTTGTCTACAAGTCTTGTTTTGTCATCAAACCCAAACTTGCAGAGTTGAAGATCAAGGAGAGGAGGAAAAACAAAGGAAGAAACAAGTTTAAAACACTCTCATCACAATAAAGAAAGGGATAAATTAGTCTTCCTTAGTGGACTCACTAAACCTCTATGCTTTAAGTAATAACATAATAAAAAATCAATTTTATGCCTTAGAAATGCAAAACTAATTTATTGCTAAAAGCAGAGAAGATAAATAAGCCCTTTCAAAAAAATTATTAGCCTGGAAATCAAGGGTTAAGAAAACTGAATCACTGATAAATGGTCAAAGCTTTTCAACTTTATCCAAGTCTAAAACACAAAGAGTGTTTTAAGTGAAATATTTTGCTACTTGATACAACTATTTTTTGAATACCTTTATTAGAAGCAATTCAGATTACACTCCCTGTACTGCAATGTGTTACCCAGCACTTACAACATTAGTACATTTTAAACATTAAACATTTTAAAACAAAAAAAACACCTGATCCTTGAAGCAGTTGTAGAATGTGCATTTATGCTGCAACTCCTACTGCATAGTGTTTTTACAGCAATTTCTATTTTAGGGCATTAGCACTCCCCTCCTCAGACATTTATATATGGCACAAGAGTTAAAACCTACGCTCCTATACAAGTGCATTGCTGCACCTCCAGAGTTCTCCTCTAGCTGCTACTTTTTCTGTCTCCATCACCCCATGGAGAAAAACTCCACCTCTTTTCTACTCACACAGCACTAACAATAGTTCTGTGAAAAGATTCAGATAATTATGTTTTCTTGTTTCCCTTTCAAAAAGCCTGTACCGCATAAATGTAATTTCCACAGTGTACTTGTCTTGGATTATGTACTGCGAATGGGAAAATGCTCCTGTGTTCCTTCTGGTAATTTGTTTCAGAATTCAATAATCCCATCTACCACCCATCTGAGAAACAACGCCCCAAAGGCACCATCCTCCTAACACCCTGAAAGACAGCCTAGCATTAGCTCAGTTTTCTCAGATTCTTGAAGAGACTATCTTCTCAAAACCAAGACTTCCTGTTCTGTAAGGACCCTCTGGAGGCATCCAATCTGACAACTAGCCAGCAGTAAAGGAATATTATAACAGATGAGAAACAGGATGATAAAGCAAACAATGAGATGATTTTTTACTAAATGTAAAGTAACATCTAAACCACTGTACGAACAAACTGCAAACAAGTTGCCTTCTTCCTTTGGCATCCGTCATCCACAGAGGCATATGCTTTATTACTGATTAACAACTGGGCTGCCATAGTACTAGTGCAAACCAAATTTTTATTTACTGTTATTTGGAGTACACAGTTTCATTCAGATAGAACCATTTCCAAGGAATGCCAGTATGCTCTTCTCGAATATCATATTTAATGTCATATTTGAGCACAAAGGAATAATGGACTACATCATAAATTTTGTTGATCAAGTAAAATACTATGAGAATAACAAATACTTTCCTTGTCTTAGACAGAAGAAAGGAGCAGAGATCTACTACACATCTTCAATGTATATGAACAATGAATACAAGCATGATAAAAACAAGATGTAAAAATTAAATTTAAAAAAATACACAGCTATCACTACTACCACAATGAAAATGGCTCACGCAAAATCATGTCTCTACTGCAACTTCCAGCTGACTAAAGAATTTTTTTCCTTCCTGCTTCATTACAAGTATCAGTAATTCAGAGCTGGGAATATGAAGAGAAGAGGTCCAAGGACACCTAAGCAAGAGCTGTTACTCCAAGATGAACCTGCAGTCACCAAAGTGGAAATGCAAGAAGTGCTCTGCTGGGCTGGCAAAGTCCAGGAGCTGATTTTACCTTACACTGCCCGCGAGCATGCCCCTGCATCCCTCTGCCACGCTCAAGCAGCAGAACCACCAAGCCCACAGCTTGCGCACAGTAGAAACAACAAGCAAATGCAACTCCCTCACCACCAGTATTGCTTTGGATTTTTCCTTCTGCTCCAGCCAACACTTCTTAAAATAAAAGAGCAAATAACTGTATTGCTATAGTTCAAAAGCAGCTAATTTTGTACAGCAAATGTTTCACATAGGAACACTCACATACCTCTCCAGTGATGTCAGTCTGAGAACAAGCATCGCAGTGTTGTTGAGGTAAACAGGAGTCACTGAGTGAACTAGAATTGTGCTGGAGATCCTGCAGGGAATCTGTAATACAACAGCTATTCCTGAATCCATCTGTTAATTTGGCCAGGCTCTAAACGAGAAGACAGATTTTAAAAGATTAGAAAAAATTGTTTACATAATACTTTTTAATAACAGAAAACAAATTTAAAAATTGTTTTAAAGGACTGGTAGCTTGCCTATACAGAACTATTTACAGAAAGTAAAATTCATTGTTGTGCTACTAGCATGCAGAAGGTCTGCTTTGGAATAAACCTCTTCTTTTAAAAGATGCATGTAACAGTAAACAGACTTTATATTATTTGTTTTAGATCTATGTATGTTTTATCTTCTGTATGGCTTGCAGCTCTTTAAATCTAGCAGCTGTCAACTTCATGTTAGCTGATAGGGAAGACAAATGTGATTCACCTGCCCTTTTGCCATCTTCTGCCCAGGTTACATTCCTTAGTCACTACTGTTATCTCATCCAACTTGATGAATACTTTGTATTGATAGTACTTTTATGACAGCTGATATCATCCCTGTGCTCTCTTACCCAGGGTTCACATAGTTAGGAGATATTTTACACTTTGGGTTAAGCAAGAGACATCACTGAAATGTCTAGACAATGACACAAGCTGTCAAAGTAAAGCAGAAACACCAGTCTTTGAGGGGAAAGGGGAATACAACAGAATCACACAAAAAAACAACAGTAACTTTTTTGACAATATAAGCTTGGTTGATAGGCTCTTAAAAAGCCTTTAAAAGAACAAAATTGTTAGTATCACTTTTATTTTCTCATTGTGCATTCTCTCTTGTTCAAAAATTACCGATAATGTAGTAGTATTAGTAACAAAATCACTGTCTCGCTGTCATTTATGACAGACATCCTAAGCATTACACATCAAACAAAAAATAAAAACATTCTGTCCTCTCCCCACAGGATAAAGGACAACCTAAAAACATGACAAAAAAATAATCAGAAATTTGAAGATCTGTAGTAATTTATAAATCACAACATAATCAAAAAAGTTGGTTCTAAAAATACACATTAAAAACTTTCTAAAACTTCTTACTCTAGTGTCTGAACTACAGAATCAGGGACAACCCTAAAACACTGGATTGGGAAAAGGCTGGTCCTCAGGAATTTCAGTGGCTCTGACTACCAGTGATTTGCAACAAGCTGAGGTTACTGTCCATATCCAATTATCAGAAGATTTCTCAGTCTTCCAAGTGTAGTTTAAAAAGGATAACACAGCAATGCTGCTTTTTCTTACACCAAATACAATTAGTAGAGTCCAGAAATGAACCTGTGTTAACAGCACCTCTTTGCTACTGACAGGAAGAGCGAGGCCATGCTGAAGATGAAAGCATCTGGTTTCAGAGCCCAGGAAGCATCCAGGATTATGGAACCGTAGCAGGCCTGAAACTGGCCAGAAAAAGCAGCTACTTCCTCCAGGCCTCCATTTCCATCATACATGGTCCATCCCTTTGCTCCCCATATAGCAGCCCCTCCCTCAGGCCAGCCTCCACTAGAAACAAAAAGGAGGGAGAACGCCCAGCCTAGTACAGGATGAGGGAACAAGTGGGCTCCCCAGCCACAAAAGTGGGGCCTGTGTTCCTCCCTGACAGCCCCTCAAATCTCATACTAGCGAATGGCAAGGAGAGACACAAGTACACACCATGTATTGGACAGCCTGTGCTGCTCCTTCTTCAGTCTCTGCCTGCTCTCTCTGTGTCTGAGAGGGGCAGTGATTTCACAAGCAGCACTGGCAAGGAGAGAGGACAGTGCAGAGCAATGCCAGACGTGCTGGCAGTGGGACAAGGCTACCATCACTTTCCTCCAGAAGCTTAACTTGTCTTGGGTCCACCAAAAAAGCCAATCCTTCTGCCACCTCCCAACCGAACTGAGCCATTTTAGTATGAAGGACAAACAACATATTTTCTTCTCAGGCCTGAAACACCAAATTCAATTTCAAGTTACATTGCCAAGAGATCCCTAGTTAGTGTCCCCTTATCCTAGTGACTTGTTGCGAAAAGAAGTGCTCCACAACATTGGAAAACCCCCACAAGTTTTACTTTATGAAAACTGTAGACTCCTGTCTAACTCTCTTCTTCAAAACTCACTGGAAATCATCCAGTGATGTCAAGATGTCATGCTGTATGGAGGATCAAGAGGGATCCCTAATGGGTTTGTAACATGGAAATAACTTCAGATCATGGCCTCTTCCTCGTAAAGCATAGCCAGTTGCATCAACAAAAACTCAGGATTCAGAAAGCCTGAGGTTTCTCCAAATAAGTTATGTTCCATCTACCTTCTTTGGCTAACACATATTATGTTACAAGTATGTGCAATACCACAGATCCTGATGCCAGAATTTAAATCTGAACTTTTGCCTGTATTTCAGCTGCTTTATGGACTCCTGGTGTGCTCCTGATGCCCTCTAGCATTCTCCCTGGCAGGTAATGAGGGGCTACTTGGCTGCTGGCCAGGGTACCTATCCAGGCACAGTTGCTAAATCCTGACCCCTGCTTAAAAATGAAAAAGCATTTGACAGGTGGCAATCACCAAGCAGCACCACCTTAACTTACATCGACATGCGCAGATGACTATGCCCTAGGGCAAGCATAAATGTATTAAGTCCTTCTAGTTGAATGAGTGAAAACAGGCACCAGCAACTTTAACATGGAAAATTATGACCTGAGTTAGCACATTTTTAGATAGAAACAACTTATAATAGTCATTATAAACAGTAGGACTAATTTCCTTCCCAGCTACATGGAGGAATCCATCTTTCATCTCGAGTTTAAGGATTGTTTATGGCAATCCCACAGAAACTGTCAAAGATGCCTACAGCTCATGTGAAGTTCTAGGCACAACAGCCCAGACTTACCCAAAAAGAGAGAAATGAGCACTGTAATTTCACCATTATCTGTTGCCATCTGATTTGTGAGCACTCTGCACAACTTCAGTGCAGTTCCTAGCTAACCTATTTAGCCAATTTAACTGGTAACAAAGAGAAAAGAAAAAAGAAGAAATAAAAACCCCACAAAAACTTAAGTCCAGTGCTCTCTAGAGACGATGACATTTTACAAGCATATGCACACTGAACAGAAACAAAGTTATGAAAGAGATGGGGAAGGAGAGATAAACACACTGCTTTCAGGAACCTAACCATACACCTTTATTATTCAACCTTATATAAGAAGTCTGCCCACTTTTTTAGAGCAGTAGCACTGCATATTTTGCATTATTTGTAATCACAGCATCCAATTCAGATGTGACCACCCTCTCCCACACAACTAAACCAATTATCATACTTCTACAACAGCTACAATTTTTCCAAGCACCTACACAAGACTGAGTCATTTCTACTATGTTTAGTTCTGTTGCTTACACTAGCCAGATTTAAATTAAAAAGTAGTAAGAACCGATCTGTTTCCTTTCTCTGAAATAAAACCCCTTATTTTTTATGCTATGCTTCTAACTCCTCCATTAACAAATTTCAAAATTAAAAAGATTTCCTAAGAAAGTTTGTCTGAACAACAATAGCTTTAAAATGTAGTATTTTCAAGACAACACAATTCCAATATTAATAGGAAAATAAAAATTGAATTCTGAACTCATTAGGAAGATATTTAAAATAGACTTGTACTTACTTGACAAAGCTAACTAAATCCATGACAGTTATCTTCAAATAGTTATTAAAAGACATAGCACTTTGGTGACACCAAAAGTAATTGGGTTTTTTGGTCAAAATTAAAAAAGAGAGCTAGACATTTTTGCAGAGCACAGTAAGCTGGCAAAAATACACCATTTTTACAACTGTAGACCTTGTAAATGATGGCATTTAATTCTGTACAGCCATTATAACAAAACAATGAAGAAATGTTTTGCATGCTACACTTGTGTGGAACAACTGTTTTCTACATTCTCCTGGACTACATATAGTCTAATGTTCTATTACTGGATTCCATCCTAAAAGATTAATTAAAAAAAGATACTTCCTAAACTCATATTTCCTGTATATCACACAGAGCCATGAAGAAGGATAAAACACTTTTCATTTTCGCTTCTGTCTTGTGCAACTGCTACATTCTGGTCCTGCCAGCACTGCCCAGTCCTTGATCCTAGAGTTCTAGCTCCCGCAACACTATTTAAAGAAATTGCAAGCACATTTAAAGTGTGCTTGATCATTTTTCAAAGCATCTCAATGTTTACAGCTGGATTTACTGCCACTGAGGACTGAAAATGTAAGGAAAAGAGATAAAAAATCCATTGGGGAAGTAAAAACAAAGCTAGTAGTTAAACTGCTCCAAGATCTCACACATAAGTCCTTATATTACCAGTTAGTTTCCTAAAATGTGTGTTACTGCATACAGGAAGAACTGCCTTTCTAATCACTTCTTGCTAGCCAAGCATGTGGAAGACTGAGAATCACTTTAAAACTTGGCTAGCCCAAAATAACAAATATGTTTAAAGTTGCCAAGGCAGAAACTTTTCATAGTGACTTCAGTGTTCTGTCTACTTGAACAAGGATTTGTAGTCCATCAAATGATCTTTGTGTAATGCATTGGAGACTTAATAATTGCGTAACTATGGAAATTCATTATATGTAAATCACAAACTTCCCATATCATTTAACAACTAAAAAGGAAAGAAAAAAAACCCTCAAAAACACTACTGCAGAGAAAACTGAAAGAAAACTGTTTTCATGGCAATGTAATCTAGTATGGTCCCACAGCTTTAGATAACAGAGATGCCTTTTTCCAAACAAATGTTTGAAGACTGGGTGAAGAGAACTGTCCTTATCACCTCTCTCTATAGGCAGCATATTTAAGCAAGTCTATAGTGAAGCCCCTGTGGTGGCAGAGGCTCATTGTTCTTTGATCAAGCTCGTATCACATTAAAAACATAAGACATGCAACTGAGAGCTTGAGACAGGGTGCAGAATCCATTCAAAATTTAGACCACTACTCAGGTTTGTATCTGCCCTCAATCCTCATGCTCTAATTCATCAATTTCAAGCTTGCATATACGTTGTATTTATTCATACTCTTTGAGGGTTTTGTGAGAACATTTTTAAACTAACATGAGCCTTGATATACTCTCAAACCTAGAAGTTTGGGGCACAAAGTGTGACAGAGATCCAGTTTGGTGAAATACATATTAAGGGAAAGACATGGTTGACACAAGGATAAACGTTTTTAGCACATGAACTCTCAACCCTACTTCATTATGGGTAATACAAAGAGACATAAAACAAAAGGCTAAATAAATACTGCAAATCACAAAGGCTTTTTCTTAATACAGTGTAATTACTACATAGCGGCCATCAACATAGCAGTAGAAAGCTATATTTAATGAAAACACTTAGCTAAATGAAACTTAGTTTACTACATTACCTAAGACAAAAATATGAAAACGCGTATGAAGTCTTGTGCTTGCATTATGGACAATGACTACTTACCTTTTTTGAACTGCTTAATTGGTAATTATCACAGAAAAATCAGTTTAGGCCATCCTACTTCCTTATTTAAACTTGGTAAACCCAATGCAATCCCAAGCAAGAAAACAGAGGTAGGTTACTACTATTTAGTAGTTCAGTAGAGTATTTTTACCTGCATGAGGTCTTGCCTTTCTTTTTCACCTGTGCATATAGCTTTCTTTATGGTTCGAAGTTCACTCATTATAGCTTGTGCTTCATCCAGTCTGTAATTTGTATGAGCATTTGACATCTTACGATCAATCCTGTTGAAAATATTAAGACAAATTCAGGAATTTTCACATCATTAGAAAGCACATAGACTTTTTAAGACCTCTTGTTTATTCATGTACCACTTCATTTCCAGGAATAAAAATGATACTCTACTTGGAACTAACACAGCATTCAATGCCAAGTCCACACTAAAGACAAAGCAAAGCAATTACCTACCCAAGTTCTACAGAACCAAAAAAATTGCTGGGCTTAATATCCTAATGCAGAGCTTACTTATGAGTAAGTAAAATGAACCTAAAACTAGCCTAGATGGTTATAACTCAAAAGGAAAAGATGAGCAGTCTAGCTGTCATATTTTTCATGCAGCATCACACATTGCAGTTTCTCTTCCAGGGCTTCTACTTGATCCTGCTTTAGAACTTTCTAACAAAAGCATTTCATTTTCTCAGGAAGAAATTTTTAATGCCTAAAACTATTGCAAATGCATTCCTGCCATTATAGGCCTCTTTGAATATCTTTTCAATAAGATGTCTGTAAGACATTATCACTCTGCACTGAAAAACATGATATGGGAACATTCCAGAAGATTTTAAATCTTTAAGCAAGAAGCAAGAGCACAAGTCATGACATAAGACTGAAGTAATACTAGCGTTTCCATCTTAACATATTAAAATCTCTCAAGTGGAACATCCACTGGCTGAATTCTCAACCTTTTTTCCTACATTTCACAATAGTAAAGGACAACATATCATGATGCAGAAGACAAGTCCATCTTGATGATTTGCTTTGATTTATAGATAAAGAGTAAGACAAGAGACTATAGTAAACTTATTAGAAGAACTATTTGGTCTTGGATTTACAACAAATGGCTATGGGGTTTTTAACAGGCTATTTACAGAAATGATTGAAAATCATGTAAAGTTCCCATTAAAATTTGATTTTAATTTTCCTGTTAATCTAGCATAAAAAGAATGTGTTAGAGAAAACATGGTAAGTGCAAAGGTCATTAGGCCAATGTTAAGAACAAATAGCTTCAGGAAAAGGTATGTCAGGTTAACAGAATTAAAAACACACATCATCACAAAGGACATCAATCTATAAAAAGATATAGTAGGAGACGGTATGCTATACATACAGAAGAACACCCAAATTCTATTTAAAATATTGAGACAAACTAGCAAGTTATAACACAGATATTATATTAAACTAAGAGTATCAAGAACAGTCTCTCAGCATGTTTTGCCCGTTAAAATACAAGCAGTGCAATTCCACTGACATCTGATTACTTGCTTTAAAATTAAAACATTAAAATGAAAAATCAAAAGGGGAAAATGAAAATCCTATGGGTTTTTTGTATAGTTCACAATATTTAAGGGGAAAACAGGTTGATTTCTACAGTTTTAATTTGTTTGGGTTTTTTCTGACAGGTACTGTTCTTGGAGACAACACAAAGTAAGTCTGAATCTCAAGATTTTTCTTTGAACATAAATTTCCCCATGTTACATTAGAAAACATACAATCTTTTATGAATACTGGTTCAAGAACAAGAAAGGACTTAAATGTCATGTGTATTAAAGCTGGAGGTTGGTTTGTTTATTTTTGTTTTCAAATGTTTCCTTGAGTCTTCACTAATTTTTAGTTAAATCCTTAGCAGATAAAACCATGATAAAACAACTAATCCAATTCACTAAAAGAAACATGAAAAGGTAACACATTTTTATTTGAAGGTAACTGTAATGTTAAGAACTATGTCCAAATATTAGACATGAAAATGCCTTCTACACAACTGCTCATTATACTGTGCCAGGACTAAGGTGGCATTTCAGGAAAAGGAAATTATTTAATTTCAACCAGATTTCTGTCCAGTTATCCACATATTCATGTTCCTGGACGCCACTTTGGAGCCCAGCTTATGAATTGGTATTTGTTTAAGGAAAGAATCAGAGAAGTTCCTACTGCCAAAAATATTTAGGTTTAAATCAGTATTGCTGTCAACCCAAACTGACTAAAGTAGCTTACAAAATTACCTGTTATTTATTGTCTGTTAATTCTTTTCCTTCTTTTCATAAAGATCTATTTCTGAAAGCCATAGAGTTAACAGAGTCTTCCATTTTATTAATGGAAAACTGCATGATACAAATACAGATCAGACCTTTTGTATGAATAGCAAGAATATTCAACTAATATGCAAGACTAAGGATACAAATATGTTTCTAGGATACATGGACTATTAATATATTTGTCATCATTTCAGTCCTATAGGGCAGATTCCGTGCTTTCCCATTTTCCTCCACCAAAGCACAGGCAAAAATCCAATTTTCAAGTTTTTGTCAGATCTCCTAACCTCTAAATTAGTCTGTAGCTACAAATTGTTTAGCCAGTCCTAATTCCCTCCCAACTTCTCACAGCATTCACTCTGCCGTCCCGGCCAACTGGCCAAGTTTTCATTTCCTCTGTTGCTAAACGCCTTCTTCCTCCAAAATTCCTGCCGGGGAGCAGTAGGGTCACTGAAAACACAGGGGAGAAGGAACTGCTCCTCCTTCTCAGTCCCTGCTGTCAGGCCAGAGGAAAGAATTTGTTCCAGAAAAGGCTCATATTTAACCCTGTAAGTTTGGACTGTGACAGGATCAGAGACACCTTGGTGCTGGCAGAGGCCGAGGTGCACCATCCTGCAGGGTGGGGATCTTTGCAGGCTTTGAACAGTGAGCTCTACTAAGTCTCCACTCGGCAAACACAAACCCATGTCCAAAGGCTTATCACACACAACATTGCCAAATTTAGATGAAACTGTAGAAAGTACAGTCCTGACAAAAAGCTGCAGCTCTATGAACACTGGCATTCTGACAGCATTGAAGTTGTAGAGGTAGCTAAACCCCCCTCAATTGTGTCTCCACTCATAAAACCCCACTTCTATAGTCATTTTGTGGTTTTGTTTTCTTTTCATTCTCCTGAAAGATGGTTAAGCCATTTTACTAAAATTATAAAGAACAGAAAACAAAACACAGTCCAAGGCAGACACTGTACATGGAAAATGTCAGTGTATGAGATTTGCATTTAACAAAGGCATTTGAATCAGACAGCAACATAAAATGATGGAAATACTGAGCAACCCAATTGCCTTATCCATAAAAGCTGTCTCTTCTCTGAGAGCTATACCAAGCAGAGGCTGCACAGAGAGTCACCTGGCAGCAAGTTCCAGTATCTGCACATGATGCCATTTTGGTAAGACCTTCAAAGCAAACATTCAGCCAGATGTAAAGCCTGAAGTTTAATGGTTCCTAATGTTGTTCTTGGCTTACACTTGAAATAAAGTCATGTACATGCTTTTAAAAAACCTTAACAGGATGTGTGCCATTTGCAGTTTGGCAGGTACTAACTAAAAGATCTGACTTAGCACAAGAAGGAAGAAGAATGACGCCGACCAAAAATTTAGAAAACGTAACAGAAGTGGGAAATGTCTGGAATGCAATAAACTTTAAAGGGGAAGGGGAAGCAGGGTAGGGGGGGAACAGAGCAAAAACCCCAGCACTTTTGTTTTAAAGAAGGAGCAATGAATTTCTTTTTAGACAATATACTTACTTCGAGGATATGGAGAAACTAAACTACTTCAGCCTTGGTACTTGACTTGAGTGACCCTTCTCTCCCAACAAATACAGGAGAGGTAGGGGAGAGATTGCACAGGGACAGCCTAGAGTACAGTTAGGCTGTCTACTGACTACACAAGGAGGCAGGAGAGAAGCTCCTCTCTTCAGTTGTTAGTGTAAGTACTCTCCAAATTGGCTCACTTCCTCCTGGAAGCAAAATACTCCAAATAAAAGTGCATGTATCTCACCAGAAGGGCAAATTAAAAAAAAAAACCACTTAAAAGCAAAAACAAAACCACAAGTCTCTTTCACAAGTGAAGAAGTCACTGCAGAGAGCAGAGCTCAGCTCCAGGTAACACAGAGACAAAAGGTTTTCCCCAGCTCCAGCGAGCAACAAGCGACATCCAGTGCACCAACAGGACAGAGGGCGACGATGCAACAGCGGCAGTGAGCAGCACTGAAGCACTGAGTTGTCACGCCTGAACTTTTAAACTACATGACTGGAGTCACCACTGACTGACCAGACATGCTTTAAAGTAATTCCTCTCTTGAATATCTCTCCTATAACCCCATCCTGGAGCATGGGCAACTTGACTTAGGCTATAATCCAAGACTAACATTTGTATTCTTAATCATTTGCAGACTTTACTTTTCAAAAAAGTTGCACTACTTTGCTGGATTATCTTAAATTAATTATACTAATTAAAACAACCTTGAGTTTCAAATGGCCATCAAATACTTTCATTATTCTAGTTAAATGGTTAGCCCTTTTCTAAAATAACTGAACCTATACCCTTAAAAGAACCCAATAACCAAGAGAAGGAAAACAAATTTAAAAAGCAGAAAAGGCATAGCAATTCTTACTCAAATATGATTAAGAATCAAAAGACAAAATTGCTTTGTTCTGTCATGTTTACATATCTAGGCCACCATACCAAGATGTTGGCTATACTTAAAATATTACTTAGCATATTACAACTGCAATACTTGGAGTGCTTTATTTTACTAATTTTCAGTTAATATCATACATTACCAATTCCCCCAACTACCTCTAAATGCTTCAATTAAAATACATTTATGCCTGAAAATTATTACATTGTATCTGCCAATTAAGAATTTTGGTATTTTGGTTGAACAAGTTCTCTTCTATGCAACTTTCTAAATGCACTACAGAACAGAAGAGCCTTGTTTTTAAAAAATAGAAAATTTTTGAATTAAAAAAAACAAACACACCAAAAATATTAAATGCACAGATTACTACTCCTTTTTTAAAAGTTAAATCTGAGAACCTTCCTTCAATTTGTTTTGTTATCGTAGTATCAATCAAAAGTGGAAAATAAGTACCCTAACTGCTCCAGGACCCCTGGACTTCCATCAGAATTTCTGAAGAAAAAGCCCATGCTTCATAGCACCAATGCAATAAATCCAAAGATCCAAAATATTCTGCAGCTGCTGCATTTATGTTGCAAAATGCATTAGACATGCAACAGTTCCAACATTTTCAGGAAGCTCCTGCATTAGGCAGTTTGTTCACATGCACGCTGGAGAAAAGGTTTCTAAATGCACAGCCACACACCCAAGGTGGATCCAAGTGCTGTTCAAGCTCTTGGTCTAGCCGCTGGCCTTGCTGAAGAAATCTGGAAGCCACAACAACCTGTGTTTACCTGCCCTCTTTTTCATGGCCTGGCAACCTCTCTCCCTATCCCACTGGGCATCCCGTGTGTGAGCTATGTGTGTAGGTGACTAAGCAACACGCAGATGGAAGTCACACGGTTCCCTTCCCATCAGATGGCCTGCAGGAAGAGTGGCAGGGAGAGGGTCACCACAACATTTCACAACCTTTGACACCACTGAGCATGCAGGAAACAGAGCAGGGCTGCCTAACAGCCCTGAGAGCAGCGGCAAATTGCCGAGCTTCCTCTCCTTACCGGGAGGAGACAAGGACTCATATTTACATGCAGACATTTTGCACACATGCAACACAATCCAAGGTCTCACAGACCACTAGATATACAGTCCAAGCATAAATCAGCCATACAGAGCAGAATGAGATGGTCTGACCAACAGCTAACAGGGAGAAGCAGTGTTGTGGTGAACAGAATTCCCCCTAAGAAAAGTTCTGTGCCCAGCCAGAAAGCCTTGCTACTGCCAAGGGGAAACTACTCTACAGCACGGTGCTTTGGGCTGTGCTCCAGGCACTAGGCATCTCCAAAAAGTATTTGGGAAATATTTTTAAAAATCTAATTCCAGTTTGGCAATATCTTGAGGAAGAGTTAAAGAACATGGCTATAAAGCTGTTCTTGCACGTGAACCGACAAAATCACAACTCCCACCAATTCTGTCTAACTCTTCTTCCATCCTTTCACATTGTTCTCACCCTGCATCACTATCACATCAGAATGAGTGAAGCAAAGCATTTAACGTTTTATTTTTGACAACACTTTTCTATGAGATTCATTCAAAGGCAAATAAAAGAAAAAATCCATATCCCAACAAAACTTACTCTTGCAGAGTTTCCACTCCTTTTTCTTTATACTGCAACTCCTGCTTCATCTGTGCCAATTCCCGTTTCAGCCTAGAAAGCTGAATAATACAAAATAATTAAAAGTAAAAATAAGTAACGGTAACTTCCACAATAAAAATAATTGGGTTTTAAATACAAAGTCTTAAGCTACTTTAAAGAACTGGAAGTGATAATTTCTCTTTTTTGCCTTAAAATTTTGCATTAAAATAACAGAAGATTTTTGTAAATATCGTAAGGCCTAATCAAATAGCAGTCAAAACATTCAGCTTTCAAAGTATCAGTTTCTTCAGCTCTTCTACTAGATTTCTTTCTACAATAGCTTATGCTAACAGCTAGCAAGTTCCAATCCATATGAATTTTCTTCTCCCTTGGTAGCAAAGACACCCCTCAACTGCCTTCAATTCTTTAGTCAACTTTAAAAAAGATGGAACATTCAATGCTGTTTATTTTTCAATCCAGCAAAACAAAATTACTGGCAGCAGATTTTCATATTATTCTGCCCTCTCAACCCCCGTGTCACTTATCTTGATCCAACCAATGAGCATAAATCAAAAGTGACATGGCAAAGATATCTCCTATTCATGTGGTTTTATGGAAACAGTTACCTGAGTAGGCTGTGCAGACCATGGAAGAGCCAAGAATGATCTGCAAAGCAAGAGCATCTTGCCCTCCAAAGCTGACAGATAACTGAAGACAACAGCGGGAGGAGAATGGAAGGAACAGCACACAAATGAGGGGAATAGTGATGCTTCAGTATGTGGTAGTGAGACTAAGTCTGAACTGCAAGCCCACAGAGGCGCAGGGATGGAAGAAAAAAGCTCTCTCTTCTTAATCTACCAAACTCAGTATATTTTCTGGAGTTTAACCAGAGCACTCCTGGTTTTCACATGTACATCAATAAATGACAAAATCATTACAAAACAGATTTTAAAAAAAGAGTAAAAAATTAATTGTTTTCTTCAGCTCTATTTCAAGAGGAAGGGGCTTTGCACCAATACCAGGATGCAAACCAGGACTGTCAGAGTCCCACCATCCTGCACAGCTCTCTCCCTTTCATCAAAATTCATGGCACCAGCCCCCAAGCACTCCTATACCCTCTCCAACTCCTTTAACACTCACCAATAAGAAAATGAGAAAATACATCACTAATATGATGTACACAAAAACTTTATAGTGCTTATTTCATTATATTCCCTGAAACAACTCAATGCCTATGCACACAGTCGCTTGAACATACTTATCCTATGCATGTAGTAGGTCATTTTGTTTTAAGGAGGAAGAAAGGAAAATACTCATAAGTGAAAACCTTGTTTATTTTCTTCAAATATTACCTAAATAAGGCTTGTTTTCTTGTTTAGAATATCCTGACATTTAGAGTATGTAAAACAAGCAAACACTAAGTCAGCATGTAATAAATATACACAGATAGAATAAATGCCTTTGAAGGGTGGTGAACGGGATTTATTTTCAGAGGCACTCAAGTGAAAAGTGGTCTCTACAACAAAAATGGAACACTATCCCGCAAGGATAAGTATTTTTTAAAATACTTCTTTATCAAAACCATGACTAGTTTTTTTAAAAGTATATAAATAAGGAACATTTTTTTGTCACAGAACTGCTTGTCATTGTCAAAATACTTGAACGTCCCTCACGTCATAAAAGAGCTCTGGCCAATCAGCTGAAAAATTGTATTTGGTCAATCGGTCTACTGAATTGTGAAGAGATTTCCAAATAAGTGGCTAAATCTACAGTCCAGCGGAATCTCACTGAAAATGGGTAAATGGCATGAAGACAGTGGGTCTGAACTGAAAGAATGAGGCTGCAGAACATGTACTACTTGTGGCAGTTTATAGAGAGAAAGCAATTTCTGAAAGCCTGGCTGAGATTGCCTCTGACATCTGTGACAAAAATGTCTGCACTTGTAACATGGAAAAAGCATGACTTCTCAAGTCACCAAAATGCAGTTAATATAGAGCAACAGGTTAGAATAAAAAAACACTTCTCAATATTGTATTTCTCTAAATGCATGCAACGTTCAGTGTAAATGCTAAAGTAAAAGAAAAACAGACCCTCCCTCCCTCCCTCCCTCTGCCTAATTCATATTTTGACAAAATGAAAAAAGATTACTCACTCTGTCACGACGGCTGGCTATTTCTGCTTTAATCTGATATGGGTCGTACTTGGTATTAGCTGAAAATCCAGAGAATGCTAAACAGATGGAAAACACTATTTTACTTTTTTTCCCCCTTCTTTAATACAACTATTAAGATGTGGCACTAATGAATAAACCATTGCATTAATTCTTTTTCTTACAAGCCACTAGGTTCTAAGGTTATCCTCTGTGCTGAAGTCCAACTGAAGATTTCCCTTTGGCCCGCCTGAAACTTATTTTTTCATCCTGAAGAACACTGAAATTGCATATAGCAGCACCATATATTTCTTAAAAGCAATTAGCTTCTATGATAGGATGATGGCATCTATTGATGCAAGCAATTTGTGTAATACTAAAAATTACTAGTTACTTCCTAGGTACACTGAATTAACAGTATGATAAGGACTAAAGTTAAAAAAAAAAAAATTGTCAGAACAAAATTCTATCTGCTTGGGAGAGAAGTTGCCTTCTAAAGCAACAGCGCAGGGAACTGAAATACAAATCCACCCTGGCAAGTGAGCTCTTAATGCAGGGTAGCTACAGTCAAGCAACGATTACAAGCTAAAGCCTACACAGATGAAGTAAAGGTCTTGGAGGACAGACTGGGCAAGAGCAGTCATGACTTATGGAGTGAGCCATTCAAGGCAGCACTGGCCCACTGAAAAATGCCTGGTATGTGAATGGATGGGGTTGTGCCGTCAGACCTTCCATCCTTTTGCAGAGCTGAAGGCTGCTGCACTGAAACCCATATCCATGTCTGGGGCTGCACTGGGCTTTTCGACTCTTGAAAGAATACTGCAATGCCAAGGTCATGTCGAGCGCACAGGAACCTGCCAAAATGAGTAGTCATGCCTGGACTAATTCTCTAAATCCAGGATTTTCTATGGATTTTTTTCTTTTTTCCAACAGCGCTGATCACAACTGAGTCACAGAACTGCTGCATGGGCACCTCCCTGCCAACCCACAACCGCTGAGCTCACACACCACCTCCCACTCATAAGCACACGATACTGAGTCAATGGCAGCACCCACAAGAAAAGTGGAGGGAAACACTTTGTGAAGTTTTAGTTCTTTTAATGCAACAACTTGAAACAAGTAGTGGTGGAGGCAAAGATATTCGCTCTGTAATCATCCAACTTCAGTCATGCAATTGCACTCGATTTACGAGCCCAACATTTCTGTACAATAAAAGGAGAAATGTGCATCCCACAGTGGAGTGGGGGTGTCAAATTAAGAAAAGTAAGTGGAGAAGCAGCTTTTGGGAATCTTGAGTTGACAGCATGAGTAACCCCCAAAAGGATATTTTTAAAAAATTTCTAAAAATCGTCTGAGTAATCAGCCCATGCCATTTTCTCAAAACAGAGGCATATGAACTTAAACCAATCTAAAATATATTAACACATCTGTAGAAAATTAAAATATTTTTCCACCTCAAAACATGCAAATGGTTTTATGTAATTGCTCTTACAGATTGTCATTATCAACTCCAGATATACCTACAAAACCCCAAACTACCAGAAGATTGAGAAACAGAAGTAAACTGTCATAGCATTTGCTTTCATTACAGACAACCCCCAATTTTGTAATTTTTAGTCATATTTTGTTCCTGTTTCAAATAACTTGTTTTCCTAAGAGCTTCAAAAATATGAAAAAGGTCCTATTATTCTATATTTTCATCTTCAACGGAAGTTTCTTTCTGTATATTGACCTGAAGTAATTCAACAAAATATCCCACAGAACTATAGCAAATTTAAAAAAACCAAAAAGCCCAAGGTCCTAGAAAGGTTTGTAATAAATGTCAATTTAGATTTTATAATCTCAAAAAATACTGATGACACTATCTTTTACTCTATTCCAAGTCTTCAAATAGCTGTTAAACACACTTTAAACAATAGTTTCTTTTTACAAAAATCTTTCTTAATAGGAAAATATCTTGCTACTTCTTCAGAAACTTGAACATGAGAGGGGGAAATAAGACTAGCCACAATTGTTCAGTCATGTCACAAACTGAATCACAGAATACATATATATAAACGAAATAAAAAGATGAGAATCCCAGTTCAATAGTAACAGAGTACTTGATCCAAACCATCTGGGACACCTCAGCTCTAGAAAATATATTTTATTCAGAATTTTGGCACATGTATGAATTGCCCTGGATTAATATATACCACTGAATCAGTAGCTAAACACTTCTATCCACACACCTGCTGTAAGCCCCCTTCCACAGTCAGATTTCTTGAACATTTTAAGGAAAGGCTAAAACAAAGCTTCCCATTCTTATTAAATCCTTGGCATTTAACAGCGAACCTGCAGTTAAAACAGTGACTGTATAGCCACTGAAAAACTCCAGTAAAAAAAAAAGTAAAACTCCACTACATTTCCATGTGGCTGTTGGGCATATTCACTTCTTTGAACTAGTCCGGTTGACTCTTTGACAAAGACACCTTTTCTTACTGCACCCATCAACAGCCATGACAGTGGTGCAACATCTTCAGAATTCAGAAAAACTGTATCATCTACCCCAAGCTACCAGAGACATCTGAAGAATGAAAAGGGCAAGAAAGCAAAGCTCTGTATCACCAACATCAGTATAAGAGGCTGGCACTGAAAAATGAGGAGAACTAATGAAATATTGTTTTCTAGTTCATGGTCAGAGGTACTCTTGGAACACAACAGCTTGTCCCTAACTCTTTAGAAATTTGCTAAACAGACTATGGATCCACAGGTTTCCCCAAAGATGATGGCTCGCTCCCATGTTAAGAGGAAAATAATCTTTGAGTTTAGGAGCACAGGTAGGCAGCTGATCCAGCAACATTCAGCCCTCTGCTGCCTTGCAGGAAGAATCACTACAGCTGGCTCCAAGATGGGTAGAACACCAGCTGGAATATATGCCTATTTAATGTTACATCCCTTTTTAATGCTACTATTTATCCCTATTAAATGTTAAATCTCTGTTGTAATAGACGTAACAGGAATTGGAAGACACTGAATTGCAGGGTGAAAGGATAGCACTTCACTGCTGTAGTCAGGGCCTTAATTCTGAGAAGAATCAGGTGGTGGCAATACTTCGCACTATTTCTTACACCACATCTCGTGAGGGCAGGTTGGTAAAATCAAGGAAAGATAATAAACTCACAGCTGGCATAGGAACGGCTGTCATCCTCACACATTTTGTGCAATTGTTGATATTCTTCTTGGGCTAGTTCAAAACGCTGCTGCTTTATTTGGTAAATCTCCTTCTTGGCATTGAGTGCCTCCTGGGCAACTATTAAATATTCCTTTAGCATGCGTTCTTGCTCCCTTCTCCATTGTTCCCTTGGGTCCTCAATTTGTGTGAGCTCTAAAGAGAAAAAAGTAAAGGCATTAAAATAAAATTACATGGCACTTTGTCCTACCAAATCCAACTTATATTTCTTAATGTCCATTCTCAACCAGCACACCTGACACTACAGTGCCCAAAATCACTCCAGCTAGGATAAGAAGAAGGAAGAATGCAGAGTGAAAGAGCAGGAAAGGCCTTTTCAAATATAAAATGTTACTCTTTTCTTTACAAACCAGTGCAAACCGAAAGAAAACAGTAATTTGGCTCTACCCTTCCCTCACAGCCAACTTGAAAATTCCAAGAACTACCTCAAAACCCAGAACCACAAGGAAAAGTGAAAGGTATCTCAATGCTTAACCCATAAGTCTATAAACAGCTAGAACTATCTTATAATAGTGCATACAATTTTGCAAGTATGACACCTTAAATGGACAGAGGCTACCCCTGCATAGTTAAGAATAAGGTAATTCAACAGAGAAGTCAGCATCTTAATCTTGAATCCATAAAGCTTTTAAATCACTTCTGTATTTTTTGTCTCAAGAAAGAGCAGTCTGATGTTTTTCCTTGCCAGATTCAGAACAGTTTTTATTTAAACACAAACCAAAAACAAGTTTCCACACAAAAAAAAAAAATCTTTCTCATATCTATTGATTTTCCAGGTTATTATTGCAAAAGAATCTCTTTGCAGTTGCAAAGGCATTTGGGGATGACACACGTTAAAAGCCTAAAGAAACTATTTGTTCATTTGGGGGATTTTTGTAAGTCAACAAATATGTTTTTCATGAAGATGTCCATGTAAAGCCTTGTGTTTAAATGTAATGTTAATTTCTGACTACTGAAGCTCTACCAGTAAGAAGCTGCTGCAGACACAATTGCAGTGTTCAAAGTAGTGGCAAACCCTGCAGCACAGTCAGGAGCCAAGCACCTAGCAATTTCTACAAACTTGGTTTCTTACAAAAGATGAAAGCCAGTTATGTTTTGCATTAATCCTGAGTACATAATTCAGTATATTGGTGCCAGTGATGAAATACAAACTGTAGAAGATTGAGCCCAACAGATTACGAACTCTAATGATGTCAAGGTCATACTAGCAGCTCTACCATATGAGAGCCATCTGAAAAGTATATAAACAAAAACAGAAAGCTCTTCAAAGAGCAGTGCTTCCAACAGATTTGCAGATTAGTTTCCTAAATAACCTTTTCTCTTATCAGCTGTACCTTTCTCTCCCTGCAACTCCTCACACTGAAACAGTATAAAGATAGTGCCTACAGTTCTGCAATTTCTCCCCACTTCTCAGGGACCCCTTTGATTCCCTTCCGGCTCCAATGTCCCAAAACTGCCTCCACAGCTAAGGACAGGATGTGCTTTGGCTTTTTGAGTTGCCATAAATCCTTCTCTACATGGATGGCAAGCAGAAGAAAACAAAGTTCTGACTGCTGCCCACTCTGCACTGAGGACATTTCAATTCCACTGCTACCTCATCTGCCCTTAAGTACCTCTGAAATTTGTGCAAATTTTAATATTCCTAAAACTGCTAAACCCACAAGGAAATGATGAGAAATTAGTAAATACTTATAAAACAGATAGGCTTACTAGGATTCAGTTTTTGTCTTTGAATGGTAAATTATGAGTCCTAATCTCAGTAAACAGCCCAGGCTAAGGTGCTACATTCTATTATACATTAAGCTTCTGATATCCTATACTTCAGGGCCCTGCATCTCTCACAGAATTATTTCAGAAGCCTTCTGAAAAGCAAGCAGCATTCATCTGAGGCAGAAAAACTTCTTTAGTGCATGGGAAGCTCTGCTTTTTTCTGGTTTATGAAACTTTGCCCTGGATTTCTAAACAAGTCTGCCACATAACAAGACTAAAACTACGTTGTATGATAAAATTAACTTTCTTCATTTCTTTACAATCAATTAAAAAAAACACTATAGTAACTCAAGAACAGTCCCAGACAAATGCAGAGAATATATTATTCCCTCACTGGGGAATGCCCAACTGCTTAGAGGAGACTTCAAAGGCTCCCAAGACTCTGAGGAGGAGGGAAAGGAATTCTGTGGCTGGCGACCGCCAAGGTTTTTAAGCAATGGTTGGATAACAGCCAAGAGCAGCTTAGTAAGGGTGTCAACAAAGTACTGAATTTACAGAACAAGATGGAGATCAGGGTTGGAAGCACCATTGAGATTCACAGAAGATTCTTCTGTTCCTTGTTTTTTTTTCCAGCTTAAATGGAAAACTATTGCCTAGAAATCTTTTTCTTGCTTCCTGGGTAAACAAACATAGCATGAGACATAGAAAAAAATCAGATGCATTGCTGTTTTCTTTTAAAAGGTGTAAGGGCAAAAAGCTTGAGAGAGGGGCACAAAGCATGAGAGGTTCCTGGTAAGTATAAGTGTAGAAAGACTCTTGGAATTATCCTTTGCATTTTCTCAGTTATTTCTTGACACCAAGGTACTTCTGTTTTGTCAATTAACACAGAACCCCAGTGCTGCATAAAGCATTTAACCCAGTCAGCCACAAAAGGCAATCCAAATGTTTTCTCCTGAAGCTGCCATTCCAAGTGGTTCAGACGTAATCATTTCAGAAAAACTGTTCCTACATCATTTCTGCCACTTGTTTGAAATCACCTCATGATGCATATGATTGTCTACTCATTAGTTCTCACTTCTACAAAGGAAGATAATGCAGTCTTGATTGGTACCTTTGTTGTCTACAGTTTAAAAATTGGATCAAGTATCCTACTAATATTTGAATAATAATTATCCAGCTATAATATCAACTCTGTCTTCCCTCTTATTATAAATCTTGCTGGTATATGAAAACACTGTATTAGCCTAAGGGTGACAAACCCATTTTACTGTGATGGCTGAATTACCATTTCGGATAATATCTGTGGGCTGCAAGTAATTAGCTATCATGAAAGAGACTAATTTTGCAACCTTGTTAATTGTTGAATGATTTCTTTTACTCAGTTCAGCACTGTCTCCATGAAGCTTCTATCCTTCTGCTCATACATTAGCTTTATTTCATACCTAGTATGATTAGCTTTACTTTGCAGACCCATTAATATTCATCTTTTCTTTCTGTCTACCCACTGATCATTTGGGAAGTCGATTGCTCTTTGCAAAGACTCTTTTTGCTCTCAAATGCACAGAAGAAAAATGCAAGCCAGATCTGACATGTCTACAATGATAAATATCCCTTCTGTAAGTTCAAACTTGAAGCCTGTGGTAAAGCTGCTAATAACAAAATTCAAAAACAAAAAAGAAGCCCTTTCTTTTCATGTGATGTGATTGTTATTCCTATCACAGAGGCCTACTGGTAGCTTTTTTAAGGCCCAGCATTGAAATAGGAGCTCATTTTCTGTAGGGACTTTAAAATCACCTGCAAATTAAAAAAAAAATTAAAGAGAGTTGGCAATACCTTCTTTTTTTTTTTTACTATATGCATTCATGCACATACTTTGGTGCAAGTGCACTCCATTACTGTACTCCAAGGCAATCCTCATTTTTCATTA
Organism: Donacobius atricapilla; assembly: GCA_013397315.1. Taxonomy (NCBI): domain Eukaryota; kingdom Metazoa; phylum Chordata; class Aves; order Passeriformes; family Mimidae; genus Donacobius; species Donacobius atricapilla. The sequence goes on from WBMY01001460.1 coordinate 1,152,522, forward strand.
AATTTCAACATTACTAAAATTACCACAACAGCAATCTTTAAACTAATACTTTTTTTAAACTCAGAGTTATTGTAACAATTACCTGTCTGTATTTATTGCCTTTGAATTTTCTTGTCTATGTATCTTAGTGAATAATGTATTAACAGCTGTTTAAAGTTTATGATTTAGTTAATGATCTTTGTTAAATCTCACAACAAATAAGTACCTGTATAAGTCAAACAAAACCATGGGAACATTTATTATTCTGCTGTTTGGGTTTTTTAAAGCAAGTAATTGTGAAACCACAATACACAAGTAATTCCAGTGATGGCTGGAAGCCCAAAAATATTCCTACACTTGCATTTTTTAATTGACTAGATTTCAGGTAGATAATATTGAGGTTGGTTTTTCAGATTATACTATTTACCATTGCCGTGATATCCCATATAACTACTTTCTTCTTTTCTTAGTCCCCACCAACTGCCAATTCCCACAATTCTGAAAGCATTCACTCAATGGTGATAAGAAGCTTAATGATAGCACAACAGTAACAGCAGCAGCAGTACAAAGCTATAAAGATAAGACATTTTTTTTAAAGTTGAACCGCCAAATGTGCCACAGTGATAATACAAAGCTCAGTAATAGTCCAAAAGGGAAAGCATTGGAAATTAGTTTCCAAAAGGGACATCTGCTGTTTTTTTGATAGCATTTTGTACTGTATTAAAACATAAAACATGTACTGCTTAAGCAAGGATGAGATTACTGTATTTCACAGTGCTTCTGATTAAAAATCAGCACACTTCTCTCAGAATATATTTTGGTTTTCAATCTAGAAGAGTGAATTATGGATGATTGGAAAAACAGGAAATATAACACAAAAATCTTTCTGACGTATGACAAAAAGAAACAACGAAATTACTAACACTTCACAGCCTGACCAAGCAAACCACAGTATTTTTATACACTATAGCTCATAGTTTGTAAAAATCTTTACAAATGGAATTCTTTACAATTATGCCCCCATATGAAAGACAAGGAAACACATTCTGCAAGAAATTATTTGCATACATTTTCTCACTGTAGCACGAGGTGTATAAATGGTACTGAAAGCAAAGGTAGTGGCAAGAGTAAACACCAGCTTGCTAGTATTCCTCAAAACAATCACAAAAAAATCTACTCACGATTTATGTGGTCCATATAATAAACTCCAATCTGTTGATCGTAAACAGTTTCCCATCCTAAAGGAAGCTCATCACCGACACAGTCTGCAAACGTCAATGGCTTTGTAATCCTGTAAAAATAAAAATAGCACAAATAAATACAAAAGATGCAGAGTTAGCAATGCAATGAATGTTATTATGTGTTTTGAAGATACTTTCACCAGTTGATCAAAAACTAGTTATGCTGCTTAGGAATGTGCTGATAATTAAAAACATACAGTTTCAAAATAAATTTTCATTTAAATATGCTGACAGATACTCCCCAAACAGGTAAGACAAGCTTCTCTCCTCCAGTTTCTATGTATAACAATTTAATTATAATGGCATGCAGTCCTGCCAGTTCTTCTCCCATACTGCAAAGAACACAAACGTGAAACTGGAGTTCACCTCTGCTGAAACTACTAGAAGCTTTATAGGTTTTAACTGCTTTCTGGTGACAACGTAGCATAATTGCTTGTCTTTAAAAAAATAACATAAAATTCAAGACAGCACTATATAACAGACTACCTCTTTTCAATCACACATTTCCAACTATTAATGATATTCTTTTGGTCCAAACATATCCAAATTACTTCCTCTCCCTCAAAAGAAGAGAGACAAACAAATGTCTCTGAAAAATTCTGAAGCAATTAGAGCAGAAATAGTAATTAATAAGTAACAGCATTACCATCTAGCAGCTTAAAATATCACAGCCCTTGTTAGACAAAGTCTTAATATATCAGTGGGTAATAGAAAACTGAAACAGCCAAGTCAGTGTTGACAGGAACACTGAAAGTACTGGGTTCCATATTATACAGAAAGACTCTAAATCAATGCTGCTCTAGAACACGGTATATAAAGGTATATAAAGGTATATAAAAAAATAGGAAGAATAAATGATATAAATATAAAAGCCTTTACGCTCAGTCTAATCATGTTTATTGCCCAAATATTCATTTTAATCTTTACTTAACTGCTAGGATAATGTTTTCCGCTACAAGCTGTCTCTAAATTCATTTACTGAAAAGCTACTAATAAAGTAATTTCAATTACACATGGGATATAGATACAACACCTTCCTCACATATTTGTTGAGGCATTTCTAATACCTAGAAGGATGACAACTTTGCAAACATTAAAGACGTGCATTAATTTAGGGACTGACTTAAGTTAAGCATAATCTATAGCACCTGACTGTTTATTGTAATTCTGTTTGTATGTTGTAATACCCAATTAAGGTTTTCTGACACCAGATTTGGACTATGCTTACAAATATACTGCTGAATGAAGAGACCATTAGAAATCATAATTGCGCTTCGTCTGATAACACCTGCATAACACAGTAACTTTGTCTGAACTGAAGTATGTCCACCTTTGCTTTTGGAAGTCCTTTCCCACCCCAAAATAAAACCAACCAGAACAAGCCAGGGGTAAAGACTTCAAATGATGGAAATACTACTGCAGCTACATTCTAGCTAATCCAATGGTGCAGTAGTAAGCACACCACTCAATCACCAGCAAAGAACACAAAACTTGGCACACAGCGAACAGAAAAACTGCATTTATCTGCCTCCTGAAACTATTTTTAAGTGATTGAGATTATAGTGTTTAAAATTAACTGCAGTAGAATAAAAAAAATATATCCTTACTAGTTGCAATGTCGCGTTTCAACAGCTCTGCACAACAGTAGAAAGATCAAGCTATTCAGATCAAATAATAGCTTGATCCTATTTGGTTGACTCTCCAACACTTATAAACAGTTTAACAAGAAGATGTACATAAACTTGTGCACAACTATTTAAAGTCAAAATTTTCCATTGCTTACAAACGTGTAGTTTACATCACGTAATCATGCAAATCCAAAGATGTTGTACTCAGGAAAGAAAATGTTACTAGGAACTGACATATGCACTCTCAGTAATTCATCTAGCAGTCAGACAGACCAGATATTGCCAACACTCCTGATCTCCCTGGAATTCAGTCAAATATTAAACACACAAAGCACAGCATTTTTCTTAAACTCCCATGGTCTTGTTCTGAAGACATCATGTTTACAATTTCTCAAAGTAGTCTAGACATCAGCTCCTAAATTACTGCACCATAGACAAGATTTTCTTTGGAATGAGTTATGAGACGTGCTTGCCTGTTACACAAACATACCCTCACCCTTTATTAATAAATAAAACCTGCACATGATACTCTAACTTTTCACACTACAAAATCTTCAATTCAATGCTCTCTGTGATCCCGCCAGGACTCAGACTTGCAGGACAAAGGATGATGTTCACTCTTTGGAAAAGGAAGACTGAAGAAAACCAATGCATCTGGTCTAACCAGTTTTCATTACAATGTTATAAAAGCATGTGCGAGCAGTTTAATTAATGGTTTTGAAAGAAAACTTGTAGGAAAAAAACCCCAACACATAAAAAGCTGTCTTCCAGATATTCAGATCATTATTAAGTTGATGTTGCTCATTTTAAACTACAATCAAAGTTGCTCCAAATTGAATTTGCTTCAGACAAAGCATAATGTCATACTGGCTCAATTCAGTCACATTCTTACCTATGTAGTTGGACCTTCAGCCAAAGACACAAAAGTAAGAACTGGAAGTTTCTGCCTGTGTTTTCCACTGCTTTGTCAAAGTGAACTGAAAAAATACCTTCCTGGCTTAAGCAGTGTAACTCTGAGAACAAGATTAGTTTCTTGCCAGGTCAGGAAACTAAGGTTTTTCAGAGTAACAAAGACAAAATGAAACAGTTGCAGATATCTACATGGGAGGCACAAATTACAGCAGTCAACGGCTGAAATTAAGTATCTTCTGGAAATACTGCTTTAACCTCTGGGTTTGCGTTTAATCAGCTTAAATTCTATAAAAGAGAGCAGATCTTTTGCAGTTTTTTATAAAGAACTGTACAAGATACATCTGTTAAAACATTTCAAAGTATTGAAATAAAGACAAAAAAACTTTTCAAAGCATAATAAAGACAAAGACACAATAAAAATGCTGCCATCTTTGATTAAACAAAAAAACAGGGCTGTCCCAAACTGTGCTATTCACAGTAAGAAAAAATAAGGCATTTATCTGTGATCTTGGTAGTAAACTATAACTAATTCACAGGCCCATGATCACCTCCTGTTTCCCCCAAAACAACCTGCAGACACTAACAAGAAGGTTCTGAACTTTCAGCTGAAAATGAAAATCCTCTGGGACCAGTTCACAGCATTAACTCTGCAGCCACTGGACCTACAGGCCAGGTATGAGTAACAGTTCTCCACTGGGGCCAATTCTGCATAGATCAAAAAATCAACCTTAACGTCAGATTAACTGACTCTATCTTTTCCAAAAGGATAAAGGCACCCAATGAGTCCTTAGGCACCCAATCTTTTGTGACTCTGAAACCCTTCAGAAGCAAATAGAGAATCACACAAGAGAGCTTCCATAATCCAAATCCAGCATATCAAACCCAGGGAAAAATCTTTGAGCAATGTCACGCACCTTGGATTTGTCACCTCTAACTGCACAAAGTACATGTTTTCATTAAGAAGAAATAAAAGTCTGGTATTTGCACACAATCCAGCAGACACATCTGAACATCCAGGTTTTATTCACATTTTCTCTGCATCAATTACCAAGCTAAACAGTTAGAATACAGAAATCAAACTGTAAAATAAAACCAAACAAGTGACTAAAGTTAGTTTTTTCTCCTCCTTGCATATTTATTTCATATCTTTATCCACTAAGACACAAAGAAGCATTCAAGAACACATTATTACAAAAAGCTTTCTGAATATGTGGCAGCAAAACAAATATTTCTTGAATGCATCAGTTCATGGCAGGGGCTGGATGGGCAGAAGAAAAGACATTAAAAGATAATGGCTAAATATCATTTTAAATAATTTACTTCAGAAGTGCTTTCAGCTTCAGATACATTGTTAACAGCATCTAATTTCAACACCCCCTTCCCCCCCACAAAAACCTCACAGAAAACCTCAACCTTTAAATAAAAAAGAAAAGCTTCTCAGTCCAAAGCCATAGTTCACATCTCCAAAGCACAGTTTCACAGATAAAGTAGGGCAACTTCATTGTCACAGATCTTCAAAACCAGAATCACATCACTAAAAACACAAGGCTTTGGAAAATATTAAATAAGATCCTCAGTCTTCCCATGGCTCTGATGCCACATTAGAGGGCCCTGGCTGCTTGAAATCCGTAGATCTAATTGAGTAAAACTTCCCCTGGGAGGAACTAAATAAAGACAAACAGAGCCTGTTTTTCCAAGATCTTGAACAGGAAAAAAAAAAGGTGTTCCAAAGTAGAAATACTGTTGTAAAGTAGTCGCCCTCCCTTAAACAATGCCTAGACACCTAAATTACATACAGGGTCACTCCGCCTTTCAAAGTGGGCCTGGATGAAGAGGAAAGCACTAACCATGAGGGCTAATTATGGAAAAGAACCACCAAGTTCTGAACAAAAGTCGTTGTCTGTAGGAGACAGAGAGAAGGACGCAAGAACAGCAGCTGTCAACAGTGTTTTCAATTTGGTTTCTGATTTTAGTCAGGTACAATGGCAGCAAAAATTATCTAATAAAATTTGATACACCTCCACAACTAACTAGGAGAAAAATTTCCTTAAACCTGATCTCAGTCTGAATTGTCATCTAACAGGATAGATGGTTTGCCTGACAAATGCAGGTACAGAAACTGCATTAATTCACATTAGAGATCTGAAGAACGTCATGCGATTTAAAAATGAGTAACAGAATAACCAGAAAAGAATTAGCAATCTGATAAATCTAGCAACAGTTTATCCAAGGAAAGTATTACGCCAAGTATATTACTGAAGTGTCACAAGGCAAGAAAGAGAAAAGGCAAAACGAGAAATCATGCACACACTTTAAAGCTTTCAATGTTTTTTCTTGCCTCCTTTCAAACCGTCAGTTTAAGTCACAGACACTGTTATAAAGATCAACTAACCCTCTTGTCTTGTACCAAGGCTCTTATTCCTTCCAATTGCACAGAGAAAAATAATAAAAAAAATAAATTAAAAAAAAATCCCAAACAAACCAAACCAAGAAATTGAGAAGGAATAGAAGATTTGTTGTTGTTGTTGTTTCACAGACACTGGTAAGAAGAGCTGCTTACACGGAGGGGGAGAATGGGAGGATTGTTATTATATTGTTTTTAGAAGTCACACTGCAGTCCTGGCAGGACTTCTTCGACATCTTCCACCAGCATAGCTGTGCCGTGGGCAGCCAGACCGTCTGCGTGAGGCACGGAGAGGCTCTGCCTGCAGCCAGGGCTGCNACGGCAGCCCAGGCGGCCCAGGGCAGGAGCCTCTCGGCAGGGCAGAGGGCAGGAACAGGCACAGCCGGAGCCGCCGTGCCCGGGCAGCGCACCGCACACGCTAGGCGGGCTCGGGCTGCTCACAGTAAATGCTGCCGCCAACTCCAGACGCGCTGCTACAGCACCCGCGGTACCCCACAGTCTTCCTCCTCATCTCTCCTCCATCCACTCAGCTCTCCACAAGCAGCCAAATCATAAAAATGAACTGGATTTTGAAAAAAAGTTTGGCAAATTACATACCAACTGCTATATCAAAAGTACAACAAAGTCCACCAAACTATATGTATCTTTTCAAGACACAAGTTTCTTTTACCCTTTTTTTATTAATCCAATTTATGTATCTTCATTTTATTATGTGATTTAACATCAGATTCTGAATAAAATAATTCACTGAACATCTACTCAATTCTTCATTAAAATAAATCCACAATACAGACAGCCAGACTGAAATTCATATAAATGAAATTCTGTGCTCAGGACAAAGACTTAAAGAAGGTAACATGTTCAGAGTCATTGCTGGAATACATTTCCCTTGGAAAAAAAATGGTGCCCTGCAGCAAGGAAATAACAGCACCAACCCTCTAAAGGTCACTTAAAATTCAGTCATTTTAAGACCACACTGTATTTTGCACCCATTTATGTTGTTATTATTATTATTATATTTCATTATCTACTTTTTTCTTCTCAACAAATAAGCTGATGACAGAGTGCTAATACTCTCCAATAAGTGTATTTGCTTCAATTTACAATAACACAAGCCAACACACATAAACCAATGTGCGAAAGACAAGGCACGGGATGGCACTAGTTAGCCATTTGTACAGTAATCAATCAACATCTTGAAGTGTGAAAAAGAAGTGTGATCACTATCAGACCATTTTTTAATTTAAACTCTGAACAATTAGATTTTGTGATGCAAAATGTATGTAAAGCTACACAGCTAAGAGAGAACCTATGTGATTTTTTGACTTACAGAAAGTAATAGCAGCCTACACTGTCTATAAACACCTCTAAGGAATGTACCCAAGGACACCCTCTTACCTTTCAATATTCTAGAAACAATAAATCTTTACTAATAAGCAACAATAGACAACATACTTTTGTTTTTACCCTTTCTCATAATCCCCAAAACCAAAACAGCTGAAAAATACTGCTTTAATATGTTGAAACATAAAATGCTATGTCCAATTGCAGCTCTCGCATAACTTGTCTGGCTGCTCAGGAACTGCTGAAACAGTTCCACACAAGCAGCCAAGTCTTCCAGCAGCTATCCATTTCTTAACAGCAGCTATGATCCATATCCAAATTCAGAACACAAATATTATGGGAAATTCTTGCTGAAAATATTTCATGTACATGTTGAAAATGCCTTTCTCAAAAATCATAGCCAGGTTAAAAGTCAGTGCTTTTAGGAAACCTATTTTTGTGTCTGCAATTTATTGTGGTTTTTTACAGAGGATAAACAGTAAAAAAATGGGCAGAGGGGTTAAGTAGGACTTTCCATGAATGCTTTAAAAATTATTTGGTTTGCGTATGCACAGATAGCCCCAAGTGACCAGCAACCGTACAAAGCCACCAGCCAAATACTAAGATTAGCAGTGGGACAAAGACAATTGCTGGAGGATCTGGCTGAAGGAAAGCAGACTGGATGGCAGATGACTTGATAGCTAGAGCAGAAAATAGACAAAATTATATATGGCAGCTAGGTATAAACTGTAAGAGGAAAACAGCAGGGATGTGTGGCAGATAAGACAGACAAGGAGGGGAAATTGGGAGACTACAGTTTCCGATTTCAAATTGCACCTTCAAACTGATTTCAAACTGATTCCAAATTGCACCTTCATATTGAATATCCTCTTCACTAGGAAGAGTAACATGCAAAATATTTACAACTTTTCTTTTGCCAGTGCTACTCAAAAATCTCTAAATATTTACAAGATCTTCTAGAGGATTTCTGTAACATGTGAGACTCAAAAAAAAAAAAACAAACCCTAAACCCAAATGAATAATAATCAAAAGCCTAAACTAAACAATAAAGAACAGAGAATTTCAAAATTCAAGAAGCAAGCTGAATTCTTCCACTTGCATAAGAAGCCTAACATGACACTACACATGTTCAGACACAGCACAGCTTTAGAGCAAGCAAGTATGCAGTGCTCTAGTTTCACTGATTCTGAATCAACATTTTTATCTAACATCTGTGCATAGCAGCATTTTCCAACTACATCTGATTGATTATCAAAGGTCCCAGTTAGGAATGGCCAGGCATGTAGTTATCCATTTATTTCTTCCATCCTGCAAATCACAACTGCGCAATCTTCTGCTGGAGACAAGCAAGTCATCCAGCTGTCAGATTTCTATGCCCTCAGGATGTACTAAAACCCATTTCTGTGTCCACTTCTATCAAACTGCTTGACAGCTGTAACCTTAGTTTTGCAAAGACTCCTCTGGTTTGAGAATATAAATTACCAGCTAGCTTATTTGACCACGACCCTGCCCATCAGTTCACTAAACCATTGTGGAGGAGTCAGTGGGAGAGGTGATAAGTGCTTCACTCTTACACAGGGGAATGTATATGCGCTTCTGTGTATAAGTGTATGACTATACACAGAAAATTATTCACTTCTGATTGCGGGTCACAACTTCTGTATGCAACTATCAGATGAGGAGGAAACACCTGCACTTTCCTAATGGAAGTCACCCGAGCAAGGGTGAAAAAGTGCATCTGGCAAGATCTTACCAGCAAGTTCTTAGTAATAAGCATTTTGCACATGAACAAGAATCATGGGAGGAGTTCAAAGCAGGAATGCAGCTGACAGGAAAAGGGTCCCCAGCAGACAAGGAGGAACAAAAATGGGACATAAAACTCTAAATTCAAGTCCATGAAGCTCCACGTGTCAGAACAAAAGGAGGCACCAAAAGAAGCTGTACATCTCAGTAAGAAGTAATGGTCTTACACACTACAAGACACTATCATGCAGTCAAATACTTCCTGAGGACTCTTGCATGATCACGTGAAGTTTATATCAAAAAAGATTAGAACATCCTCACTTATACATTGCCTCTTTCACTACCAGTTTATTAAAATGTGTAGGCTATCACTGCTTACTAGTGCAGTAGAGAAGTAAATGTGTAAGGTTCTTCAAAACTGTCTGCCATCTACTATGTTCTCTTGCTAACCTCAGGTGTCCTATATCCAGAAAGATTACATCAGCATTAGCTATCTTGTTACCTTTAAGTCTGACCTTGCTAGACTAAACTTTTCTTCAAGATTTTGAAGTCTCCGTGATTGTCCCAAACATTACAGCAGAGATTATGCTACAACTTCTAACAGCCAATGGTAATTCAAGTTTCTGTACATTTATAATGGTTATCTCTTCACCACTGAAGGTGTTCCCCTCCCTTAAATTTATCATTCTTCTTTACCAATTATCCAGATTGGAATTAACTAAATATATATGTGTGTGTGCATACACATATATGTACACACACACAAGGGATTTGTCCACACAATGTATTGATTTGTCTAAATACCATTCAAGTGTCAAATGACTGAAACTTAACTTAGCCATTCTTTAATAAGAAAGACCTGTGAAACATTTTTCTGAACACTTTAGGCCACTTTAGACAATTCTCAGCAAAACAGAAAATCTTACATTAACTGGTAGTCTTTGGGCTGACCAGAAAGCAAGTAATTAAAGATGCATAGAGGTTAACATTAGAATCTTGAAGTATATATGCAATTACATCCCAATGGGCACAGGACTAGAAGGGACACTAAGCAAGTTCACAGACAACACAAAACTGGGAGGAGCTGCTGACTCCCTCAAAGACAGGGAGGCCCTGCAGGGAGACCCTGACAAATTAGGAGAGATGAGCAATCACCAACTATATAAAGCTGAATAAGGGAAAGTGCCAGATTCTGCACCTGGGATGGGGCAGCCCTGGATGTACAGACAGACTGGGGAAGGAGAGGCTGGAAAGCGGTGCTGCGGAAAGGTACCGGAGGGTCCTGGTCAATGGCAAGTTGAACATGAGCCAGCAGTGCCCTGGCAGCCAGGAGGGCCAGCCCTGTCCTGGGGGGCAGCAGGCACAGCATGGCCAGGCAGGCAAGGGAGGGAATTGTCCCCTCTGCTCTGAGCTGGGGCAGCCTCACCTCCAGTGCTGGGGGCAGTTTGGGGCGCTGCAATGTAAGAAAGATATTAGCAAGAATCTAAAGGAGGGCAACAAAGATGGCAAAGGGCCTTGAGGAGAAGTCATATGAAAAGCAGCTGAGGGCACTCAGTCTGTTCAGCCTGGAGGAGACTGAGGAGAGGCCTCATTGCAGCCTACGGCTTCATCATGAGGGGAAGAGAATGGGCAGGCACTGATCTCTCCCCTGTGGTAAGCAGTGACAGAACCCAAAGGAATGGCTTGAAGTTTTGTCAGGGGAGGTTTAGGTTGAACATCAGAAAAAGGTTCTTCACCCAGAGGGCGGTTGGGCACTGAACAGGCTCCCCAGGGAAGTGGTTACAGCACCAAGCCTGACAGAGTTCAGTAAGTATTTGGACAATACTCTTGGGCACACGGTGTGACTCTTGGAGATAGTTCTGTGCAAGGCCAAGAGCTGGACTCTGATGATCCTTGGGGGTCCCTTCCAACTCAACATATTCCATGATTTTGTGAAAATCTCTCTCATACACTAAAAAGGTCCATCATTCTAGAAAACATGACAACAAACATGAGCTAAAGGGATTTTTTATTTCTGTAGTCTGAAAAAAACAATGTTTTAGAAAAGACTATAGCTAATGCTCTCCTACACGTAAATTGAAGTCTAATGACACTAAAAACAGACAGCCATCATGCCTATATGCACAAACAAGCCTAGCACTACTCTCAGTGAAAATTTAGTTAATCTGATGCTTTAAAATATTTTAAGCCCCAATCCTCAAAGAACTTACTTACTTACTTGGAGTATATTCAATTAAATTTTACTGAAATTATTTTCAGGAAACTATTTTCACAACAAGAATTATTCAATTATATTAATAAAAAAAGAAAACATATGTTAAAAGTCACCAGAAACCATTTCTAGAGAAATTAAGCAGAAACTGACAAACAATGGGAGGAAAAAGCAAATGCAACTGGCCTAAGTATAAAAAAAAGAGGTTGGAATAATACATATTCAAGAGACCATTCTTTTCAAGTCTTGCAACTAAGTGATGTGTAGATAAGTGCCAAAAGAATATGCATACCATGACTTCACATACATCCTATTCAAAACAAATTGTGAGGTAAAACAGTAAACACAGGCCTCACACCCAGAAAAGTCTACAATGCCAGCTAATATTAGAAATTCATGACAAGAGTTTCTTATTTAGTCTTTCAAAACAGCTTTTCTGCTCCTTGTCTTCCAACACACTTGAAAATGTATTGTACTCATCCTGTATTTTTCCTAAAAGTACCACATATGGTATTTCTCAAACATGTTCAATTATCACATTCCTGGAAATTTTATGGACTCTTTTGACCTATTTCTATGTTATGTTTTCTGACATGTTACTGAGCTGTCACGCACTGACTTTGCCAGTAAAGCAGAGAAATTTTGCCTTGTAAAAGGCGACAGCTCTGGCTCCAGGCCCCTCTCAGTGGAGTGGGTGCCCATGGGCATGGAGGGAAACCTGCAGCCAGAGAGAACATTACATTGTGCTGCTGCAGCACCCTGCCCAAACTGCACTGGAGATCTGCAAGGAAGGCTTTCCAGACTGCTCCTCTTCTTAAGTTTCTGATCTACATTAATAAAGTAATACTTTATGCGAGGGTGAAGGAGTGCAACTAATGTGACACGCACACTGCATCCAAGGGCACTGTTTCAATCGCTTGCCTGTACAGTTGCTAAGCTTCACTTAGCACTAAGCAATTGAAGTGGAAATATGTTGACAGGATCTTTGATGCTTTCGGGTTTCTGAGTCTATTTCTCACAAGCACTGATCTACAGCAGTCACCTCATTATTTAAGGTTTTTCCACTCTTCCAGGAGTAACAGACCCCTAGTCAANATAACGTTAAAATAGTCGCTGTGGAGAAGATTCTCTAAAACATGCACTTAAACTCTTAGAAGTACTTCCCCACTCCAGGTTAGCATCCTTGTCAGACAGTAATTTTCAAGCTTTTAGGAAAACTTAACCCAGCCCCTGTTCTCCCAATACGCAAGTGTTCTATTATTCCTATCATTCCCCAAATATATTTGTTTCCTTAATTCTGACCTTGCAAATTAATGCAGTGTATTCCCCAATCAATATTAGCAATTTAGTAATATATCACAAAGTCAGTTTTACAGATTTATGTTCATCTGAACGTAAGGTTCTGAACATTTTTAAGAGGTTGAACTTATNAGCTCTGGCTCCAGGCCCCTCTCAGTGGAGTGGGTGCCCATGGGCATGGAGGGAAACCTGCAGCCAGAGAGAACATTACATTGTGCTGCTGCAGCACCCTGCCCAAACTGCACTGGAGATCTGCAAGGAAGGCTTTCCAGACTGCTCCTCTTCTTAAGTTTCTGATCTACATTAATAAAGTAATACTTTATGCGAGGGTGAAGGAGTGCAACTAATGTGACACGCACACTGCATCCAAGGGCACTGTTTCAATCGCTTGCCTGTACAGTTGCTAAGCTTCACTTAGCACTAAGCAATTGAAGTGGAAATATGTTGACAGGATCTTTGATGCTTTCGGGTTTCTGAGTCTATTTCTCACAAGCACTGATCTACAGCAGTCACTTTTTCCACTCTTCCAGGAGTAACAGACCCCTAGTCAAACATAAATGGATGCACATTTCAGCTGCCTAGAAGTGGTGATGGACAAATCATTAGTAACTATTGTATACATTAGCATCCTCAATCCACCCATTTATTTCAAAGCTCCATATTTTAAGTAGTATTACAAAAAGAGTTAATGATTACCTACAAGATATTAAAAATGGTCTAAAAATAAACCCATTAAAGAGAACTGTGCTTAAAAGGTGTCTTATTTTCCAAACATAATCAGGAGAGCTAAAAGAAGAAATTTCACCTCCCTAAAATCTTTGCTGCTTTCATACTAATGGAGCATCAAACCCCCTGCAAAGTAAAAACATTTATTTAAGCCAAATAACTAAGTTAAAAAGTAATGGTTCTCCAATGATTTGCAGCCTTGATACATTTCCTTCTCCACAGCTCACTCTTGGCCTTTAAAATTACAGATACAGCTGTCAAGTTATTTACGCTTTATGACATGTTAGTTTATAGAATTCCTAAACTTTTGATTCTCAACAGTCTCAATCTATCAGNATTATTCCTATCATTCCCCAAATATATTTGTTTCCTTAATTCTGACCTTGCAAATTAATGCAGTGTATTCCCCAATCAATATTAGCAATTTAGTAATATATCACAAAGTCAGTTTTACAGATTTATGTTCATCTGAACGTAAGGTTCTGAACATTTTTAAGAGGTTGAACTTATGAAGTTTGATGCTATTACTTCTATGGTTGCCAGTAGTTGCACAATGTCTTATATTTCAGCTTCCAGTTAAACTAATAAAGTAGTTCCCAGTAAGTAATATGAGGAATTACTCATAACTTCACTATCATGCTTTTATATATATACAAGAATAAAAAATACTCTGTGAAAAAATCCAGAGAAATCCAGTGAAATAATGTACTTCTAATGAATTACAATAATGCAGTATGGAAAAAAAAAACTTAGAAGAATCTGCTCAAACCCAATGTAAAAAAACACTTGGAGCTCTTAGAAAAATTTATTTTTGATAAAAGAAAATAAATCAAACTATAAAACAGCACAAGCAGTGTTGGAAGTTATTTTACAGTATAAAATTTCACATATACCAGAAAATGGGAAAGTAAAAGCTAGTCAACAGAAGAAAAAACACAATTCTGGAAGACTGATTGTGACATCAAACCTATAGTGATCTTAATTTGAATGTAACTGAACATCAGTGGTTTAAAACCTCTTCATTAAAACAGCAGTGGAAATCTGATTAAATTTATAGTAAGATATTGAAGAGACTTCAACAGTAGAGGCCTCCTCTTCTTCCGCCCCATCTCCCATGACGGAGAAGGTTAAAAATAGAGGCTTCCGTTTCCTGAGATTATTTCACTTTAAACTTTTCTAGAGCACTGAAATAGCTACTTTGCCAGCTTCCTACATTTGTGTTAGAAAAGGAGCATTAAAAACACACATTTACAGCAACTCAGGAAACTGACTTCTGTGGTTTGCATTATTATTATCATTTGTAAATGATAGGTGTCTCTAGAAGTGGGAGGTATCTCTTCCGAAGTCTCCTTTTGGATATTGCTCACCCAAAGGTCCCTTGCACAGTAACATATTTTGGGAATAAGCTGTACTGGCATATTTTTCTATATTTATGCATTCCTTTGCAGTTAGTAAATGCAGATATTTTCAGTGCTCAGTTCCCCAAATCCAAAAGCAACTCCACTACTAGGAAGGAAAGCTTGAGCTGTAGAAAGACAGCTCCAGCTCCCTCCCTCCCTGCCCTGAGCCTTTGAGGAACTCAGCCACAGGAAGCCCCTAACTTCCACCATGGCAGCACAGAGCGGCCCCAGCTGCCCAGGTCCATATTTGAAGGTCAGTCACTGTCATCATTACAAGCTACAAAACTTTAGCTGGTAGTCCTTGCATCTAGCCCAACCTCATGGGTGACCGACCTAGAGCATACCTTCCATAGTGACAAGAGAAGTGTTTGTAAATATAGAAAAAATGTACATTGCAGAATTAGCATCTCAATTCTTTATCTGGAAGCACTGAGTATCAGCAACCAAAAAGTAGCAGGTATCTAAAGTTTGCTACAATATGATGTTGTATCAGCTGCACATTACTATAATGCAGTGCCACCCATT
Organism: Donacobius atricapilla; assembly: GCA_013397315.1. Classification (NCBI taxonomy): domain Eukaryota; kingdom Metazoa; phylum Chordata; class Aves; order Passeriformes; family Mimidae; genus Donacobius; species Donacobius atricapilla. The sequence continues at coordinate 1,167,935 of WBMY01001460.1, forward strand.
CATTAGGAAGTCTGGCAGGCTTCGTTAGGCATTCCCTCATTCGGCAATCTTTGTACAGCTCTTCATTCCGCTGGAGTAGAGTTGCCTTGGCTGAAGTTCTCCCTCCTGAGGGTGTGCCTCCGTCTCATCTCTTGAAAGAAGGTCAATTAAAACAGCTCTGCCAGTTGAAACAATGAAACACAGGAAAAATGCTGTCCTGTCCCCCCCCTACCCCCCGCTTCAATTCTTACATCAGTCTCCCAGGCAATCTCAGCACTGGCTAACCCCGGGACCCGAATTTTGTAGGCATCCTACTATTCCCAAGGAAAAACATTCAAGTCTGGTGAAGGTACAGGGGATTGAAGAGGGGAATACTGTTGCACATGCTCATAACCCTGTGAAGCACTGAAGCTCCAGTCTTTGCAGATTTAATCTCCACTGAACACATGCCAGCTTCTCAGGATCTGTCTTGGTCACACAGCCACTCAACTCCAGTTTCCAGGCCGTCTGAGAGGATTGCTCCTCTTCTTTGCAAGGAGCAGCTCCAGAAAAACAATTCCAGTACAACCCTGCTCCTTCCAGGGAAAGAGACTATAGGAAGTCAGTTTCTCCTTCCAGTCTCAATGCAACCCCCTGTTAGCACCTGGACACCATGAAGGGAAAAAAGGAAGCAGGCAAACAGGGATAGAAAAGAATGAGGAACATGGGAACCAGGTGCTGGAAGAAGAGGCAGTGGCAATCAGAAATCAATGAATGACGGAAGGAAGCACAGACAGGGAAGTAGGATAAACACAAGGAGAAAGATTAACAGCAAAGCTCAAAGCAGAAGAGATTGGCCAGCAGCAGCGTGAACAGGCCACAGCCTATCTGGTTGGATGGGGAAAGAGTAGCCTCTACATCCCTCAGGTTGTGACTCTGCACGGGGTGCGCTCTGTTCTCCACCCTGCTCTCCACTCCAACTATACCATAAATTCCACCTGCAGTTTTGTATGAAAGCTCAATTAACAGCTTGGTACCACTGAACTGGAGAGATCCCTGCTACCTTCCAATGTCCCCCTCTGCTGCCCTGACCTGCACAATCCCGTAACTCCACAGCACAGCTACTTCTAGCACTCATCTGACCAGACAGTAAACTAAGAGTAGGTATGCTTCAACTCCCCAGAAATTAAAAAAAAAAAACAAAAA
>WBMY01001460.1:1169172-1190969 GCA_013397315.1 Donacobius atricapilla
ACAAAAAAAAAACACAAACCATGGAAAAAGGGGAAAGTAGCAATTTGTAGAGGGGCCCCATGGATACTGAAGGGAGTTTATTTTGCTATCAGATGAGCAAAGAGGCAATATAGAAAAGGCACGAGGTGAACAAGATCTACTATTCATAACAAACAACTAGCCTAACTTGCACTAAGCCTCACTCAGGTTGGGGTGGGGGGGAAAGAAGAACCAAAAAACTCACCCAGGTAAAATCATAACAGCCACATAAAGACAGTTTCACAACAATGACAATGCAGACACGAATTCTGGCATTTTACAATGCTTGGTCTATGTTTGGCCATGCAATTTTAATAAACATGAAAAAAACACAGAGATGCATCACAAAAGCATCTTAGGAAGAGAACACTAAGGCACCAGGATCCATACGTTAAAGGGCCTTCTAAAGTTTGGAGGAAGAACACAGCCTATTTTAAGAGTTCCTGAGAAACTCAAGTATACAGCAAACGAAAAACCAAAACTTCAAAAGCATCTCTGAATATCCACTGCTAGACAGTGGTACTGTAGCCCCCTGAAAGAGTAATCCCAAATATGAATACTTGCTTCAGTGCTTACGAAGTGTTAAGACCTAACAATACAGGATACTGACACAGATAACATGTTTGGGAATCAATTAATTAATCCATTTATCCGTTAACGTTGTTAAAAAAAAAAAAACCAAACAAACCCGCACACCAGAGCTGCGCAGGAAGCTACTAGGTATTCATGAAGTAAATTAACTACTAAAACACATGAAATGATTGATTGACCAGCAATCATTTAAAAAAAAGCATGCAAAGGAAACAAGCTACTGTGTTTTGAGTCATATCCTCAACTATATACTCACTAAAAGCTATTTTTCCATAGTAATTGCAACTAAAATCTTTTCCCAGCTTCTCTTCTTTTTTTCATGTAAGATCAAGTCTATCTTTAATACAGAAAGCACTTGCTCACATGCAACCACAGAAAAGCCACGAAGACATGAGAAATGCAGATTAAATGAACTGCAGGAAAAACTGAATTAGGTAAAGAAAAGCATCTGCCTTTCCACAAGGTTTGTTTGGTACTAACTAACAAGCAGCTTGGACAGATGCATTCAGAAGAGAAATGGGGTTTATGTCTGACATTAGAATTCTAAGTTCTAGCAGAAGGGACATAATGGTTCCTTTACTTAAAATACAGAAAATTATCTGCTCACAGAAATTATGCAAAATCTTGTCGGAGTTACTGTTCCCTGCTTTTTGTGTTACTAGCAGAGGAAGCATATAAAGTTTTAGTTTCTTTAACTCCAACACACCTATTTTCTTCAAAACTATTTATATGCAAGAGCTAACCATCAAAGGGGTGCTCCCAGCCTCTGAAGTGAGGATGGTAGGCAGGACTGTCTTCCAGAATTAGGAGCTCACCAGCAAAATTTTAGATACGTAACAAACTTTCCCCAACAATACTAGCTATTTCCAGTTACTGAAAGATCTACTGAACTCAATCTCTGAGCAGCCTGAAAGAGAAAAAAAAATCCACAATTTTCAGAAGTGTTGTAAGCCTGCTTGCTTAGCTGGGCTGATGAGCAGTGCTTCAGGAGATCCAGTAAAAGGAGGGAATAAAGCAAACTGAACCACAACTGCTATTCCAGATGTGTGCTGAAAAATTTGTGACTCAAGTGTGTTTAACAGAGCAAGACTTCAAAACTTACCACCAGCTTCTCAAATGCTATTAGGAAACCTGAGTGAACTGAAAGGGAAACTATGGCGCATGGGAAGGCAGCGAACAAGCCTGACGGGGAAATCCCAGAAAAACATGGTAATGACTCTTACATTCCCTTCTCCATACAATCTCATGTTCTGCCCTTTCCTAAAAACGTTTCACCATTATCTATTAAGTGAAAAGAAAGCCTCTCCAAGACAGCTGCGGAAAAAGAAACAGGAGCACTCCCTCTTCCCTCCCCATTCTGTACTTATGCCACAACTGAACAAATAATTTGAAGAGATCTTCTCACAATTTCCTCGACTGCTGCTGCCAGGAAAGCCTCTCTTCTGCCATCACCCTCCATCTAGCTTCCTTCTGCAGGCCTTACTTCCCCGTAAGTGAACCCAGATGCTTACATACGTAGCCACTCTGAAATCCACAGGATTCTTATTCACAGGATTTCGTTTTCTGATTTCATACTGCCACAGCACAACAAGGAATTACTAAAGACAGAAGCTGTCAGAAGAGCAAAGGTCCATCCCCTCCCTACTCATCACAGTTGAAAGACCTAAATTTTTAATGTCCTCAGGTTAACTTCCCTGACAATTTTGCCCTCAAATTCTAATTAGAATACAATGAAAATACCACTAGTTAAATAAACTGTTATCATATTGCATTAAATCTATTCCTCCCCCATGCAATTAACAAGATGTTTCTAACAACCATTCAGCAGCAAGGTTTCTCAGCCTATCTTTATTCGTTTTTCACAATAGCCTTCTGAGGCAAGGAACCTCCCTGCGCAGCCAGTTAAACCCTGTTGCTGTGCTGCATTTTAGTGAAAGCCTGAATTTTACAGATATGACTGGTCTAGGCCCCCTCCTACCCTCTGGCCATATATTGAGCAATGCATCTTATTCACAACAACTTAATGCTTTTAATTCCTGCAAAAATCAGTTTTATAGAGACAATTAATTTTCCTGAACTCCTCTTAACAAAGAAGCATTAATAATTACACCAACTTAAGACGCCAGTCAAGTCTCAAGTGGAATGCTGATTTGGGCAAGAATACCAATCCCACCCACTCCTCAAAAACCAATGCCCAAACTCTCTAAAGAGAGCACCAAGCAAGGCAATGTACCAAATATCTAAGACGTCTCTGGATCACACTGCTTTCAGAGGTGGCACTAAAGCAATGCCGAGGGCAGACACCCATGCACACATGCACATTTCCACTGATTGAATAATCTACATCTCTCAAAACTCCAGCAAACACATAAAGGGGTACTTTTCTTCTTTGTAGAAAGTGAGTGCTGACAGAAGCAGAGGACAGGATGACATTGCTGCTGCCATAATACAAATTCAGACTACTTAAAAGGATAACACACAATTTATTGACAACTGAGCCAAAACAATTTCATAATGTAACAACTTATGCAATCCAGGAACAGCATGAAATTAAACAAAAAGAAAAGTTTATGGGCTCTAATTGGTATTAAAAATGAAAACTACACAAATGCCGTTTTTAAATAGTAGCTTGTTCTAACACGTGGTTTAATTTAATAGGTATTAAATATATTGTAAGAATAGACAAGTTCTGGCATTTTTTAGCATCCATCAAACATCAATGTTGAGAAAAAAGAAATCGTTGTCTTCAGAGATCCACCATAAAAATAAAATTAATTTCCTGCTTCTCTCACAAGTAACCATGAAAATGAACTTGCCTTGCCCTCAGTACAGTTCATCCTCATGTATTTTGTACAATTAAGCCCAGCAGATTGTTCTGTTGTTTTGAACCTACATTGCTTTGATCTTCAATTTCCCAAACAAGAGAACTACAAAAGCATTCTCAAACACACCTTTTAGATCAGGCATGTGTTCCCCCATGCACACAACATATTAATGGCACAAAGTACACTGTTCCCTTTACATTGCTGCCAACTGCAAGCTTTTCTAAACATAAATTTTGACTGTACACAATATACAGCTATCAAAACAATGACAAAAGCACTTTCTCAGTACTTGTCTCCGTTTTCTTTTCTAGCATTTTTCTTTCCTGTAAGCACATAAATGCCTTCTCACAGTGCTGGGAGCAGTCTAAGCCCCCCAGAGCTACAGCCAGCCCGTTCCACAAAAGGAAGGCCAGCTCCAGCAGCATCTCTGTGAGCACCACAGCATCGCTGCGCTGCATCACAGCACATGCTCCTCCAGCTCCTTTCAGTGCGCAGGAGTGGCAAGATTCAACTTAGCCTTGCAAGTGATTGGATCCTATTAGAAATATTCCTGAAGTCACGGCTTTATTTCAAAGATCTTTGCTTAAGATAACTTCATTATATCTAAGATGCTGTACTACTGCAAATCAAGACGTAAGAATATTATCAATCCATTTAACACTAGTGGTACATCCTATGATAATACAGATTTTATGCATAGTTTATAAATAGAACCCCAAAAGAAATAACTAGAGACTACATCTTACACAAAATAACATTAGCTGATTTCTGTAAAGAAAGTAACATTACAGTAGAGGTACAGTAAATTCATATTATAAATTATTTACCCCACAGAAACCCTTCTACATTTGTCTACACAGGATGTCTCCAGCAGACTCAAAGCAGCTTTGCCCTGGCTCCCATGAGGACAGCTTCCAGCTACTTCAGTGCAGCACAGAGCTCCATCTAATACAACCTAGCCTACACAGGGCTTGTTAGCTCAGGTTTGGTGATGAATTAACCACAGCCACTGGCTCACACCCAGCTCAAAGCATGAGCCAAATTTGCAACATAGCATTTAGACACAACTGACAGCGTCTCATAATGAAATTGCTTACTCACCTTATTCACCTCACTTACTTCATCTAGTGGAATAAACTACTCACCTGTATTGCTACAGAAAAAGCATTCATGTGGAAGATCGAGGGCCCTGTTTACTCACACATGATCTTACTGAGCTTTTCCAGGTAGAAAAACCTGCGCTTAGCCAAGGTCAAAACTAAAGCGAACAATTTTTGCTGACAGTGAAACCAATGGCACCCACTGCCCTTGACCGTATTTCACACAATACATCTCTGACACTTATGAACAAAAAAATGACTGCTAACAGCTCCAGGAGGTACATTAACAGCAGGAATCTCAATGATAAACCTTCAGCAGGACTCTGGCTCTCTATTCAAGATTACACTTTTTGTTCATGTGTATAGGAAAACAAACCTAAAAGCACACACAACTCCGCCTGACAGCTACACTAGAAACTTCAGTCTAATGCTTTGTTTCATTTGTGCATGAATAGTGCATCCACTGCACACACACACAGAATGATTGAAGTCCAAGTCTGTACCACAAAATCTGGCACACTGATCTCAAAATGTATTTCTACCATTTAATATGTAAAAGCTTCACTTGGTTTTTAGGAATTAGATCATTTTTTCGAACAAAACTGGCTTTTAGAAATTAGCTGACAAAAGGGTCATTAAAAAAAAGAAATCAAGGGCTCATAGTCCCATCTCCTATAAAAATACGGATATGTGATTTTTATTAATAACACCATTAACAGACTTAAATCTATTTTTTTTTGTTGATGGGTTTTCAAATTTTAGGGAAACTCCCTACATAATTCAAATACCTATGCAAGTTTATGAAAAGTGGGAGGCCTGATGGAATGTGGGAAACATGTTCACACCTAATCAGGTATCAGAAAATCTGCTCAGGAGCAGGTGAATGCAAATAGCCCAAACAAAAGACAAAAAGCTTCCAACACAACTTTCACCTTCCCAGACTCCAAAGTCAATCAGTCATAAGACTCAAACCCACAGGAAATCAGGCTTCACCAGTTCCAGTGCTCACGGAAATACCTGATTTCTGTAAATGGCAACATTTTCCATATAACATCTACTGAGAGCTTCTTCAGCACATCAAACTCTGTACCCTGCAAGGCATCTCCCTGTCCCTACCCTAGACAAGCTACCCAAATATTTTTCCTTCCAAATGTTATTTTCTTTAAAAATACATTAAATATTTCCTTTAAAAATCCACAGCTAGTCCTATTTATGTGACTATTTGCTGGGTGGAATAAAGTTAGATGCTAAGCTGGAAATACCGTAACAGCTGAGTATTTTAACTGGCAACACCCTTGTAATGACATGCCTGTGTGTCATATCAGCTAGAGACTCCACAACCGTATGAATTTGACATCTCCCATCTTGAAAAAGTGATTAAGCAGGTTTACCAGAATTTCACATGCACACAATCACAAACAATCTTACATTAAAAATATCCAAGAGCAATGTATAAAGTGTATGTTCATGAGCTTGACACTTGTCACTGATGACTTCAGTAACCAATTCAGGCAGGTCAATATGCCATTCCTACAAAACTGAATAAAATTTTTGTGCCACATTATAATGTCATTTATGATACAGTATTTTTCTGTAAAATAAAAGCCCAAAGTCAAGGTCATATATTGCTTTTAACACTGAAACTTTATCGCTTCGCAGATAAAAATCAATAGCCTTATTACCTGTACTGTTCCATCATTATAGGTGTGCACTATGTACACAGATTAGAGGTGTTATACAAGGAACCTCCTCTAAATAAACATGAATTGTATAATAAGGATATTGCAATTCATTGTACATCTAATACTGCTGGGCTTGGGAGATTTTTTCCTCCAAAATCTGAAAGCACACATATGGCAGTACATACAAAGACTATACTAAACTTGCCTTATCACAGGCACCAAATGTATTTCCCCAAATTTGCTGCTTAGTATTTTAAAACTTCAATTTTGCTGAGGCTTGTTTTGTTGCATTTTAAAAATGTACAAAGCAAAGGAGAGGGGAGAACTGAGCTATGGCTGGATTCAGTAATCCAGTAGATATCAGAGTCTTGACTAAATATACTTCTCCTGATTAAAAGCAACCCACCCATGAGAATCAAAGAGACAGAAATTTGGAGACCTGCCAGTTCATACAATAACTATGTTTATTTGTCTTAATAAATATTTAAGAAACATGACTTGTGGTATTTGATACAACTAAGACCATGGTTAAAAGGCCTCTCTCCATGACATAAGCAAATACAGCCTGTCCTCTTTATTTGTCCGACTTCTTTTCGACATTCAAGGCTAATCTAGTTTTAGGTCAGGAAAGACTGTGGTCTATCATTTTAAACAAACCATTGTAGTAAAACGTGAACAGGAAATTCCTAACTACACTGTTCAAAGAACAATGATTAGAAAAACAACACAAGCTCACAAAGCACAAGAAGGGCAGTCTGGGTGGAAAATAAAAAAAAGTATCACACACGTACAGTCAACCTTGCTCATTTTACTTTTCCCCTGCCAGCCCCCATTCCCCACCTCGTCCTCCCCACAAAGGCCAGGGGTCCTTCAGACCTTGCCAAGGGAGAAACCTTTGGATCCAAAGGGGGAAAAGTGCAGTATATACAGCTCTGTCTGATACCTTGGAAATATCCGGCCTGCGGGAGTTAGCGCAGGCATGCCATTCATTCCACAACATATAAATGCCCTCTTTAGAGCCTCATCCAAGCAGCAGTTTCATTTGGATTTTGAGGCACAGGTCTGCCTTGTTTTTCAATAAGCTGGAAGCTATTTTTGCCATGAAAAAAAAACCCCAACATTTTAAAAGTGTGCCTGCCTAGCATACACAGAATATATAAAATGAGTAAAACATAGACTCAAGGAAAATCTGTATTAGTACTGTATTCATAGTACAGATTTCCATCTTCTAAGAGAAACAAAATCCTAAACCCTTAAACCTCCAAAAGCACAACAAAGCTCAGATATTTTAAATTCTGCCGAGTGTAGTACCTTAAAACATTGAAAAATTCTTTAACCAAAGTGCTCTCACAACTATTTTGAAATCATTCTTGTAAAAATCTGGACAACTGACCATCTTCACTAATGGGGAGAAAAAAAAAGTATTCCTAATTTGAGAAAGAAATCACAAGGGGAACTACTTCACTTTTAACATCATGTACTAATATTACATTAAGAGCCTATTAGTCTGTATAACATGTTTCTTTTCTTTACAGAAAACCTAGAAATAGCTGGACATGGATGTTAGTATTAAAATCTTCATCCACTTTGAAAAATAAGCTTCACATACATAAAAAGGAAAAAGACAAAAAATGAACACGGGATCTCAAAAGGTTTGCATTTTAAAGAACCATAGGGTTCTTTAACGGTAAGGAGAAAATCTCCAGAGTCGGGACACTACCCGTAGTTTTGGGGTGACCAAATGGAACCAGAGTTTTGGACACAGGGTAATCTGTATTTTAAAGAAAAGCCTTTTATTAATGTTCCATAGATGCTAAATGTGAAGATAATAAACTTACAGTTGTGATTCACATGAAAAATGAACATTATTTTCTTTATCAAGTCACTTTATAAAGAATAAAACAAATATCTTAAGAACCGTGTGGGCAAACAGTCATATGTGCAAAACTTCAAAAACTCCAGATGTTCACATACCAAACATAATTACCCCAAAGGAGATATTCCAGAAATTTATTACAGTATGTTTTAATGATAAAATGAGGCAGCTGTATTTTAAAACAACAAAACTTTTTAAAAATTCTAAACCCATTCCATGTCAGAAGAAAAAAAAAATTACCAATATTCCCTTTCAGAGTCTTTTTCCAAAATAAACAGGTTAAGGGCCAAAAATCTTCGTGCAAGTCAGAAAACAGAAAAAGAGAGCGTCTTTAACTCAAGTATCCAAACTGAGTCCCATCAGTAGTAATGAAAGTGCATTATTGCCTTAGGGCTGTTTGGCAGATTATGAGACAGAACAGAGGACACGTCCCACTCCCAGCAGGCAGATGTCCAGAGAACAAGATCAGCTACATCATCGCTCTAACCAAACAGAAGCCATGAACAGGCACGGACGGATATACAAGATTACTCCCAGAAATAATTTCCCTAACACAATATTACAAGAGAGCTCACTCTATATATGAGTATTGGTATTTCAATGGGAGAAGTTTGCACAAAGGAACTACTTTCCACAATCACTGAAGCTTTATTTAGCCCATTTCTTGAATATTGTGACAAATTTTATGAACACCAGCTTTTTTTAAAAAATACATATATCACCATTCATATGAATCACCTGCTGTTTTGTCTTATATTAAGTAATAAAAAAAACCCCTGTAATCTGGCTTAGCATTAAAACAGGTTTACATCTAAGTTCCATTAAATGTTCAAGGTTTTTTTATATTTACTTCTAAGAAAACTTAAGACTTTTTTCTAAGCATATGATGCACTCCAAGAAGAAAAAATGTTGGGATATCAAAATCTATGCCCAAACTTCCAGAAGCCGTTTCTGGAAATTTATTAAAAATTAAGGTAGCTGGTAATTTCCTTTTAAAAGGCCTTGAATTGCTAAGAACAGATTCAGTACAAAGAGTCAGGACGTTCTGAGGGACATTTACAGCCAATGACAGGAAACAGTACTATGCCTTTTCTCTAAAAACTGAAACCAACAAAAAAAACCACCACAAAACTAATCATGGTGAAGCAAACCTCCCATGGATCACTCCCCACAAGCATTTATGAACTCCAACCTTCCAGATGTAAAACCAGAATTATGTTTACTAACAGAAGCACATAGATTATAGCCATAAACAAATATTGTAGATGGCAAGTTTCCTGAAATTTCAGATGATCGAATGACACGGTATAGATCATTCACAAACTCTTTCCTACACATTTGTATTTGGATACTTGCTCATGGATTTAAAATGCCCTTTGCTGCAAAAGCCTTCAATCATGTCCAACTGAAGAAGTTCGTAACAGTTCAACGAAACTTCATGTAAGTGCATACAAAAAACTACTAAAGATGACAACCAGGAATTTACAAAGTAGCTTATTTTACAGAAAATAATTCCTGGAACAGGAAATACAGTATCTTCATTGCACCTTCAATCCATCAGAATCCAAGAGTCAGCCTGATCATAAACTTCTTGACATTTTACTCCAAAAATAGGCTAAAGGGAAAGATTTTATTTAAACCAAAAATTAAAGGGTTTATTTCACAATTTCTCAAGGGAAAAAAAAATTGTAGCTATATTCTATTAAAAAAACAAAACCAAACAACCCAACCAACCCATAGAGAACACACCAAAAAATACCAACCTATCACTTTAATTCTGCTTAAGACGAGTATGCAGGGTTCAGCACTTAATTTTTTCCCTCAGCAACATCATCATCTTCCTGAATAGAGCACATTAAGTAGCACACTTCAGGAACAGTAATCTCACTGCGGATCAATTCCAAGGAACTTAGCTGAAACTAGCCACTCACCAAGATCAAAGAAAACACCTCTTAAATTCAGTGCATTACAGAGTGTTATGAGGAATCAAGAAGCTGTTTAGCTGAATCAGTACATGAGACTCAATATACAAAGATTATTAAACACAACACAAAAGAAAGGATGAAGTTCTAGGACCTCTCCTTCCATCTCTTTACATGCTCCCCTTGACTAAGGCAAAAGGCTTAAGTCATCTCTTATTTCTTGAACTCCTGTATATGCTGTAGCCACCTTTCACTAATGCAGATAACTGGAGAGTCGCTTCTTTCTGCACTCCTGGCTATAAACAAGTCAGACATTAAAATACTGGACCATGCATGCATTAAGATGCATTTCCAAGGGCTGAAAACTGTGTGAAATCAAAAATTTTCACAACAGATATTCCTCTTTATGACACGACATTTACTCCCAAAGTTCACCTACAGGCAACACAAAATGATGGCTAACCAGTCATATATACAAAATACAGCTGATAAAAAAATACCTAACCATTTTTAACCAAAGTGCTTTTGCTTTCCTTCTGGGGAAAATTATTTCTCAAAACCTTTGTGAAATATGGAGACTTAGTTAAAACTACGTCTTTTCCCATACAGACAAGACATAAGCATCAAAATCAAACTGCAATTAAGAAATAGACTCCAATGGATTTTCAAAGTACTTTTAATAGAAAAATTCAGCTTCTGAAGCATTAGCAAATGAAGAATGTGGAAGCTCACAGGTGTAAGTCTATTGAGGCAAGGATTGTATTTGATTACTTGAGAGGAATCGCAAAGAAAAGCAAGAAATAATCCAATCATTTCAAAGTATAGCATTTTTAACCATCTTTCTGCAAGCTGGTGCTAGTGAACATTTTTCTAAAAAAATAATTCTTTAATTTGTCCCAACTGAGTAGCTACATTAAGTACAAAAGTAGTATTCAAATGCCTTTGCAGAGTCTTGAGCACATGGTGCTTGTTTATCACAAATCTCAGTACACTCATAACCACAAGAGCACCACTAGGCTTTCCCTTGAATAAACTATGAGCTGGCAGAAAAGCAAAAATAAGACAACCCAAACCAACACAGAGTAGGGTAAGCTTTTTTCAAATGTTGCACATCAGTACACTGCATACAGCTAAAAACAAGCATATACAAACATACAATATGAATATACATGTCTTTTAACTAACTTTGGACAAATCACCTATTGCAGTTTCATCTACAACCATGTTCTCTATTATTTTTTTTAACTATATGAAGTAGAGGTCAGTTATGCTATCTCTAACAGATGATCATCAGGTTAATTTGTCTTAATCATCAATTATACTGTTAAAGGCTATTTAGATGCTTCTAAAATTGACCTTTGATCCAACAGGTATGATGGTCATTAAATCAATTTTTTCTTGGGTTTTGTGGTTAACTTATTCTGAAGTTTGGGATTCAAGGATTTTTACTTATGTGCCTTATCGTATCTTTAATACTGTGATTCTTAGTCTTATCCAAAAGATGTAATCTGGAGGAAGCAAAAGACACATAAGTATTCAAATAGTTATTTCCAAACACACCCATTTCCTTCTCCGTCTCCTAACTGGCCCTACACTGCTCAAAAAAAAAAAAAAAAAAAAAANGGTAGTGTACTTTTTATTCTGTAATTCTCTTTTAAGCACTCACAGAACTGCTGTTCATGTCAAGTAACTTTGGACTGTATCCACTTTTGCGAAGTGGGTCACAATTTGTTTATGCTATAGAATTAGATAATTATGCAGTACTTCAGCTGCCTTCCCAAACATGGACAGGTCACTCTTTCTAAGAAAATGCTGTATATTAAGGCTTTTTAAAAGTCTTAATTTTAGCTGTTTAAACTACAACCTAACATTAAATAAATCAAATTTGAAATATTATGCATTTTCAGCTTCAATACCAAACTTGGCATTTTGCCATAAAGACTCCTAATCACACTTTGTGAGAAAGAGTTTCAGCCTAAGTACAATATAAGTCAAAATAGTTTCAACAAGATTCTCATAGATATTTCATCTTGAAAATAGCTCTTTCAGAATGCTATGAAAGATAGCCTTTGATTCTCTGTTGCTGGTTTAAGGGTGTTGATATCGCTGCACTTAATTTTTGTCCCACTGCCAATTAAATATACTGAAATAGAAAAGTCTTTGAAAACAAAAATAAAAAAATATAGTTGCTTTAGGTTTTGATATTTACTAACTCAACCCTTGATGGCAACCAGCTCCTTCAGCCAAAGAGTGAACAGTACAGCACAGAACTGCCTTCATCCTGCAAACCACAGGGAGACCACCAAGCTCATCACGGGATGCAAAAGCCTTTCCTACTCCAGCCAATACCCACAGAAAAGTAGAGAAACAAACTGAGAAACATTACAGCTTATTTGATCATGCAACATGTACCTAGAGCAAGCCTCACCAGGTGGGTAGCAGTATTAAATGGCGGACTCGAAGGATTCAATCAGCTGTTAAAAGTCACAGATCACCTCTTGCCAACTTTTTAGCTCACTCTCACTGTATTAAGTCCAAATTAATTTTCCTATTTGGGACAGAATAAGAAATGATCAATACCCTGTGGCATGGCAGAACAAAGCCTATACCCCCATTCCTTGCAACTAATGACCAGTTAAGAGCTGAAGGACCTACTCTCACGAAATAGGCTAGATTGGGATCAAGGAAAAAGAACACATCATCAGAGTCCCTGCTCCTCTCCATAAGCAGAGACAAAAATCTTGCTCATCTAATCTAAATATTACAACCTCCTCCTCTATGACCTGGCAATTTCTACCTGTACACATTCACCTCCCTTAAAAAATTCCCCAGATGCACTGTAAGGATCTTTTCACAAGTTCTCACTCCAAACACTGGTGACAAAAACACCTTTTAAGTCACCCAAATAGCTGCTCTGTGGTTTTTGTCGTCACCTTGACATGCCTTTTCACGCTCCATCCCTTCCGAAGTCACACCCTACACTTTTATACCTGACTGAGATCTTCCTTGGAGGTGCTCCCACTGTCAAGATTCTTCCCACATCTACCTGATCTTATACTCACTTCCCTCACACACACCTCCCAAACACACACCTGGCCCAATTCCATCACACACCAACTTTGTTACCTGTCAGCAGTGGCAACACTCACCACTGACTTGATCAAGTCTTAGTGTTTCCAAGCTGGCGATGATACCACAAGCTCAGTCCCCAAATCCGTTCTACTACTTGCAGTTCTCGTGCCTCCAAATAGCCACTTCAGTATTGCTACTCTAAAAAACTGACTCTGACACCTATTTTTCTTCTGTTGGCCTATAAACATCCATCTTATGTCTGCAAACTGATTCCCTCCTTTCGAAACATAACTTGAAGCTTGTTTAGAGATGCGTTGTTTTACGATGGGAGTATTTTAAAAAATCTGTAATCAAGGCTGCCATTTACAAAGAGGATTTACTCAAAGAAGGTTTTAAACTGACTCATCACTTTTGCCTAATCCAATTCCTTATTGAATCAAACTTAATTGACATAAGCCACTTAAATACCCATCTGCCCCAAAGGTTAAGTCAGCTCAGGGAACTAAACCAGCGTGAACACAACCCTTCCCCAAAAAAGAAACATGAAATATTGCATAGGGTTTGGGTTTTTTCTCATTTTTCTTACTGCAAGGTCAGATAAGCAAGGGTACCAGTGCAAGAGAGGGGTGAGACCATGTGGTTTGGCAGGGAGAACATTACTGGTTTTGGCAGCAGTGAATTATTAGCTCAAGAGCGCTGTATTGCCAAACCTTGCTGAGCGTGCTCCCTGCCCTTCCACAGCAGGCAACGAGGCAGGAAAAATACCTAGAGCATGTTTTCTCTAGCATGCTTCTTTCAACCAGAAATAAGTTGAAGATTACTTAAAAGCTGCAATACTGGCTGACTTTCCCGGTGAATGTGAACTGTCACATCTGCAGCAGATAACATATTCAGGAAGTTCTATTTTTAACTGTAGGCAGAAAAGTATTAGTTTTACTTTTTTCAACAATGTATCAACGAAATACTTCAGTTTGGCCGTACATACAACTTTACAAAGCTCTACCTTCCAACAAAGAACACAGAATTATAAACCAACATTACGTTTAACAGGCACCTCTGTGGAGCTTGTTAACAGGGCTCTACTATACGTTTCTAGGTTTTTTAATTGCCTACAAGTCATTTGTTCTTATGTTTACACAGCGTTGTCACTGTATTTATATTTGCTAAAAACACGAAGTTGTTATCTCTCGAACTAATCACTAGACTCCAAGCCTAAATAGGCTTTTTTTCTCTCCAGATAATAGAACTTAAACCCCAGCCCCAGCCTTCTGACATTTCAGATCTTGCACTCTCACGTGCAGATCCTGAAAAGCAGGGACTTCCCTCCCCATACCCTTTAGAAGATACGTTAATGAAAACACCAAATTTTCTTTTCACCATGCCTGGTGCAGTTTAATTACAATAAATACAACCACTGTGTCTATACCAACTCAGATACACAGCAACTTATATATATAAAAATAGCAAAGTACCTTCTCTGACAGTTTCAAGCATGGACAAGTCCCAACAGATCAGGGTTTCTCGGTTTGCGAGACCGAATGCAGATGTGAGTCAAGACCATGTCACAGAACCCTTCAAGAAACAGCCCTGGTAACTCGTGCCATCCCTCACACTGCGGTAACGCACTGCAGGCACAACTGCTAATTTAATCCTTTCTAGCACGCACACAAATACAATAAGGCGGGTGTCTACATTACATATCTAATTGCGGAAAATACTTCCATTAAGAGGTAAAAGCTACACACACACAAAAACCCCTTCACCTTTAACAAAATGTCAAGAAGCTTAACAGCAGTGGCTTTTTTTGTTAATGAGGTTTCTGTGGCTCAATAGATGTTTTGATGCTTTAGCACACATGCATAAGGTCTTGAAATTTTATGCTGCCTAAGACAGATTTTCAAAGGATATGTATTTTAACTAGTAAAAATAATTAAATAAACCATAAATCACTATTATTGTACTATAAGGAAAACCTTTCATCTTGGGAAGAATCAGTGGATTCCTTCCGCCTCTATTTTTCAAGACACTGAAAAACGACTAAAAGCATTTATAATACTCAGTGACTAGAGACGTAACACTCATTTACAACAACGCTAAATTGCAAGAAAATATGAATGCTCACTTCATACAGGCACTGCTTTTCCAGCAGCAATATAAATCTGAAAAGAAATTAAGTTACTTTTTTAAAACATTTAAATCAGATAGGTGAGATCAAGGGGGAGAGGGGGAAAAGCAGTAATTTAGTAGCATTTACCATGATTCAGCTGATTAACATTGTGACATGTAAACACCTAATCAGAATCTACCAATCAAACAAAAGACTCAGCTTGAAAAGTATACCTAATACCAAGTAACATTCATTCTAGCATCCTTGCCTCTTCATTCCTTGTTAATCATAAACATTTTCATGGGATTCACGCCCAATATGAAGTTAAATACCTGTCTGAAGGCCTACCAGACAGGATGAAAAAAAAAAGTGAATCTATCTCCCTCGTGAAAGGCAGAGAAGTAGATCTATCATGGCACATATATATGGGCGCTTTCAAAACAAACGTCAGCTACAGCATGCCCTTAAAAATATTACTGAATTAATCTCAGCAAGAGCTAAGGTACAAATAGGTGCAGATTGCCCAGAGAGGCTCAGGGCACGGCAGCCCTTTCTCAGCACCATTTGCTGCAGCATTTATTCCCACTCACATGCCAGGAGGGCAGTCTTCACAGCTGCACAGCTTCCCCATCCACACTGTGCCTGCATCCAGGCTTGACATTTCCAAAGAAAATTCAGAACATCTGGATCTCAAGTACTGTTCTATATGCAAAGCTTTTTTTACACAAATTCTATCAAGCCCACTGTATTGCCAACTTGAGGTAATCAAACAGTGCAATAGCAGTGACCTAGATGCCTGAAGTAATGGCAATAAATAGGATTTCCTCCTGGGTGCATAGAAAGAAACAACCAAATAGAGCAGCTCCCCAGTTCCTAATGAAAGGATGGCTGCTCTGCCAATCATGTATATCATAAATATCTCATATATATGAGATATACTTAGCTATACGTATTTTAGAGGTCAAATGATATATCATGCACTGGAGGCAGGAAAAATTGAAAAAAAGAATGATAATTGACTTAAATAGGGAAAAAAATAGGTAATTTCATCTAGAGAGTAAAGGAGTGGAAAACTACTCTGACATCTACTATCTACTACTATTAAAAACATAGCATATTTCTGGTTTTAACTTCTGACTATCAGACGCTATTACAAATCTACCAAAGAAAAGAGTTCTGAAGTCTCTGGTATCATCTCCTTTTATGAACAGTACTCAAATCACTTCTTAAACACCTCTTCAACTGAATAAATTCAACTCTTTTCCTCTCATGGGAGAGCATATTTTCCTGATCTATCTATACTCATCCAACAACTCTTTTTTTTTCCTTTCCAAGCTTCTTCATCTCTTGTGAGCTTGGTAACAACAGCCTGGAAGGCGAATTTATAAAATCACAACCAAATTAGTATTTCAACAGTTCTGCTCCACTTTAAACATTTTCAAAGAATCGCTTCCAGAAATACATCTCTGTACCTTACACGTTTCATTTTACACTTTATATTAACAACCTGCATCACAGTAAAATACAGCATATGATTTAAATTTGTCCAGTCATTGAAGTATTTTCTGAGGGAAGACTGGAGTAACGATCAACAATCACTTTGTTTTCTTCCCATCCCACAGATGGCATTAGCTCAAAACAAAACGATGAGTTGACAGAGTTGAACATCAAAATACAACAAACAGGAAGTAGACAAGAAGTCTGGAAACATATACAAACCTGAAGATGACATTCAAAAATGGCAACTATACTGTTGCCTTCACCTTTCTGAGAGAAGTTCCGGAATAGAAGTATTAGAATTCTAATAATGAATGTCACTAATTGCAACTCTCAGTGTAACGGTTTAAGGCAGACACTAAAAATGCTATTTGTAAAAAAAATTTAATGCTTCTTATAATTGTCTTTGGATTGCTGAATAATGCCAACTGTACAGATAAATTCCAATACCCTAGGAAATAGTCTGTTGCCTTGACAAAGAGGCCACTGACTTTCTAACCTTATCACATGGCGGCATGTCAAAAGATCCTCTGCCTCACTAAAGGCCCATCTTCCAATTTGGGCAAAAAGCTTCAGAAGCAATCCTCATGACTTCACAGCTCTCCCATCTGCCCTCAGAGCTGCTCCCCTACATATATCAACTAAGGCAAGAAAGTTCATGAGAAAATCATTTGTCAGTAAAAATGCTCTTTTAATACAAAACAAGCAGTAGCTAAGGGACTTAAAGTCTGGAATTTTCTAGATTTGAGTATCTGGCATAAATATGCTTTTTATTTAGGCTCCTTACTTACAATTTCTTTTTCCTTTATAAAGTCAGTCTGGGGGAAGAGAAATCCACATTATGCAGCATCATACCAGCATGTATTTGAACACCTTGCTGTGCCACTTGCCATAACAGAGGTAACAACAGTAGTAGCAGACTTTGTCTCATTCAACAGAAGTCAACTAATTGGGTAATACAGATACTTGCTAAAATCAAATAAATGATGAGAATAAGGAGTCCTGAAATCGTTCAGCAAAAAGTAGTCAGCACTTCTGGACCTTCCTGCCCAGTACTCATACATTTTTTTTTCTGCACTCCTAACAACAGACACCTGCCCCTAGTGACTTTGCCAAGGTGAATCCTTGTTTTAAGCCCATTAGTCTTTCCTGCTTATTTCCAGTCTCTGCAATTCTGACTTTTGAACAATCTCATTGTCTAGCACATCTTATATTTCTTGACCCCCATACTCACAGTTCTTACACTTCACCTTCCAGTCATCTTCCCCTTCTTCACCTAGAATTTGCATGCTGCCTCTCATGGTATTTTCTCACTCTGAAGAATTCCTCATCCAAACCCAGTGTTCCTTTTTTCCCCTCAGGGTGCCCTGTACAGCCAAGAAAAGAGCTGACACCCTCACACCCTGAACCCTCACCAGACCAGTTTCTCCTTACCAGTTTCTCTCTGCTCTACTGGTTTTCTGTCCAGTTCCCCTACTTTTTTCTTCCCAGACTTCAGGTGCCATCCACCTTCTCCCTACCCCTAGCTCCTCATTGCTTTGCTTTCAAAACCTACTAAATTTCCCCCCTTCTTTGTCAAATTCCAGGGCCAAGCCCATTTGATCCCATACTCCTTGCTCCAAGCCACCTCTTCTACAAGGCCAGGGTTTTCCTCCTGTGTTCACAGTATTCAGCTACCAGGCCTCAGAATTAGGATGCTAATTAGGACATAGAAAAACTCTCCAGTACCAGCAGTGCACGTTGCAGGAAGTTACTTGCAGCTGCTAAAACCAAGCCCATATTGACTTTTTAATTCCCCCCCAACTGGTCCAAATGGGTGATTTCTCCATGCAAAAACATTCCTACACCTTATAAGTTTAAAATCCTCACTCCAAAAGAACATGATTCAAATCTTTAAACTACCAGGACAACTCACATTAAGAAGCTGAAAGACTCTCTTCCCTAGTTATTCAAAGAAACCAACATTGTATTTTAGGTGAAATTTCCATATACAGCAAATCTAGCAAGACTCATGAGCTTGGAAAGCTTTTGCCAAACTCCAAGAATTTTGTCTAAGCTCCAATCACTTGAAAACAGTCCTGTAACAAGCAGCAACAGTAGTAAGATCTCTGGTGCCACAAGGATCATCAATATCAACCACAAACACAGTCAGTCTTTTATAAATTAATTTACAATCCCATTACTGAACAGAATCTCAATGTAGCAAGTACTGTGCAAACACCAGATAAAAAGGCAGTTCCCTGCCTTGAAGAATTTACAATCTATTAAGATAAAAGACGACTACTACCGCGAGATGAAAACATGCACTGAATGGCTCCCTTCTGAGATCTACAGGATCCGCTAAAGAACCATCCCCAATCTATTCACTACACACAATCCACTCAGAGCAACACAGTATCCTCCCAGACCTAACCACTGATTTGATACTAAAGACAACATCCTTCTCAAATCTGTCCATTTTATCACTCTTCTACCTCTTTTTTCTTACCACAGAAAATCATTAGGTATCCACTTCTGAGTTCTTTTGCCCTTCTCAGTCTTTATTATTCTGATTTGCCTCCCTTACCCTCATCATCTTCTCTTTACCGAACTCCAAAATTCTTTATAGAGCACTTCTCCGATTAGCATTTCTTTGTCTTTTTGACTTCAATGGGAAAAACACTGGGGAGGGGGAAATTTGTTTTGTTTTGTGGTAGGATTTTTAATTGAATAATTATTTCAAATCAAATTCACTAACCAAACTATACAAAAGGCTCAGAAATCCCAGGGGGAGTCCTGAAAAGAAAAACAAAAAAACTACTGAGTGCCAGCTAAATGGAAAGAGGAGCCTGTGGGGATGCTTAGAGACTACTAGCCATAGGAAAGCTTGGAAGTGCTGATTCTCAGAGTCCTTGATCAAGTGAAGCATGGCCTGAGGTCTCACAGCTTTGTCCAATTCCTCCTGGGTAGAAATAAAACCACCCAAACACAGAAATGGGGGGCTGAATTCTGTCACTCTGTGCCTAACTCATAATGCTGAAGTACATATGACACAAGTATGTTATTCTACTCTCCACTTAAACCACTTTTTGCAAAAACACAGCTTCAATACCACTTCACTGCTGCTCTTACTTTTGTTTCCCAAACTCCCTCAGAAAACAACTACCTTGATCCTTTCCTACTTTGCTGCTGCCCATGGGAATCTGAATAGCTGCAATGAAACCCAAAAACACTGGTCACCTTCCACCATGCAAAACCCAGACATCTCACTAAAATAACAACAGTAGTCTATTCTCAACCAGGGATTAACTCTGCAGTCACAGAACCAGCTCCTGCTACTTGAATTCTGTACAAACTACTGATAACGTGCTCATGAAAACATCAGCTCTTCTCTATCTGCCCCAATGCAAATGTCTCAAGCTCTGCTCTATAGCCTGTTCTTACCCACTGTGAAAAATAGATCTAAGTTTAAACCTTGGACTGAAATACTTAGACAAAATTTCAAGCAACGTGTGGCATTTCAATTATTTCTTCCAAACATGGAGCCATAATTTTAGCAATACTACGTAAGTTGAACAGTAACTCAATTTTAACACTGTAGTAAATGGCAAAATCTTTTCTGTTATTGTCTGTATAGAAGATCATGCAGAAGAGAAAACCACATACTCTCTGAAAGTAAATGAAAAGGATGAGATGCAGAGAAGCAACAGACATCGATTACCTTAACAACACGGTATTAATTCTCACGTACAAAAAATGTGCTATCTAGAGCGTATTAACAAACATTTAGCATCTCAGCAAAAAAAATATGTGCATGAATAAGTACGTTCACATAATGAGAAAAAGCATCTTGATCCGGTAGGTAAATATTTAGGCCATTTAAGCAATTATGCATTGTCGTGCAAAACGACAGGAATCTCTCAAATTACTACAGTCTTTAAACGCAGACTGTGCTTAAATGTTTCTGTGGCCTGCTTAACATTCCAGGCATACTTCTGGCAAGGTAGCTCTGGCTGAGGTTCAAACTGTCCTTGTCCAACTTTCACTTACTATAAAAACATTGTTTAATACAGAAAAGCATACATAGAGACATATGTTTCTTATTTCGCAGACACCTACAATACTGACACTTGTGTTCGCTAACTCCGCGTGGAAATTTTTAGGCGACGGCTTTAGAAGCGAGGTCGCCTTTTACTGGGCAGCACCCGCAACAGAGCCCACGCTTCCGCCAGATTTCGGCTTAAACGACGCTTCAACCCTGCTTAGAACGCCTTTCTGCTAAAGGCCGTGAGACGTGCCCGTGCTAACGCAGCCGAAGTGAGAAGGAAAGGCCTCAGCCCGTCTCCCCACGCACCGCCGGGCCGTGCAGACGCTGCCCCGGACACCACGCAGCTGCAGATTTTTGCTGCTAATTTGCAGCAGACCGCGTATTTGTCAAATTAAGTGCAGGAATTTCCCGGTTTGCTTACCTCCACGCAGCGTTATCTTTTATGAGGAGGTAATCTACCAAATTACTCCAGCATGCCTCCAGCCTGCTGCTGCCAATTAGTTCAGCCCGGCTAATAAATCAGGATGGCCAAGCCGCTCGCTTACAGCGGGGCCGGTCCGGTACGCGAGGAGCATAAACACAAGCGGTGTCAGCGCTCCTGCCTGCCCATCTCCCCCCGCACTGAGACACCGCTCAGCCCGAGCACCCACACGGGGATGTGGGGGGCAGAAAGCCTCAGTTCTTTTTTTTCCTGGGTCAGATTTAACATTTAACACTGCCGACAAACCCGTCAGCAGCAGGGACAGAGGCTCTGCCGCCACGATGGGCCGCGGAGGGCCGGTGTGACGGAGCCCCCACCCTGGGCCGCCGGCCCGGAGCCTCCGAGCGCCCCGCCGCCCACACCCTGCCGGCGGCCCCGGACAGGGAAAGGAAAATGTCGCCGACGGGCCCCGGCTCGGGTGAACGGGGCTCAGGCCCTCTTTCCCCCCGGATCTCACTCGTACCTGTCCCGGGGGTCGATCCACGAGGTCTGCCGGGTATTGTGGTCGATGTAAAAGACTCGCCCGTCGAAGTCTCTCGCTTCCTCCCAGCCGGCGGGCAGCGGCAGCTCCGAGCTCTCCCGGCCCCGCTGCCCGCCCG
>WBMY01001460.1:1191107-1209214 GCA_013397315.1 Donacobius atricapilla
GGCTGCCTTCCGCCGCGGGCCCGGGCCGGGGGAAGGAGGCTGAGGCCCCGCCGGGGCCCGTCCTGCCCTGCCTCGGGGCCTGTGCTCCGCCTCGGCCCCTGGGGGGGCTCGGGGAAATGAAGGAAAAGGGGAGCCATGACCGGACCTCGCTGGATCATCTATTTTCCAGTGCCCGCCAGAAATGCCTCGAAGGTGCTGAGCAATCTCGACGTGCACAGGGACATGGAAAAGGGATGGGGGTCCACTGCAGAGGCTCAAAAGATGTTGGAGAAGAGGTCCCGGAGACCGCATGAGTCACGGAGATCATGCTGTGTCCGTGGCTGGATAAGGGAGGGTGGAAAATTCTACATCTGGTTTGCCTGACATCTCAACCTGGTCCCTTAACCCCATTCTGTAGAGCAGAAAGCAGCTGTATCTGATTTGAGCCTGCTGGAGACCACAACGCAGAGTTCCAACTATCATCTAGAAGGAAATTGCACAAACTTTGTTAAAACAGGGTTAAAAAGTCGCATGTGGGACTTGGCCTCTGTGCCAGGATACTGCCTTCAGCTAAACCTTTAAAAATCTGGACATAAAGATTAACATTAAAATAATGTAGGCTAAGCCTCTGAAAACTAGGAGCGAGGTTAACAATATATTCTCAAACAACCTTAACTCAGCCCCTTGAAATTGGCAATACCCTGCCAGGGATTATATTGCAATTCCAATTATGTTTCACTTGCTTCCACCGTTTTAAATTACATCTCTATGAACATTAATTGCTGCAGTATGGTTATAAGTACAGGAAATTAGAGGACTTTTGCTCGTGACTTTTTAGGACTTTCTCTTTCACCCCCTCCATAAAAACACTGGCTATTCAAGAGCAGTGCATGACAGAGGCAGCATAGATAATAGAATATATCTGACTTTCTACTTATGTCTTGTAGGTTATTTTCAATAGCAATAGTTTTCTTATTTGGGGTGACTGTCAGCCGTGAGGTGCAATAGAGTAATAGGTGGGTTTAGTGATACGTTTAGAAGCAGTGTAAGAAGCTCTGAGGGCAAAGGTGAAGTAGATTAAAAAATGTGGTAAAGGTTTAAAATTTAGCAAATGCAAGGCTGTAGATCTGATCTTCATAAGCATAACAGCTTATGTTTGGATCAGCTCATCTCAACAGTTTGCTTCAGCAAACACTTGTCAGGCTGTCTCATGTGGTCCTGAGAATTCAGCAGGATCTCCAGGAGCAAGGTGCTGTTTCTGTGCTACAGATGTTTTTGAAGAGTGGACAGAGTTGAGGCACAGTAGAAACTATTTTTTTGGTGGTTGCAGTTTCTATTATTTTAAGTACATCTCCCCGATTTTGGGAAGTTTTGTTTAGCAGTGGTAGGCATTCTAAATAGCCCAGATCTATATTAACCTTTTGGGACACTGGATTTTTTTTTTTTGTTTCAGAAAAATCTCAAACAGCTGTCCCCTGTGCACCACAGCTCAACTTTCCCTTCACTGCTTTGAATGCCTTTGCAGCAATTACCTTAGCACAGTAGCTGCACTGCTCAGGACCATTCCAAGACACTGGACTAGTTCATAATACTTGGAAGGAGTACAGCCAGGTTGCTCTAATAATCCACTAAGACTAATGAGCCCTGCTGAGGATACGTGCAGCACTGCCCTCCAACATGGGCTGGTTCTTCCTCCTCACTCCCCAGAGTCCCAAAGGAGGATCAAGCTTCAGCGAAAAACCTGTAGATGGAAGTTGCAGAAACAGTGTGGGACTCATCATGGAGGCGGCAAAAAAAGGAGTCAGGGAGCTCAGCACAGCAGTGCACAAGAGGGAAACTGGCAGGATTGAGTGTGGAACATTTCCTTCAGGTCATAGCCCTTCAAGTAAATTCTTTTCTTAACTTTGGCAAATTGTTCCAGGTTAGAGCCAGAAAAGGACTTGGCTGGGCTGTGGTTCCTCAGGCAGAATTATCATACACATGTTCCCTGTAAAACATGATCTGCATATCCAGTGTGTCCTGGATCTCGTGGATTCATTATGAAAGCTGCTGAAGATGCATATGCTACTATGTAAAGCACACATCCAAGATTTTCAGGTGTGTTGTAGCTGCTTCTGCAAGTGACAGGTTGCATCTTCCTAAATCTTGAGCAAGATTCCGCCTGGGCAAAATTTTCAGGCTAAATATGAGAACACGTCCTAAAAGAACCCATCAGATTTAAAATTATCCTAGACTTCAGGTCTAACTTTTAGGCTGTCTGTATCTAGAAAAATCATTAGCCTCAGTTAGGATCTGAAGCTTCTTCAACACTCATGAATAAAAGTGTTGAAAAACCTGATTCCAAGAGTCCAGCCGAGTGTGCACAGAGCTGCCTACGGGAACCAGTAGGATATGATAGGCCTAGCACTTGCCTCACCAAAATTGAAACTCCCTCTGTCTGCAGTACATCCATGCCAAGGTGCTAGGCAGGAGCTCTCAGTTATTTTCCAGGCCAGAACAGTACCCTTCCTTGGATGTTACCTCATCCTTCTGCCTGTTCCTTGTGAGGAAATGAACAAAGCATATTCAGAGCCAAGGATTATTTTTGAGAAGAACCTGAAAAGGTCACTGTAGTTCTCATGCCAAAGTACTAATTTGCAATGCATTTTGTGCTGGCCAATGAACCCCTCCCAGGCCTGCATGGCTGCTCCCTCCCTTCTATTTTCCTTCCTCTTTAATGTCTGTCCTATGTCCAGAGGGTTAAAGGAAAGAGGGACAGAGAACCTGGTGCAACACAGCTTATCTCTGGTTTGGGTTGCAGAAAGAAACACTCTACCAAAGAAAGATGACCTGCATAGTATGGACCATGTAATAACATGGAAGATTTTGACTTAAAATAGATAAAAGTCCATCACAGGAAATTAAATACTTGCAGTGCATATTTTAATCAATCTGAACAAATGGCAATAAATCATATTTCATATAAAGCGATAACGATATAAATTTACACACTTCCTTGTCTCACATCTTCTCCATATATACATAATACATATCTCAGTTCCCATGTATTTCACACACCTTCATTCCACACCTGTTTTCCTTTCCTTCCACTCTTTTCCACCCACAAACATTGCTCACACATTCACTCATTCCTTAGGCACACCTATACCAATTAACTCAAAATTACATAAGCAGCTTTTCTTCACGTGCCCTCCCTTGCCATCTTCAGAGTTTATAATCACAGGTTCTACCTACACATCTTCTCTGTTATACATGCTCTTAAACCTAGGTCTTGATGGATATCACAACCTATATTGTGTTTCCACAGAAAATGTAACTATTTCCCACTGTAGGTTGTAGATAATAAGTTCTAATTTTATTACTGTCCACAGCAAAAGCCATTAACTCTGCATAAAAATCCCAACCTCATTTTGGCTCTCTACTTCTTTCTCACAATTGCTGGAAAATGGCAGCCAGTTAGAACTGATATCTCATTGTGTATAACAACTCCATCTTCTAATTGTGAATAGTTGTTTGCAGTTTATTTCCCATTTCCCAGATATTCCAACCTCCGTGGGACCTTTGTACCGTCTTGACACCTAACTAAAAATTGTCACTTCTCTGGGATCATAGATGTCATCTGGAACACCAGAGCAAAGTCTCCTTCATCATCATTGTCCTTATGGCCATCTATCACACTCATCCTGCAAGCTGGGGCTTGCTGCTCTTCCTATATCCAGCAGAATAAAATCAAAAGAGACAGGGACATAATTTCTCATTAGCTCTGTCCCTTTGGGTCATTTATGTTTCTCACACATACACAAGTATGCAAAAATATAAATATAAAGGCAAAGATAAATCAGAGACAGAGAGGACAGAGAAATAAGTACACATATATACATGCACACAAATACACAGAAAGATATCTTGTGAGGCCCATCTCTCCAAAGCAAACAAATCTGCACTCTGTCTATGACAGACTGTTAGCTGGTTGAATGGCTTCACTGCTGAGAAATCTCTCTCAGGTGGAGGCTTTCCTTGGGCTGCCTCCAGCATAGTGGAAACCACAGTGGCTGCCCTGCTTTTGCAGCCTCGAGCTGGTGTGATAGCTGAAGTTCTTTCAGAAGGTTACTAGGCAAAGCAGACTTTTGATACTTGGGTTTAAATATGTGGAACAAGGTGGGACATTGTCTCTTCCTGAGGGGTACTGATTGAGATGGTAGGGGAACTGGACAAGAACCAATCCCCAGGGATTACACAGGGTTCAGGGATGGTGTAATAGATGACAAATACAGTGTTTATTTGTCAGGTGGGAAGGGTGGATGATCAGCAGTCACCCATTTCAGAGGAACCAAAAAGTAGCAAACCCTGAACTCGCACTTGCTGTCAGCAGCCAAGAGCAGGGCTCCAGGATTAGAGAGCCTGTTGATCATTCTCTGGCTCAGCTGTAGGTGTGAAGGGTGCCAGAAAGCAACACAGGAATGTAAAATCTCTGAGGGCTTTCAGGATGGGTTACACAGAAAGGAGCTGTGTTTGTTTACATGTGAAGGAAGCAAGTCTTTCCCTCTGTTCTTCAAACACATCTGACACTTTTCATGAGGAAGGGTATTTTCACATGGAAAGTAGACTGAAAATTCCAAGTCAATGGGAAAAAAAACACAGAGGATAAGTCTGAATCTAACATGAAAGACTTCACAAACAAGAGTGTGTTATCAGGAATGAAACCATTTGCAATATGATTGTATACTGGCACATTATTACTTGTTTTGCTTCATTATTCTGCAGTAACAAGTCATCTGAGAAAAGGACAAGTAATCATACGAGACTTTTGTAATCATTAATATTTTTCCCCTGCTTCTTTTCTTCGTAGTAATTCTACTTAAATGGAGTATGGAAGGTCTGTATTTAGAGGTTTTGGGTTGGTAGTCCACATCCAATTGAAGAAATAAATAATAGCAAGTTATTGTTTGGTGCTTCACTTCCTGGTAGGGAAATAACAAAGAGTTGAACCGCCATAGTGCATAGTGTGCATAGATGATACGTGAGGTAGATGACCGTGCATCTGGGCATGTTAAGAAAATACTCTCTTAAATATTTTTACTTCAAGCATTAAGGCTGTGGTTTGCTTTTGAATAAATGCAATTCAAATGCTTACATACTCGCTGCAATGAAATATATACACAACTATTTTTTCCTCCTATCATTATGGCCATAAGCCACTGAAATATGTGTATAATATGCTTTTATAATGCATATTCGAAATTCTGTGGCATGCCAAACTTATTTTATGACATTAATTTAATACACCATATATAGGATGAATTATTGAACAGCAAATTTTAAATAAACCAGATTATGTAGAAATAGTAAGATATGATATCCATTTAGGCTTCACAGCTTAATGAGACTGTATTAGCTACAAACAGAAAATTTATGAAATGTACAGAAGTTAGATATTAAACAACTGTAGCAAAAAATTTAAATATAGATCAATTCCCTAAGTGTGCAGGCCTGATAACATTCAGCTTGCATATCCCTTTCTAATCTTCTTTGTCATGGCACCTACTTATTTGTCTCTGAAAGGCCTGGGATAATGACAATGTGAATTTCTCTTTGTCATTCCTAATATAACTTTTCATTTGATTTATTTATCAGCTGTGAGTATTTTCTTCAAACGGCGTAAGTGCTCTCCTCAGGAAATCCCACTGACCATGTTCCCCATGACAAATCCCATTCTTAGTGCTACATCTCTTCTTGCCAACTATTTAAATGCCTAGATTCAGCATTTTATCTATTAAAACATTTCAGATGATTATAGCTATGAAAAATTGTTGTTTGTTTGTTTTTTTTTCATAGAGACACAAGAAAATTTTCATGTGCCTTCCTGTGGTACATTCTGTCCAGCCAATGTTCAAGTCTGAAGTTCATCATGAAGTGCTGTGTATAAATTGCACAATGTTTTAAATTTCAGATTTTTAGAAATCTCTGTAGAGACCTGATAAGTTGTCAAGCTAGTTTAGTCACTATAAAATTCCTGCTTAAGCACCTCACCACAGAGTGAGAAGGTAGCGGGGGTTGTTACCCCACAGTGCCACTCTCTCAACTCTGTCTTAACCCTGAATACTCACACACTCTATTTGCAAACTTAAGCCTATTTCGCTTAAGTGCTTTCCCAGACAACTATAAATAGTCTCTTGGAAGTGGTAATTAAGTCAGGACCACATTCACTCACAGGAATTTAACAGCTTCTCCTGGCAGAATGCAATTGTTTTTTCCTCCTCCATCCAGGTCTTTGCAATTGGCCACAGGGGACCTGGAATGCTTTAATGGTTCAAACTATTTGCAATATGATTGTACACTGGCACATTATTATTTGTTTTGCTTCGTTATTCATGCTGCTATTAATTTTTATTTAAAAAATAATGTGAAGAAACAGATTAAGTCTGAGCTCAGACTTGTCATGTGCCCAAAATAAAATGGGATGGTGGAAGAGAGGGTGGAGCTACCCTAGAGGACCCAAAAGGCTGCCGGACAAGATGGCGGGTGCCAGGCAGGACCTGTGGAGATGTTAGCAGAGACAATTGTGAACTTCAGCATAGACAAATATATTTAAACTGAGAATACAGTTTAGGACTTATTGTACTGTATACTAACTTCAGTGACTGCAATGATAATTTTGCATTAATTGTATAAGTTGCTAGAAGCAACTTCTCTACAAAATTTGTTGTAGTTAGCTTGATTTTTTTTTCAAATGATAGATTAAGCTTGGAGGAAAAAACTGGTCTTACAGAATTTCGTTTCACTTTATGCTTAAAGTCAGGGAGAGTTATTTGTCCTGTTAGATTTAACAAAGAAACCTCTCATGTCAGCATTTTATACACTCGGTAGCCACAGCCCACTGCATTCTAGCTCTAACAGGGAAAGATTTTTGCCTCCTGACCTTGGAGCCAGTATAGGGCTGTGCCACCCCACAGCAAGGAGCCCCTTTCCTGCTGCTGGTGCTGCTCACCCCTTGGGCAGCGTGCTCAGAGGAAGGCCTGAAGACTGGTGTGTGTCTTGTGTCAGTTTGAAAGATGGTAAGTGTAGTCACTGTCCCTCATAAAGCTTTTACAAAACAGAAATAGAGAACATTCTAGATAAATTACCATATATAGGCTTTATGCAGGATTCCCCAGCACATTTGCTCAGCGACTCCCAATTACTTCAACAACACTGGAGTGCTTGTTCTCACATTGACATCACCAGAGAGACATTTATTCCAACACAAGATGTTTGCTGTACAGAATATGTCCAATTTTGTTTTACATAAGCACATTATTACAGTTCATTTTTCATTTTCATCAAAAGATGTCTGTGGCATTGCCCACTCTTAGGAGCAAAAAAACAACACAAAACAACCCCCCAGCAACACCCTTTTTTTTTTTTCATCTGAAAGAAACATGCCAGCTCCCATGTGTTTCAGTAACTACACATTCCAGTTCAGCAAGATGAGTACCATTGGCAATGTGTTTTGTGATTTGGGTACTGGAAACATAAATATATATACACACATATGTAATACCTCTGAAACGAGGACAATTTTAGCAAGTCAAATCAAAGTCCATCCAGCCCAGTACTGTGTTTCTAACAGTGGCCACTCCCAGCTGCCCAGAAGAGTTTAAGGACAAATCAGACATACAGTGACATTTTTCAAGCACTGTCTTCCAATCTTCAGTGAATTCCAGCTCAGGATGTTCCTGGCCAGAGCCAGTACCCCTGTATTCAACAGTTTCCAAGGGACTTCCTTTATTAAATTCATCAAATTGTTTTAGCAGCCACAATATAGACAGCAGATATCTTTATCTATACCCTTGGAGATGTATTATCTTTTGAACTTCTGTGCTGTTACCAGTTTGATGCCTCCTATCTGTTGTGCTAAAGGAAAATGTGATGATCTTCTGTCTTCTCCATGGAGATGCATCATATCTCCCATTCGTCCTCACTGTGATGTGCTTTTGTGATATTCCAGCCTTATGGAGGAAGAAATCTCATCTTTATTTCTTGCAAATTGGACTGAAGTCATCATTGCCCCTCATTCACCATGATGGCTGACCAAAAATTAGAAAACAGGGTTGAATAATAGTCCCCACTGGTCTGTCCTATCTGAAATAAGGACAAAAATGCAATTTAATGGCTTATTTTGGTCTTCAGTTCATTTTTCATGTGCTGTGAATATGCACAGAAGTGCTGAGTATCAGAACCTCTAAAGTCTATATAAGTTCTGAAAAGCAGAATTCCTTACAGAATTCCCCAGTATGCCCAGATAAGAAAAATGCAACCACAATACTATTATATTCATGTTATAGGAATATTACATTCATAACCAGAAAGCTCCTCCTCTTATATAGCAGTCATCAATATTTTTTCAGGGATTTTTTCTTTTAGGTTTTTTTTGTTGTTGTTGTTGTTGTTTTCATTATTTTCTTCTGGGCAGCACTGCCAACCCATTTGGATTTTTATTTTTCTTTTAAGCCACCAGCCCTTGCAGAAACCAAGGTGATATTTTATAGTGTTGTAACAGATCATTGCTCGATATAGGATATATGTGCAAAGAATTTCTAATCTTTTTGATCTCACAGAATCATTAATGTTGGAAAAGACCTCCAAGATCATCAAGTCCAACCTTTGACCAAATGTTAAAACCAGAATTGTCGCTGAAGGACATGAAATCAGACCACATGACTCCAGAATTTGTCAGCAGGCTAAAAAGATATTTATTCAAAGTCTGACCCCCTCATCTCCTAGATCGCTAGAGCTAAACCGATTGGTGCTAGACATAACACCCATTCAATTACATTGGCCAACACAGAGAGACATCAAATGGTCTCCACCTCTAAAGAAGGAATGAAAACAAGATAGAGTTAGCAAAAACATCTCCTTTTGTTTACAGAAAATTCCATGACAACGGAGTTTTAGAAATCAAAACATCTCAGGCTGAAAAATTGGGGCTACACAGCAAAGTAAAAATAAACAAAATTAGTTGGATAATTGTCCTTTGAATTTTTTGTCCTACATCATCCCTTAGTATCTCCTCACCAAAACTACCTAGACAAATTACCTAGGTAGACTTCAATGTGCTCTGAGAGCCCTTAAAGTTCACATATCCCCGACTTCTTGTCAAATTTACATTAATGTTTAAATTTAAACTGATCTCTAGAGATTACATTTTAAATATAGGTGCATTAATATTTTCACTGGATCACATATAATATTAAGCAAAGTTTAAATGATTATATGGGCTGCTTAGATTTTTTTCCCAGTGTTTAAAAACCTGTAATTAGTTTTCAAAATCTAAGATTTCTCAGCCCTTTGAAAGCCATGTAAACTAAAGGCCCTTTTCTTTATTTTATCGTTATAATAGGAAAAGTAGCAAGCTTCTGTAATGCCTAGTGTTGTAAAAACCATATTGCTATACTTGGTATAGCAATAACACAGCCTAAGAAAAGCGTTTGCTGAGCTCACAATATTGAATTAAGACCAGTGTCCAGCAATGAGCTTTTGTCACTAAACACAGCAATCTGGCACAAGGTTAAAAATCTGTCTTTTTATTCAATGCCTCATTAGCACAGAAAAACCCTTGTCAAGGTCAGCACCCTCCAAACATTTCGGTGCTGGAGAGATCAGTGCTGTTACTCCTTGGGTCATGCAAATATTACTCTGCAGATTTGATCTGACTCCAAATAGAAAGAACTGATTTTCCATGCTCCTCTAGCAAAGTCAATGTATTTTTCTCCTTATTGACTCTACTCTTCCTTTGGAAGCTCTGGATTTTTATAACTGACATCTATACCATGAATTGCCTAAACAGATAAGGAAGATACTACCCTTTGGTTTTCTCTGTTATAAATGACTGTTGTCATATATCTGTTATAAATGTGTCCATCATCACAAAGAATGAAGAATTTTGTGGCAAAGTCAGGGCTGCAATCCAGGTCTCTGGGACAGGATGCAGCTGATTTATTTACCAGACTTTCTCTTAGCACAGTGTCCTGCCTCATGCACTAAACACTTCCAGGTTTTGGGACACAGAAGGGAAAAATGCAAAGTCCAACGAAAAATCAAAGTTGAAAGGTTTAAGATGACACTGAATATGCAGCTGAAGAGATCTTCCTGTATGACCAGCACGGCACTGAGCAATGCTGCTGACAACAGACTGCAGGTCGAAGGGCTGCATGTGTTCCCTTCACAACTGCTGACACTGAGATTGCCAGAGGGAAATTTCCATGGGGGAAATTTGAGGGATTGCTTCTTTTTTCTTTAAACAGTTGCCAGCATCCTGCAGACATCCAATGAAATGATGGAAGGGAGGCTGCCATGCCCAGCTTCCAGGCCTGGCTGTCCTAATGATGCCTACTAAATGATTCCTTGGCTTGTAGGTCTCAGAAACCACTTCTGCCAAAAACTGACACGACTAAGAGAAAACAAATCTGTAGGCCATTAAATGTTTCCTGGAATTAAATCAACACAAAAACCAAATGAAACCAAAGCATAAAAAGCTCAAAATGGAATAGTATATATGATGTGTCTTAAATCTGGTGAGACATAATTTTCATCTATGCCTGAATTGAAGATTACAGATTATGCTTTTTTAATTTCATCATCAGATCTGATAAGACAATAGAGAGGTCATACAGAGAGGGGGGAAAAAGGAAAATAAAAGCAAAAAATAAAGCATTAATTTGCAATGCTATTCAGAATGTTGTAATCATGTACATGAAAGCTATGGTAGTCCACTGGATCTTCCTGGTGCCATCCACATGACACGCATTATTAGTTTGCACTTTTCTATAACCACTAGATCTGCTGAAGTTTTGGTCAGCATGTTTAGGATGTCCTATGTTCTGCTGTGAGAATAAAGGAAAAGCTAGAAAATGAGCAATGACTACTGCAGGTTGTATTCTCTTTTCTGTTGTGCATTTCCTGACTGCGGTTTCTTTCTTTGCTGTGGTTGTCAACATTATGACAAAGTCACAGGACTGCACTGTACAAAAGATGTCCCTTGAAGCAGAGGCCAGTGGTATGCTTTAGGGCTGAAAGAAAGGAATTTTTTTCTTTTGGCTGGAAAAACTTATAAATGGCATTTTCCTTTCCACAGTGGTTATTCCAATTTTTTTTTTTCCCTATGAGACAGTCTGTAGATAAACTAGGTTAACAGCATCTAATTTTCCTAATATCATGCCCCTTAGGGAGTATCATTTTACTAGAAGTAAAATGAGATATAATCCTGCCCCCTAGCAACATCATTATTTATTACCACTCTATTAATAGATTCTGTAACTTGTTTTTGTTAACAAAAGATATGACTGCATATTTGGCCATAACTGTCTTGATATCAAGGCAAAAAGTCACAAGATTAGAATCATATTTTCTCAATAACACTTTCTAACAATAGAGAGAATTCACACTAAAGAACATCTTGCTAAGAATAGATGGAATTATTGTGTAAAAATGCTTCATGCACAATGGAAAAAATTCCAATAATTTTGGCTGGTAGGCTATGACAATTTGTGACAAAAAGAAAATGATGCTGTCACAAGTGCAGAAAAATGCTTTAGCTCTGCTAGGATGCTGCTTCTCTGCTCACCCCCACTGTTTCACACTCTTTTGGAAGAACCTAACTTTTTAAAAATTTGCAACTAGTTGGTAGCTGTCTATCTCCTATATTTAAAAAAATGTAGTTGTGAACTTTATACCTGAGTGAAAATTGAGATTACTTTGCGTTGGCATCATTGTTTTTTTCTGAATGTGTATCATCCCAGTGTAATTTGTCTTGAAGTAGAGGAATGCTTCAGTAACTTCTTCACATCTACCCCACTAATCTTTGAACCACAATTTGATAATACCTGTACAAAGTCAGACTGCAGTTAGACTGATAGTGTGCTGACTGTGTGTAATAATGGCTAATACTGTATGATACTTTATACATGTCTTTCTTGGCTTTTCCATTGCCTTCTTCAGCAGAACAGGCTCCTACCATTCTTAAATACTAGAACATAATTAGAATAATTAGCAACCACAGAGTTCATTCTCATTTTTAGCATCCCCTTTTTACATGGCAGAATAAAAGTCCAGTGTCTTCAGTTTAGAGCTATACTGTGTTTTTCAGTGGTGCCATAAATCACATAATCCCACTGGATATAACATGAGACAGGACAGTCCTTTGTTAGAGTATAATCAACATACGTGGAACATTCATGTCTCACATCATGTGAAGGCGTGACTTGAGCCAATCACTCCTTGTCATAGCTGTTACAGGGAACAGGATCGGCTCCAGCTCCAGTGATGCCATACTGAATAAAGCACCCTCTGGCTAGAGCCTCTTACCCACACAGTGCAGAAAGGCAACACTCCCTGCTGACACATTCTCTCCCTCTTCCCTTTACCTTGCGTCCCACTGCTGAGGTGGGGAACCGAAAGCTGGGCAGCGCCACTGGGGATGTGGGGCAGCACTGGATGGTGAATCTCATTCTCAGTGGGTCCGTGAGTTGAAAGCAGGGAGGCCTGACTTTCCTCTAGTAAGTATTCCCTCTGCCAAAGCAGCAAAATGTAAAAATCACTGTGATTTTAGAGAAATGTGAAGTCTCCCATGGAAGAATGGATACCTTTTATTAATACATTCATATTTAGATGTATTTTATTTAAATGTTTTCTTAGTTTCATTTTGGACTTTGTTTTGGGTTGCAATGCAGGTTGGAACCAGGGGTGTGTATTCTATTTATCGACTGCTGAAACCGGGTGGGGAAGCGTTAATGGGCCAGCTGTTAAAGCCAGGCGGGGCAGTGTTCTTTATCTCCTCCGTGGCCCATCCTCCCTTGGGGGGGAGGAGCCAAGCATTCCTACCTGGATAAAAACCTGACATTCAGAACACCAGGATAGCTGGTTTTCCACTGGATTGCCAGAGGAAGGCCGGACCCGTCTTACCATCACTAGACCCTTTCTACAGGATCATCTCTACTCCATCAGAACCACATCTGTCACTCCAGGAGGACTTATTTTGGACTGCATCCAACACCCTGACCAACAGGGTGTCGGGTCGTATTCTGACTCTGTCAGGGTTTCTAGGATTTTTGTTGGTTTGTTTGTACTACTACATTTGTATTTTTAATATTCTTAGTAAAGAACTGTTATTCCTATTCCCATATGTTTGCCTGCAGGCCTCTAATTGCAGAATTATAATAATTTGGAGGGAGGCGGTTTACATTCTCCATTCCAAGGGAAGCACCAGCTTTCCCTGGCAGACACCTGTATTTCCAAACCAAGACACACTTCTCTACCCATAAGTTTGAAGTGAAATCTGTTCCTATCAGGTCAACCTAAATGTGTAGATTTGAGTGTGAACAGGGCCATAATATCAGAAGTCCTGCTATGTTTTACATCTTATAGGAAGGTTAAGTTTAAAAGCTGATAGAAAGGTTAAATTTAAAATTGTTCCAGAGGGCACAGCTTCAGATGACAGCTTAATTCCCTTTCTCCACAAATCATTGTGGGGTTTTAATGCAAATTTCTTGGTCTTCAATATCTTTTCTCATCATGTGGGAAAAGCGCTCCTGCATTTCAAAATCCATAGCGATAATAGTTTGCAGCTTCTATCTTCAATTCCCATACTGGCCATAAAATGCAGAACTGTCTATTTAAAAACAACAACAACAAAAAAAACCCACCAAAACAAAGAAAACAAACAAACAAACAAAAACCCACACCAAAAAACCCCACCATAGCTTGCAATGATTTCTATGTTCTTTCACATTTTCCTGCCACATTTCCGTTATTTTTGTCTGTCACTAGTTTAATTGTAATTTCATCTGGCTTAAGCATCTGTCATTTTGTTTATCTTTTCTGTACTATGCATACCAATGGCACTGCCTAAGTGAGAGTACAAGTGTGTTTATGTTAATAACAACCAGCATACAAGGAATTGTTCTATGGCAGGTGCTATCTTACAGCATCCCTTTGAAAGAACAGATTACCGATGAACACTGAACACCTGTTTTTTACATTCTTTAGTAAATGACTAATGTTTATATACAAAGAGAAGGTGACCTCAGTTTCGAGCTGTAGCAGCTGGCAATCACACTGCCAAATCCCAGCAAATGCTAGCCGGTTAGCAGAAACAAGTTTTCTTTTTGTGACTTCCAACCGTCGGTTTTATTTGTTCTCAGCTAACTCAAATATTACCTATCCACACAGGATCACAGGCCAAAGTACTTCTTGTAACCAGCTGCTGGCACCAAGTGTGCCCCACTGATCAATAATGAAGGTGCACAGGATTTATCTCAACAGAAGGCTTGGCTGGTTATCAGAGAAAGATCTCCTATGTAAGCCACACAAAGCCGTACAGCATCCCTAGGGGAGGAGCAAACCCGATTTCCTGCCTGGCTGGGATGGAGGGCAGGTGGAAAGGAGGGGGAAAGGAGATACTTTCATTGTTTGGAACAGAATAGAAATTCCAACCTAAAGAGATCGGAAGCAGAGGCATAATGACATTCCTCCTCCCTCGCAAATCCAACTGGTTCAAATCCAACTGGTTTTGACAAACATCTTCATAAATACCTTCTAGGAGGAGAAGCTGAAAAGTATTCCTAATCTTCCCAAAAACATGCACAGAACATGAATGCATTTCTAGAGGGAAGAATATTTCATTGACATGAAAATCAAGGCGACACACTACATTAGATTCCACAGGCGCCTCTAGTTCTTAGGGAAACAGATTTTCCATATTCCTATTTAAGCGATGCTGGAGGCGAAGATAGAGGTATGATTCACAAACCACAGCCTCCAGTTTGGCTGCTCCTGTACTGCAGGTTAAAAGCCAGCACAGTAAGTAGCTATCTGTCCAAAGGAAATAGCCTGTATTGCAAGGAAACATTCAGGAGTCTTTATGAAAGCTAAACAGCCAAACGGATACTTATGGTAGCACCGAAGTAAAAACCAGCACAACAATTATTATCATTAATTGGCATACACATACCACTTAAAAATAAACCAGTTTAATTACTAATACTGATTACACGCATTTATTTCTTGGTTGCAAGAAAATAAATATTTTTATGTGTTTGCAGTATCACTCACAGTCCTAGAATTTGTTCACCAGGAACTTTAGTTGCCAACTCACGGGGCATATGCATTTTGGTAACCAACTCATATTTGAAAATTATGAGCAGAGAATATAAATTTTACCTCTTTCATGGTCCTGTTTGTTGTTTTAATTCTGTTTTTCATATTATGTGTTTTGTCATCTTTCATATAATTATATTTACTGAAAGCTGCCTATGTATAGATCTAAAATATTTTCCCAGAATTCACGTTACTTTAAGTTTCTTCTTTCCATCTCCATCTCTTTTTTTGGAACCCAAACCAAGCATGAAAATTTTGAGCCAGAAAAAATGTTTATGCTACTAAACAGGACACAACACATACCTGTGTAAATGCAAACACTCCCTCTTGCTGCACAGGATTGCAATTTTTTTCCAGCTTTGTAGATATTTATTAGAAAGCCGATTTATGGGTAGTGCTGATCCAAATGAGAGCTGTCATGGCATTTAAAGTAGGTGTAGCACCACTCATTTTGAGGGCAGAATAAGTTTTGCATATCTAGTTTTTGCCTTCTGTCTTAAGGATTACCAGGATTAATGTCACCAGCTAAGGAGTTTCCCTTTTCCACCCCAACTGAATTTTGATTTATTTAGATAAAATCCTTTAAAGCTGCGGTGGAAGGCAACTTACATATTTAGGTGTCCAATACTGCCTTGCAGTCCAAGAAAAAGGAAAGCTTCTTGTCAAAAGCAATTGAGGATCAGTTACCCACAAATGTTTTGAAAAATCCCATCCCAAACTGTCTGAGTACAGTGTACTGTGCAACTAGCCCGCTCACCCAGCTTCCTTAAATCAGTGTGGAATGACACCAGCTCAAATAGTATGTGTTTAAATGGCAGAACAAAGGGTAACTTATTAGCTGTCTTTGATAGCTGTAAGATTTTAGCACCATCCTGTTATCTTAGTTCTGTAATATCTAATTATATAAATCCTTCTGAACGTTTATCATGGAGCTCAAAGTGGATTTTATACTCTGCCAGCCACATACCTTAATGATAGCTTTAAAATTAGAGAGGAAATTAAAAATCAAGTGTTTCCTACCTGGTAAAGGCTGTTTTAGTTGTGTCTGCGAGAGAACCACAAGTTATTTTTAAATAAAAGGCTAGGTTTATTTTGTTTTCTTTCTATAAATTCTCCAAAGGAAGGAAGTCTTTATCAGAAGGCTCCTCTGGTTGGTTTCCTTTTACTGGCATAAGAGATGTCATTTGATGGTTTGTGTTGAAACTGAATCCAAACATTTCATCGCTGCCTGTCCAGGCCCTCCTCCAGATTAACTTCATCGGACAGATTAAAATGTGAACAACCTGAAACATTCGCAAGAGTTTGGCATGTGATACACACTGTGTTTCTCAGGACACAGTTTTTGTAATGCCTGATCTCCTGAGCTATTGGTGATTTGAGAGTGTTGTTGAAGGGAAATTACCAAACAATGTCAAGCACCAGGAAAATTAAAGAGGGAAAGGAGAAAAACCTCTCTGGCATTAGGGAAATAAAGTCTTCAGAAGACGAAGACCTGTGCCATAAAAACTGAAAAAGAAAAAAGTCTTTCACAATAATCGTCATTATTTTGCCACAGTAGTATAAGTTAGTCATTAAAAAAACAGTTGCTGTAAAATAAGCATATCCTTCACAGCTACATCAATAAATCACCATGCAAGTCACTGTCCCAGCTCAGGCTGCAGCAGACAGTGGTCCATCATGTTGTCAGACCCAAATGCAGTTTTCACAAGAACAAAACCAGCATCAGGGTACAGTGCTGTTCCTGTGTTACATCTGTGCCTCTAAGCTTCCTTCTCAGTGTAACAGCGTAGAACCCTGGAAGTGCCACATGTAATTCTGCCCTGTGATACACACGTAGCAATACCATCTCTTGAAATATGGGAACATGAGTTTTTCAAGTGACACTAACGTCCTTCTGAATAGCAGTGTGGGAACAGAGCAAGCACCCTAGGAGGGCTCCATGCATGCCTGTACTGCATGGATCAAATCCTGCATAGTCTCAGCCCAGTATAAATTAAGTCAGATGAATTTCTGAAATTGATTTTCTAGAAGTGCTAGAACTTCAAAGTGAGAGGAATAGGACAAAATATGTCAGAAAAACCCCAACAAGTAGGGTATTATTTAAATTAATTTAAATTATTGGAACTTTGAGAAAAAAGGCTGAAGGGATGTAGGCAGTAAAACCAATTTTTCAGCACCTTGCTCATAGGTTTTATGAGAAATTAATCCACGTTCGGGGTGCCTGAAAGAAGGACATTGATCTGTTAGGGCAAGTTCAGAGAAGGGCCACCAAGCTGATCACAGGGATCAAACACACCTCGTACAAGGAAAGCCTGAAAGAACTGGGGGTGTTCACTCTGTAGAAGAGAAGGGGTCTTGCAGGAGCAAGTCTTCCCTCTTCTGAAGGGAGCCCACAGCAAAGACTGAGAATCAGTTTACAAGATCATGTAGTGACAGGACAAGGGGGAATGGCTTCAAACTGAGAGTTGGTTTAGGTTGGGTATTAGGAAGAAATTCTTTACTGTGAGGCTGGCGATGCACTGGAAGAGGCTGCCCAGAAAAGATGAGGATTCCCCATTCCTGGCAGTGTCCAAAGATAGGCTGGATGATGCTTCAAGGAACCTGGCCTAGTGAAAAGTGTTTCCGTCTGCGGCAGGGCGATTGAACTGGAGGATCTTCCAGGTGCCTTTCAATCCAAACCATTCTATGATTTCTGAAAGCCTCCTCCTTCACCTCAAGTGATGCACCCTCTGCAGGGGGAAGCTCGCACCCTCTCTGCAGGCGCAGCTCTGCCTCCCGGCGCCCGAGGGCAGCGTGCCTGCCGGGCCAACCTCGCTCCGGCACTCCCACATGGCCCGAGGAAGGAGGGTTTTTCCACGCCACAGGGGCCGTACCGCTCTGTGGGGCCTGAGCAGGGCAAGCACGACCGCGGTACAGCCATGCCCTCGCCCGGCCCGGCGCTCCCTCACGGCCGAGGCGCCCCGAGGCGGGCGGGGCGGGGCGGGGGCGGCGCTGCC
>WBMY01001460.1:1209509-1295280 GCA_013397315.1 Donacobius atricapilla
GCCCTCAGCCGGGAGCCGCCGTGGCGGTGCAGCGGCCCCGCGGCTCCCGGTGCCTTTCCCGCGTGGAGGAGGTGGCGAAGAGGCCCTGTACCTCGGGCAGAGCGCCCGGCGGCGTTGCCGCGCCGCACCCGCCTGGCGAATCGCGGCGCTCGGCCCGGGGCAGCGGGCGGCTGACGCTGAGGGTGCTGCGGACCTCCTGAGCCCCCCGCTTTCGCGCTGCTCGCTTTCCACAGGCCTTTCTCCCAGACATATCTGGGGTTTTTTCCCGGACTAAACGACTACCCTTACACATGGTTTGAAGCTATTTGCAGGAAAGCTTTGTTTTGTCACTGCAGGCCCCACGGATGTCCCGTGAGCCTATCTCTCGTCAGGTTCCTTGTACCCTCTTCTGCAGCCCCCTTCCCCATGCCATTGGGGCAGCCCCAAAGAAAGTGCAGAATCCTAGTAGCAATGCACAAAACCACTCCAGGACAATCTCAAACAGAAAAAGATTACTTTTGTTAATTTTTTTATTATCCTCGTACATTCTGAAAGGTGAATATAAACACAAAGTTGTGGTATATACAGTGGATATGTATATACATATTTATAGATATATATACATGAGTTAAGCCATGGAAATCACAGCTGACCTAAAAACCTGCAAATACTTGATATGGCCACAACAAAATCAGTGCACCAAGTTTTGCTTTCCAAACTGTGGGACATTAGGAGGTAGAAATAGCATCCCCAGCTGCCTGAGAATGAACCCTCCCCCTGGGCTTGAGGAGTATTTGAATTCAGGAGAAAAGGAAATGCCTTGATTTTAAAATACTGATGGAACTCAAGAATACTGGCGTTGAAACAGTTGATAGGAAAGGTGGTTAGGATTCCTCTCACTAGGTAAAATGAGATATTTTTGAAACTCTTTGCTGGAGATGGCCCACAGAGCAAAGCAGTCCAACCATATCCTTGCCATCTCCATGGCAGCAGCCATCATAGGGCAGTCTTGGTGGGCAAGAACTCCTGTAGAGACAAGAGGATTATATAACAAATGATAAAAACTTTTACAAAATTCATTTGAAATAATGTGGAGCTTTCCAGAGTCTGAACCATTAAATGTCTGCAAATGAGCTGAAAATAGTGACCTCAGTATACCAGTTTCCATTCTATAGGAAGCATTAATACTATATACAAACTCCACCCTAATACCTGGAAAGCAGTTCCAATTAGGCTAGAGAAAAGTGATGGACAGGAAATTGTTAACTAAGGTGATCAGCTGTTGTCGCATCTTTATTGGGTGCAATGCTGGCCATGAAGAAAACTAAACATTCACTGAAACCCCAATGCTGGCATCAGTATGAATTCAGAGAAAGGAAGGCCTGAGTTCTGGGGTGACCTGAAGAATACGCTGTATCCTGCAAAGCTTTAATGGATTAAGCCCCTCACAACGTGCAGTGACAGCCATTTAAAAATGTCTGTTAGGGTTAATCACCATTTTCTATCACAAGAGCACATTTCTTTAAAAACAGAAGGATCAGAGTAACAAGGTTTCACCAGAGTTTCCAGACCTTTCACCCTGTGTGGTATTTTGCTCTTTCCATGGGGTCTGCAGGTAAGTTTTCTTTTAGTATCTGATTGAAGAAAAATACTGAATTTAATTCTCATTCACTGTGCTGGGGAAAAAAGCTATAAAATGTTTCTGGGATTCTAAAATTCACGTAATAGAGCTTGTTAACAGAATCATTCCATTACTAATATTGGAAAAGACCTCCAAGATCTTTGAGATGTGAGCATCCAGACTTTTGTCTACAATTGACACCAACTCGTTCCACAGCCCAGCCCAGGCCTCCAGCAGGAAAGCCAAAGGAATAATTTCAGAACCTTGTAACAGTGACATAATACTGCTTGTTTTAACTCTAGTGGGCTGCTTCTATTAAAAAAAAATCCTTTAATTACTATCCT
The DNA here is from genome assembly GCA_013397315.1 of Donacobius atricapilla. NCBI lineage: Eukaryota > Metazoa > Chordata > Aves > Passeriformes > Mimidae > Donacobius > Donacobius atricapilla. Next base: position 1,211,454 of record WBMY01001460.1, read on the forward strand.
AAGATTTCAACTGAGATATTTAACTGGAAAACTTTAACTTCATCAACATGGAGAATTTAAGAGGTAGATTTAGCAGGGCCTTTTGTGATAGGACAAGGGGTAATGGTTTTAAACTAAAGGAGGAAAAATTTAGATTAGAGATAAGGAAGAAGATTTTTACAACGAGGATGGTGAAACACAGTAATTGGTTGCCTAGAGAGGTGATGGATGCCCATCCTTGGAAACATTCAAGACCAGGCTGAATGTGTCTCTGAGCAACCTGATCTCATTGAAGATGTCCTTGCTCATTGCAGGGGGGTTGGACTAGACAAGCTTTAAAGATTCCTTCCAAGCCAAACTATTTTATGATGATTTCCCTTAAGGAAATGTGTCATGGATGGTCGTTGCAGGTGATCAGTCCTGCAATTGCATCTGTGGTCTAAAACACTTGACCAAATTATTTTAAGAGGCATCTTTCTTTTTAAACAATTTTGCTTAAGTTATAAGAAAAATATTTTCTTTCATGGGAGTAGAAAATTTCTCAGTCAAGATCATCTCTTTTTAAGTTTTACAATTCAAACGACTAGCACAGAAATCACAAACAACATGCTTGGGTCTTTTTTCATGATCCCATGGCCAGGTGGTTACTCCAAGAGGACTGAACTAAAGCTAGTAGAGTTTTCAGGAATATTTAATCTTTATGTTTATCTGTTACAGGACAAGACTCAGTTTCCCAACTAATGTTAATTGGTTTCATTTTATGATGTAAGTTAATAATTTTTTTCCCAGTGATGATTTGGCAAAAAGGCAGCCTGTCCTAAAACCAAGCTGGTATCTGTAGCTACTTGCTTACTTTTAATGGTGTTAAATCACCAGTCCTTGTTCAGCCACCCAGGTGTTGTCTGAGCAATGCAAACAATTTTCTGACTGCTACAGACATGAATGCATCTCCCAACAGTTATGTGTCTAGCATTGCACAGAGATTAAATCACTAACCACAAGAGCTGGGCAACAGCATTTTTGCAGTTCCTAAACCAGACTTTGGTCACCAGTACCAATCTGCCAGAGTGGACTGATACAAAAAAGTTTGTCATCAGTAATAGCTTGAAAGCAGAAGCTCATCCTGTCTGTTCTATCCACTCTACTGTAAACTGTTCTTGCTTTAAAAGACCAGGAGCACCTTTTCATTGGGTTTGTTTGCCTTTTTTTGTTAACACTGAATTAATCAGAAAGAGCATTCGTGAAAGGCTATGTTCATGTGGACCTCCTCTGCTGCCTGTCCAGTAACTGAGCATGATTTCTAAGACTTTATGTAAACAAAGGATTAAACTGGATTTGGAGTTAAATCTTCCTATTGCAGCGTAATTCATCAGCAGTGAATGGCCAGGGGAAGCTATTAGCTGGGAGTACATGGATATACTTTCTCAGGATGATGACGCGAGTCATCTAAAATAAGATGTTTGCCATCAGTTTACGAATTCCTGTAATTCCAAAAGTTAACTCCCGAGAAAGGCTTAGGCAGATGAATACTCATATGAGGACAGGAACTGCCAAGGCTTCTGTGTACTACAAGGTATATTTTAAACATGTTATTTAAACCCGCAGTTGCTTGCATTCACTGTCACATGTACCTGCCCTGTTCCCTCCAGGTTGGAGTGCTAGGCACTCTGTCAGCCATGAAACTACAGGCCAGCCACCTTCCTTCTCTGTGTAACTTACTCTTTTTGTCTTCCTTCTGCATTTGAATCCCTAAAGTAAGTGTCCATTCTGAAACTCCAATCATATTTTAATCACTCATCTTCCCTATCTTTGTTAAATCACCTGCCTCGCACTTTCTGTTTCTCTCTTCTTTGCTTGAATTTTTCTGCATCTCTCACAGTTTTCCCTCGGTGAATCACTCAAGTTTCTTCTTCTTTACCCCTCATGACCTTTTTTTATTGTTCCTCTGTCCAGCGTTGCGCTTCTACTATGCCTCCAGTGGCTTGTCCTTCACTGCTGATATCCTTGTATGATCTCCAGATTGCATTTGTTATTTAGACAAGAAAAAGTCTTAGATCTCTTAAGGTATCATAGTGGACATTAAAATAAGGTTCATTTTAAAAGAATTTGAATTCCTTGTCAGATTTTGTAGAAACATGATTTGCAAATAAAATAATGGAGAATTCAGGTGGTATGGACTCCTAGTAGTTTTCTTCAAGGTGTCTAGTTTTTTGTTTAGTTTAAATCAAGAAGTTTTTACAGTATATCATTAGGCAGTTTTGCACATCAGAGCTCAGCTTTTTTAGACCAAAATTAAAAAGCAATCCTGCAAGATGCTGAGTACTTTTGAAAATTCCCTCTGACTTCCATAATCAGATTCCTCTAAGATTCACTTTTCAGGCTAAAAGCCTGAATTGCCTTTTCAAACTCAGGTTGGTTTTGCTTACGTCTACTCCAAAATACTTTGTATTTGCTGCCACAAATATGAAGTTTCACCTACAGAACAGATTTTCTGAAGCACTTCTGGGCCTCTGAAAAGCAAGAAATGCTTTTTTTCAGAAGGAACTTTTTTCTGACAATTAGTAATGATCTTTATGCGACTGCTGCTTAAATGTTCATATTAAAGCTGGTGAAATTTGTGGAGCAAACTCCTCCTGACATAGAGTATGGGTAGCATTAATTCATTCTTCAAGTGGATTTACAACCAGCATTTCAAAGGAAAGAGCAGCATGTGACAGCAGGTTCTGAGGCCTGGACTGAGCATGGCAGCTAGAAGGGTCCTGGAAGCACTGAAGATGCCACCAATTTTGGTGAATGTCAGCATTGGCTTTGAACATCACCAGGATCATTTGGGAATTCTGGACTACTAGCACACCAAGCAATGGTTACTATTTACAGCTGCAAAATGCAAGTCTCAGGATTCGGGGGTTGTCACTGGAAATGAAGCTATTTATGAAGGGATGTTCTGGTGGGTACAAACATTTCTGAGAAATAGTAGAAAGAAGATAAGGTGTTAGGGCTCTTGTGATTGATCCCATTGATAGGCTCATGGGGTATGCTTTCATGGTGTGCACTCACAGAAAGGATGAACTGACATGTGCTCAGTGCCCTCCTGCTGGAGGGATATCATACCAGTTAGTTTGAAACCCTTACATTAAAAAGTATAGTGACTTCAACAGTCCCATTTTATTCCTAGCATAGGTTTAAATATTTAAATCTATACTTAACTAGGGCAAATATTGTTTGTCATGTAGGCCATGATCTCTGTGCTAAATAGTGCAGTTTAGTTCTAAAACAATGTTACTAAAAAAACATCATTTGGATGCCTTTTTGGTAAAGGAATAATTGATGCAGCATTTTATTGCGGCAGGCAAAATTCAATTAAATGAACACTGAATTTAGATATCTCTGAAAAATAGAAGTCTAACCTATGCAGAAGGTCACTTTAGAAATAACACTTGTCAGTAATACTGAAGCGAACTTAGGTACCGGTATGAAACACAGCAGTGTTTCAAAGTTAGCTAATAAAAAATAACTTTTTGGTGGAAAGTAATTAGTTACATAGTGTATTTCCATCCCCTTGAATGAACTGACAGCAATGGATGAATGTCACTGAAGAGTCACAGCTGAACCCAGAGACCTCCTTGGGCAGATGAAGTCACTGCTTTGCTATGTTTATGCTGCCACACATTTCTCGCAGGCCTCTGAGGCCTGTTTTATCAGAAGGAGCCTTGGCATCCAGCACAATGGCATGTTTATGTTAAAGGAAAGGTCCCACTGCGAGCGGCAGGACAAGGGATGCCGGTAGGAGCAGCAGCAGTGGCTTCCTGTGCCCCTGGCTGGCGTGGGCAGAGGGGGAAATGAGACACTGTGGCTTACACTGCAGACCAGAAACTAGCTCTCAGGGATTAACACACAGTGATAATTTTCCACATTGCCCCAGCTAGGAGAAAGCTAGGGAAATATGTGGATTTTGAGTGCAGCCCTTATAACTATTTCTTTGAAGAAAGCTTGCAGGTCATTCCTAGTGCTCCCAGAACTGTAGCAGCTAGTGAAAGCTTCTGAACAACCAGGGTTTCAGGGGGTAAAGTCTTCACTGAGCCTAACTCTGTGATAGACCTCTGTTGAAAAATCCCTGGAGACTCTGCAGTGACCACCCAAGTTTCCCAGCTCCCACCCAAGCAGTGATGGAGGAGATGACCAAGGTGTCCCTGCTAAGCCATGCTTGGTGCTGCATGGGAGGTGACACCCAGCATCAGCCCAGCTTACCTCAGACAGACCAGCTGAGAGTGGTACTAAACAGGGCACGGTGCAGATACCTTCTGGCAACTGCCATGCTGTATTGGTTTGGCATGAATGCTAAAAACCAATTAGTGATCTGCTTTAAAACTGACAGCCAGGTTGGCCCGTTGGATACAAGTGTACACCTCTGGGACACAGGGGTTAAATATAGGTGGGATTTTGGGAAAGCTCTCTCTTTCACTGCAGGTCTGCCGTGAGGTAACATCGAGGGGCTGGGCTGGGGCAGCTGTGCCGGGGCTGGCCCTGGCTGGAGCCGAGCTGTGCCACCAAGCCGACAACTGCCAGCAGGGATGGGGAAGCCACAGCTGCTGACATCCAGCCGATCCTACAGCCTGCCCCACGCTGCCGGCCGGGCCGAGGGAGNTGTTGTGGAGCTGTGCATCTTTAAAAGGTGAAACCCCATGTGTAAGTCCACAGCCCATATGTAGTCATGGGAAAGGTTATGTTTTGGGAGGCTCACAAATGCAGGTTCTCCGGCGGGCTGCGTTTGTGGGAACTGGAAGCCACAAACAGACTGTGTCTCTTGAGGAAAGTTACAAGAACAAAAGCAGGAGGGACTTGTCTCTCTCAAAAGACTGAATGAAAGACTATTCTGTAAGTGATACTGACCTAGAGTTCTGATTTCTGTCTCTTTACATTGTTTGTGGGAAAATAAACTGTTGGTAGGGGGGAGGGGAGTGATTTTAAAAAGATTCCATGGGTTTTTTTTGTTCTCCTTTTAGTGTGTGTTAATAATTGTAACTGTTTCTCTCTTCAAGTTAAGCCTGTTTTGCCTTTCTTCTAATCCTATTCCATAGTGGAAAAATAGACCACTACACTAAATTTAACAAACAGAATTTGGCGAATGTGAAACCAACGACATCTTTTGGTGTTTCTGCCTGGTTTCGAACTTCAACCCTTTACACATGCATTGACAAACACATCCAGGATGGGTACATGGAGGTAGAGGGAAGTATAGCAAATTATTTTACTTCCTGGCCTGGGCAGCACAGTGGGGTTCAGCACACATGGTTGCTGCTGGCACGCCATCAGTGGAGTCCTTGGTGTCCCCAGTGCTGCAGAGGATGTAGTTCCCATCTGAGTCATTGCCCTCAAGGAGGACTCTGCCAAAGCTGCTGTGGTTAGATGTGGGCATGGTGGGGCCCTCTCTGCTGTTTTTCACTGTTGCCTTCTGTATCATCTATCTCCCTTTTCATGTGATTTTTTGGTTGTTCGTTTTTGGCTTCTCTTTGAAACATGATTTCTCCTTTGTTGTTTACCCTTTTTTTCCTGATTTGACAAAATCACTGTTAGTCAAATATTATCATGCTGTCAATCAGCACTAATATTTTTTTTATTTTTATAGCATCCTATAATCTGCCTCTTTTTCCCTTTCATTCTCCCTCTTTCTTTCTTCTTTTCCCTTGCTGTCCCAGTTTTTCCCCTTTGCCTTGCATGACATCATTCCTCTTCTGTCTCTGCTTTGTTGGTGACAGCAAGGCAGCACCACACACCCAGGGGACCTCTGCATCCCTGAGTCTGGCTTCAGAGTATGAAAAAAAAACAGTGGTTCAGCAGATCTATTGTAATACTTTCTGTGGCTTCCATCATACTAATCATTATACTTTAATGTATTCATTATTGTTCCTTTTTGTGAGTTGCTACTATCTTTATTTTACAAAAGGGTAACTGTCATAAAGAAAAATTACATGTCAGATCTTACACATATTTGGAATGCTAAAGCTCAGATGTGAGGTCCACTGAAATCAATTATTCTGAAAGTTGCATGCAGACCAGTGAAGCTTTTCAGCAGGGCTTCTGAAAGTCAAGCAAGTGGATGGCCACAACGTTATATGGATAAATCAGTAGGGATCTGGCTTTAAGTGATTTCAAATTCCCCCAAGATCTAGTCCTCTTTTTTAGCCAGGGATAGCTACTGGGTATTATGTAGTTCCTACAGAGATAGATGAAGCATCTCCATATTGACCAGTGTTATTCACATACCTTCAAACTGTTCAGCAGTAACATCAAAATTTCAAATCTCTTTCACAACCAGTGAATGCTTCATTTCTAGTACTGTAGTCTTCAGGGTTTTTTCAGCACTTCTGGTGTTCAAGGGATTCATGTGTCGTTCTCCACCCCCATTTTAGTCAGCTGGCAGCTGCAATGCACCTACAAAGTTGTGGGTACCGTCAATGCCTCTCGTTCTGTTTCTCACTTGCTATCTCACCTACTTGCAGTGTCATTCCTGAGGCTGTGGGGGACAAACTGGGTGGGCATGTACAAACTTTTCTTATCAACTGATCTCAGGTATCTGGTAATATTTTGGTAATGTTAATTCAGATCAAGATCTGATTTTTTACCTTTCCTTATTTATATTATAACAGGGCCATGTATTCAGCTGCTGAAAATCGGCCTGCACATGAAGTAACCTTGGGAAGTCAGAATGTATGTGCTTCTTCAAAATAGCATCCTGGGAATTAACCTCTAACTTGGTCTTTCCCGCACATAGCCCGAGAGAAAGGCAGTGGTGTGACATTCTGTGAACTGGATATGAATATTGCATGCTGCACTCCACTGCCAATTCTAAGCCATGATCTATTTGGTTTATAATTCTGAGATGAGATTCGCTTACATTTTCTTGTTTGGCATGCAGTTGGTTTTGACACAGTAATTAAGAGCCAGCACACTCCAAAGCACTCGGCTAATTATTGAACCCTCTCAAGCAAGGGAAACAGTAAATTATGTGAGCAGTAGAAGGGGAAATAGGTCAGTTGAAAAATATGTTCTTATGAGCTGATACTGGATTTCACAATACAGATGCTGGCAAGAATGAAAGGAATCCCTGTTCACTTTTGAAAAAGGTGTATTTTTCATAGGGAGCATGTCTCTTCTAGGAACCTTTAATTTAATGTACATTGGTTTCCTATTTTAAGAAAACAATTTGCCATTAACACTATGCCAGCCAGGCTTACATTTTTTAAGCAAAACCTCTTTGTTCTAAAGTATTTAATGACCCAAAGGGGAGGAAATTGGCTGTGACATTTCAGTTCTTGCATTGTAAGGGGAAAATGGTCGAAGATCTAAAAGTATCCCTGAAAACACCTCCTTATCATTGTAATATCCCATAAGCCATGTGACAACAAAGACATTTCTTTCTGAACCTAGCATTGTTTTTAATCAGCTAAATCTGCAACTGAGGCTGTCTTCATATAGAACTGCTGACTCAAATAAAAATTTTGTTTACCTGACTAATTTGATGACCTACTCTGCACTACAGTGTCTCCAGTTCATCCTGCTTCCTTTACCTGAACACAAGCAACAGTTTTCCTGAATTGCATATTCATGTGGGGGGAAAATCTCAGCAGGCTTTGTGCTGTGGGGCTATTTTTCTGTTAGGCACTGTTCAGCTCAATTCTCTATTTGATCATCCATCCTGAAGGAATACTGAAAGTATATTTATTTATTTATTGGTCTGTGGCTGTGAATGGACAGGTGAGGTAGATGGTACATGTAAACAAGATTAAGAAAATTCACCCTGTGGTGATTAATGCCAAAGAGTATGTATGTTATGGAGGTCAAAGATGGGGACCTTATCGTGATCACTCAGCAGAACTCAAAGCAGGTCTTGGTATTCAGATTATTCCCCCAGCAGTGAATTCAGACGTGAGTGAATCACAAGGTTGTTTATTGTCAGCTCAGAAAAAATAAAGCGAGACTGTTTTATGTGTAGACTAAGACCAGCGTGGAGACATTCCTAGACAGGGTGGAGCCCACAAGGCAAGTGGCGCTGTCACTGGGGAGGAAGCAGGTCCCAGTTTGCACTGAAGCTGGAGAGACAGAGCTTTGCGATATGATCTGTTCCGTGGTGAAGTTTGCTTAGGAGGTTTTTGCCTCTTATCTCTCTACCTCACAGCCCTGGCCAATCACTCCTGCCTACATTACAGCTTCTAGCCTGTCCTCAATTGTGTGGCTACAAATGAGTGTGGGGCCAGGCTATTGAGTAGGTCCCTAAAGCAGTCTAGGTTAAAAACAGCCTTCCAAAATAATTTTACTTTTTTGAGTTTTAAACCAAAACCCTTTCAGCTGCCTGATTTTACAGACAACCCCTAAAAGTACCTATGTAAGCACAACTGACATGGTAACAAACTGACCTACTGAAAGGTAACTTAGCTTCTCAAATCTAAAACAAATGTGTCATGGAAATATACACAAAGAAACTATGCCGCCTTGCTGGTGAGGGAAAAGTGCAGGGGCTCTACTTTCTTCCAACATCAAAATTGTAATGAGAACAAACATTCACTTAATGAATCACACTGCCCTGGTGGATCAAGGTCAGACAGGCTTAATGCTTTGAAATCAATGAAGTTTTGCCTCTCCTTTGTTATGAGCTAAGATTAGCTTAGAGAAATGAGGCTCATGGCTGACCTGATCACTCTCTACAACTCCCTTAAAAGACGGTGAAGCCAGGTGGGTTAGTCTCTTCTCACAGGCAACCAGGACAAGAGGAAACGGCCTCAAGCTGTGCCAGGGGAGGTTCAGACTGGACATCAGGAGGAAATTCTTCACTGAAAGGGTTGTCAGGCATTGGAATGGGCTGCTCAGGGGGCTGGTGGAGTCACCATCCTTCGAGGTGTTCAAGAAATGGCTGGACATAGCACTCAGCACCATGATCTACGTGACAAAGCGATGACCAAAGGTTGGACACGATTATCTCAGAGATCTTTTCCAATTCTATGATTCTGTAAGATTTTTTTTCCCATCTTTTCTTCAGAGAAGGACTTCTAGTTTTAATACAGATTAGCATTTGAACATAGATTATATTTTACCATATATCAGCATAGAATCTGGATCATGTGACTATTGAGAGACTGGGAAAGGATGCCAGGAGTTCCATCTAGATATGCCCTCTGTCCTGAGATGGGCTCACTCATACCAACAGTCCTCCTGGTACTATTTGCCTAAACTTTTTTTGGACAAAACTTTGTTTTGAAATCCACACATCTTCTTAGGTAACCTATTCTAGTGTTTAGCTGAGGAATTTCTTCACCATCTAGTCTGTGTTTGACACACAACCAGTATTTCATAGCCACACATCAGTGTAGATGAATATAATTCCCAGTGGAAACAGCAGTGGCAGCAACACAGAAACTTGGCATGTCCCTGAGGATATTTGTTCCTTTTTCTTCAGCCAAAGGAACCCAATGATTTAGTGAATACACTTAACAAGTACAGTTGGGGTTGCTGACATTTCTGTGCATATGTTAACTCAAAAAGAATTGAAAAATCAGTAATTTTCTCTTAAAGTTGTAATTCCTTGCCAGGGAATATTGGTAGTTTACTAGTATAATAAGTTTACTAGTGGCATAAACACATGGAAAGATATATTTTTTTTTTTTTCTTACAGCTATAATATGATATAATCTAATATTATTGAAGGCCCTGAGGGAAGAGATGACAGTGCTACTGAAAGTACTACTGATTTGTACCTTTATAACTGAAACCTACCAATACTGTAAAGAATTTACTTTAGAAACCAAACTGGAAACAATATATAAGAAACAAGGTATAAAACTGCCTTCATTGAAACACCACTTGAAAGTACTTTACAGCATCATAAACAGTCAAAAGATAGGTTCTTGCAGCAATGAAAAAATTACCAATGATGAGATAAACTGCTATTTCAGAAGACACAGGAGAGGAAATGAAGGTGCTGTGGAGTTTCTACATTGTCAGAGAGTACAGCAAAGTCAAGCCCAAGGAAAGATGTATAGGAAAAATTGGACTGCTAGAACAAGCTGGGATAGTAACAGCCACCAGCAAGGTGTCATGGTTTGTTGGCATTTTGCCTTGTCTTGCAATGTCTAAAAAATAATTACATTTTAAAAAATTTTTTTTTCTTCTTTCTCTGAATCCATGAGTATTTTAAAAAATGGAGGACAATTAAAAGAGTAAAACTAAATTACTTAGTATTAATAATAGTAGTAAAACTTAGTGGTAATACTAGTAATTAAATTCCTAATTACTTAATTCTGTGGCATTTCTTTAAAAATTTTTGAGGACCTCTTTTAAGAGATCATTTGTTTGTCAACACTGTTGGCTCATTCCTCCCAATCTCTAAACTTTTTTTTTTTAATTGTCCTTATTGCAGTATTTGGGACATTTCTTTTTTTCTTAGGTGAAGTTTGGTTATATGTACCACAGTTAGCAACTGTGGTTACTATGGCCATTACATTGGTTTAAGAGAAAAGGGTTTTTAGGGAGCATGTAATCTCCCAGCCGTTCTAGGCATCTTGGAAAAAGGCAGTCTTTGTCTCTACACTGATTATAAACAGAACCTGAAGTGACTGGTTTGGATATAGATTCCTACATCAGATGAATCATACCCTGAAAGTTGCACGGAGTATTCCTGGGAGCACTGATTTTGACATTAGTTTTGTAATAACTTGTACAAGTTATTTCCGTCTTTTGCAATACATGTGGATTCAGTGAGGTGTCAGATGAAGAAGCAAACACTTGCAGACTTTTTGGCTCTGCCTCAGTTAGGAACTAAAGAGAACACCTTCCCCACAGGCAAACATGTTGCAACATAAAATGCAAATAGTCTGAAATAAAAACAGAAGCAATAAAGGAATGGCTCTTTATGTGCCCTCGAGGAAGAAGAGAAACCAGCAAGACATTCGTAAGATAATTCAGGGAACAGTCATTTGACACAACGATGATGACAATCATATTATTGGTTTTAAAGTCTTGACTTGTCACGAAACATCCTTTGCTTCAGATGTAACTAAATAAACAACAGAGCTCAGTACCAACAAGAAAAGAAATTCACATTTAATACATGTTACTTCACATTTTTCTTATAGGACAGTTCATTCAAAGTCAGCTCATTGAGCACGGTAAATATTTTATGCAAAAAAAAAAAAAAAACACAATAATGTTTGTATTTATAAAAGGGGACACCTGGCAAAAATTAATCACATTTGCTGCTCAACAGCAGTTACCTCAAAGACAAACCTCTGGTAATAGGTTAGTACTGAGATGGTGACTCAACTGGTTCATATAAAAAATAGCATGGCTACTATAGAATCAAATTAAATTCTGCAGTTCCTTAACTTTACAACCACTCCTGCTGCTGTCCTTATTTCTTGACTATGCTCTTGTTCTGAAACAGCATGGGGGGATTTGTCCTGTTAGGATTTCATGTTAGTGTTTGCGGTCATGGGAAATCTGTATGAGAGAGAAAATGTCCCACTTAGGAGCAGGAGGATGACAGCCACAATCCCAACAGGAATGGCAGGACCAGCTTCCTGTGCCACTGGACTGGAGGGCATGTAGTAAGAAGGAGGAAAAGCTATGCTCTGGTTGTGAGTTACAGAATAGAAATTCCAGCTCACGGGAATGAGGACACACAGACCAGCAAATATGTAGAAGATGCCACCCACCAGGAAGAAAGGGGTAATGAGAGTTTTGTGAGTGAATCCCATATACACATTTCTCAGAGCAAATATTGTAGCAGCTAGTCCCAGCAAGCCCATGAACATGGCGATCAGCAGGAGACCCTGAGCAGCATAAATTTCATGAGGGATGAAGGAGTCATAGCCACTGAATTTATGGCAAAACTGTTCTCTATAGCCAGGTGAGACATGAAGGTAACTGATGAAGCAGACTTTCCAAATCCCCACCCAGGCAATGCCAGAAGAGATGATAGTGGTGTTGTCCACATGCCAGACTCTCCATTCCACAATTCCCATTGAAATGGTGCACAGGATCCAGCCTACCGTGCCCAGAGCAAAGGCAGCAAGCTGGAGGTGGGAGGTGCTGACCAGGGAGTTCATCCTTTGGAGCTCTCCTGCTCTGTCACAGACACAGTTGCCATGTGAAAAGAGAGAGGCACTGCAAAGAAACAAAAAATAAAATGACAAAGGCAGCTGTCATCATTTGGGTGAATAGGTGAAGCTGTCAGTGAAAAGGAGAACGTGTGTGTAGAGGGAAGATGGCAGTCATCTTTTCCCAACTTTAATGAACTGTTGAAATTTAATATCCATGAACAAATAGCACACAGGTTGTAATTCTGTATATGTCATGGTATCACACAGAGGAGAAAGAGCCTATGATTAGCTCCCCTAAAGATCTTCTTTTTACATCACAAAAGGAAAATTAATGAGTTTTTTTCCAAGTCGTTGTCTTCTTTGTTAATTAACCATTATGTTCAAAGATCCTTATACACATTACACATAATCAGAAGCCCTAGAGTTACTGGCTAGCAGGAACAAAATCTGAGAAAATCCTCTGGTTTCTGACTTCAAAACAGAATCTGTGCTCCTTTCTCCTGGCATCTGTGGCTTTGATGCTGGAACCCAATCTGTACAGACTTCAGCTTCTGTGTTATCTTTACTAAGAGCTGCTGGGACCAGTGTCAGACAGAAAATGCTGCAGTTCAGAGGAATGAGCGAATCCAGGCCACAAAGTCTAACAACAACCGCTGAACTTTGGCCATTTTCAGATTAATTAGCCATGAATGCATTAGCAAAAATATTTGAATTAATAAAAAATGTAATACTGTGCAGGGGCTGGAGCCTGGATATGTTGTCATTGCTTTCCCACCCTCAAACTTTACTCAAGGTTGTTTTTGTGCTTTACCTTTGCAAATTCCACTTGTTTATAAATTGCCCAATTTCCCCTGTTTGAATCATCCTAAAACTGTGCTGGAAAATATTTTAGTCATTTAGATTTAAGAGTTGTTTGCTGACTGTACATTTTGAGTGCAAATTAGGGTTTTATTGTATTTAAAAAAAAAAGAGAAAAAGAGAAAAAAAAAAAAGAAAAAAAGAAACAAATCAACACTTAATTTCCCATGTCTTTTGTATAATTTTTTTAATATTTGCAGGAATGATCTGTGATCAGTGAAGATGTGGCCTCAAATTTATGTAAATTTGTGACAGGTTCTAGGGATCTGTATATTTCATAAGTTTTCTAAAATACTTTTTCTACTGCTCCCATTTCATTCAAGACTGGAGAAATACTGTACCAAGTTGACTGTAATAAGGTATGTCTTCCACCATATTTTGCGCATTACACATTAACTATAAAGACTAAAGCAACAATTTTTTGATTTACGGATCTTAAGGTAACCAGATTCAGTTGGCAATACAATCTAGTTGCAAAAATCCACCAGTGGAAATCTTAAAACAGAAATATCTTCAGAACAATATGGCCTTAAACAGATAGCGTCCATCTTCTCACACCAGTGCCCACTACATACTTACTTCAGTTCTGAAGGTGATGCCAGCCATGAGAGGATTGGACGGAGTGATTTTTGATGGCAGACAAACACAGCAGCACCTGCAATTTTATCATTTTGGCCTCCAGGTTCATCTGTGTATCTCCAATAGGACTGATTTCCTGTGGGATATATAAATCTTCATTATTGCAAGTGTACATTTAATCCTCTCCAGCATGGAGAAAATTGCTCCAGAAGAGTCTCTTGTATTTTTATCTACTTAAACTGAAACCAGTTTATAAATGCTTTCTCAATTTACTGTGTTATTTACAAAGTGATTATAAACCCTCCTTTCTAATTAAATGTTTTTACCAGGCATGGAGCACAGTAGCCCCTCTTTCTGTTCCAGTTCCACCTCAAAATAGCATCGTTTCTGTTCCTGGCCAGTGATGGGAAGGAGCTGGACAGGAAAGAGAATGAGCAGAGAAGTCCCATGCTGACTCCATTTGCCTTCTTTTGGAATCAGTGGAGCACACAGAAGCCAAACCTAAACCATGTGAACACACCATTTGGTGTAGAGCCCATACGTCTGTAACATTTCTTGTGTACATCATAAACATTCATTCAAACAACTTGCTGATATCAAGGTCACAAAAGATATGTCAGCAGGGGAATCCTTATCATTAACAGATTTTCAGAGTATATTATCAGCATATTACTTCACTGATTGAAGGTACACAACTGTCTGCTCGCAGAATTGAGAGTAAATGTGATTCTAAGCCCACTATCAAAGCTGCTTAGATACTTAGAATTGTGTCCAGAATTGAATTATAAAATTAAAAATAAGGGAAAGATCTTTTTTCCCTTTAAGATTCTCAAAGAAACCCACAGAACAAGCAAACACACGGGACGAAAGAATTTAAAGCTTATACAAGAGTTCTGAGAGCACTGGAGAATACCAGTTAAGAAAGATGGGCTTTAGATGAGTTATCAGGTGTCTAGACACAAAAAATTGCTTATGTAGGAAATGATTCATTTTGGCTCATTATTCCACACCCTGCCCACTGGAGCACATTTGATCTAGCCTGGTGTCACTGATTTAGAGAAAAAAAACAAGATTCAAAAGAAGTACTTTTGAAATCTATGATGAAATTAAATTGCAGTTCTTACACTTGTCCATTTTGGAAAATCAAATAGAAGCCTATATTCAACAACCTCCTGGTACTGAGATTCAGCGTGAAAATAAGGAACAAAATATCAAGGTAAAATAGTTACAGGATTTTTCTTGACATATGAAAACGTCAGAATTTTAAAAAATAAAGTTCTAGTTCCTGATTCCAGTCTCTATCACTATGAATATTGATAAATACACTGTAGGTTTTGCTGTCATAATGAAAAGACAACAGGTATGTATCACTTGCCAGAAGCATTGATTCTAAAGGAAGTCTTTGGGCAAAGAGGATCAGGGAAACTCCTTTCCTTCCATGTGTGCAAAGATACATTGATTTTTCAGAACTACAGCGGCAAGTATTTCCAAACAAACCCCAAACAAGACATTTTTCTTGCAGATGCCAAATAAAACTGGGAGTGAGCTGCAGAGGGCGTCGTCCTCCAGGATTTCAGCCATTCCAGGGACTCCCTCACTGTGAAACCTCAAGAGGGAAGAAAGGAGGGAGGGAGGGAGGAAAGGAGGGAAGGAAGACAGGTCACAGCAGGCTGGGATTTATAGCAGCTCCTGGGTCAGTGCTTTGTCAACTTTTGCCTCAGCTGGACCTTGGGGGTGACCCTGCACAAGTCTCTATCCACAGGAGGTGGGAGATGCAGGTGCTGAACTTGGCTCAAATACCAGCAGTGCCATTCCTGTAGATTTCAAGGACAGAGGCATCCCTTTTGGAAAGGAAGAATTTAATCTATCATCAACTTGTCATCCATAGAAAATAAAAAAACAAAACCAAAACCCAACCAACCAGCCCACCCCAATTTTTGCGGGGTGGGTTTTTTGTCATTTCTTTAATTAAATTAAAACTTCTGGTCCCTATGCAAATGCCCTTTTCAGCCCTCTGGGAGAAAAATGTGAAAGCTCAGTCTCTGCATGTTTGAGCTTAATTGGATAAAATACCGTTCAAAGCCCAGATCATATAGCAGTGTGCTAACACAGACAGCACTGGCCAGTTTAACGCTTTAGTAATTACATAAATATTTTGAATTAATTTAATTAGTGTAGTAAGGTTACCTATATGGTCTGAATAATACAATGATGTAACACAGTCACTAGATGAAATGTCCCAAGGCAAATGAACTCATATTCAGTCAGCTACAGGAGATCTTCTGAGTAATTAGGCGGTGTCACTGGCTTGCGGTTCTTGATTCAGGAGTTCACTCAGAGCTGCAGATTTCAGCATTTCAACTTTGCAGACCAGCTCCTTCATGGGATGGAGTCAGCCTACAAGGGCAATCTGGCCAGCAGGAACAAGTTAGGTCTGTGTGGTGTGTGTGTCAGTGGAGGAAAAGCATGACTGAAAACCCTTTTCACTGAGAGAAGTGAGAAGTGGTTTTGAGAGGTGGCCACAGCGCCATCTTTCAGTATCCCATGATTTCATCCACATTTTCATTTAAGATCTACTCAGTTCAATCCAACATGCACCCCAGTAGCTTCCGGGGATGGTCTCTGAAAAGTCTAGAAACAGTAGCTACAAAGCAGAGAGCTGCTTCTACGGGCTCTCACCTGGCAGCCATTTTCTCTCTAAACATATCTTTCATTTCCTTCATTTGGAAAGGCTTTCCTTCACAGATATCTTTTTAACTAAATGCCATTCTAAAGTAAAAGCAAGACAGAATCACAGAATCATAGAATCATAGGATGGTTTGGGCTGGAAGGAACCTTAAAGATATCTTGTTCCAATCCCCCAGCCATGGGCAGAGACATCTCTGACCAGACCAGGTTGCTCAGAGCTCTATCCAACCTGGCCCTGAATATTTCAAAGGGTAAGGAGTCTAAAGCTTCTCTGGGCAACCTGCTGCAATGCCTTACCACCCTCAGAGTAAAGAATTTATTCCTAATATCTAATCTAAGCTCACTATCTTTCAATGGAAGCCATTCCCCCTTGTCCTATCACAGTTCCTGACAAAGAGCCCTCTCCAGCTTTCCTGTGGGCCCCCTTCAGATTCTGGAAGGCTGCTATGGGGTCCTCACACAACTTCTTCTCCATGCTGAATAGCCCCAGCTTTCTCAGCCTGTCTTCATAAGGGGGTGCATATTAAATGTAAATTTGCTAGCTTTCAATGCAAATTTGCACAGAGAAGACAGAACTTACTAGTAAAAGATGATACATGTCAGTGTATTCATCCAGAAACAGAAACTTGAAGGACCCTTTTGTATTTATTGCTGATTTTACTTAAATTAAGCTTTGCACAGTGAGTAGCTCTTTTTCTTTATGAAAAGTATGTTGAGCCATTCCACATGGACTTGAGGAACAGAATGAGACATGTTTCCCACTCTTAGCTTCAACAAATGGAGAGGATGCCTGAGAGCCATGCTGACTTTCCTACAGCTGCAAGCTTGCTTCTAGGAGAAAAAAATAAAAGCAATCTGCTCTCACAACTGCCAAGTGGTTTCATAGAGGGGGGTTAGGTCATCTGTGTATCAGGCTTACCTTTAAAAAGACTAAAATGAAATGTTGTAGTTGAATAGATCAGTTCTTTGCGGCCACAGTCTCATCTCCTGATACTCTCAGCAGCAGGAAAAAAACAGAAATGGAGCTATCTTGAAATTTTGTCAACACTTCTTTTACTTCCAGTAAGTACTGTTACTGTTAGTAACAAATGGCTGGGGCTATGATATTGATTCTGAGGGTGGAGAAACCTCATTTACACCAAATGCATTTCATTTCTGCAATTAATACTGTATCTTCCACACAGTGTTATCTACTGTGTTTTAATTACATTCAATAGTCTAGATGCATCGATTGGGTTTCAGATCTGTTTTCTAAAACTCACCCTGCCCTAAGTTCCTGAAACAGAGACTTAAAAAACCCTGCAGGCAAATGCAAGAGAGAAAAAAAAGCTTTCAAACTCTCTTAATTCATGTGTTTAAATATAATTGGGTCTTTCAGGTTACTGAGTCTCAGGCTCTTTCCTGGGGGTATGAAGGCCTGTGCCAGGGACAGATGTCCAGATTGTAGGGTGGCACAAGGAAGTCCCCCAACCACACAATGGCCTGCAAGACTTGTCTTTAAATTCATCATTTCATATGATGGGTTGAGAGCAAGAGGGCTGCAGCTTTCATTGAAGGGAGTTTGCCATTTAGGAGGGGTCCTTGGGTTGGTGTGTGCTGGTAAATACATTCCCCAGCAGCAGCATCCCCTCTGCAGTATCTCTTACCCCTCCGGGACCTGAGGCACCAGGCAGAGCTGGATAGGCCAGTCATCAACACCTGGAACGTAAGATCTCAAACACGGAAACTGTAAGGAAATGTGAGATGGAGCTGGGTCTTGTCATGGAAATTTATGGAAGTCTTACACAAATTGCATGATCAATTGCATCAGTCAGTATGACATGTATTAATGCCTTAGGATCCTTGAGTGCGGGTGTGTCTAGAAGAGAGCTTCAGAAATGTTGTTTTATCCTTCTGCCATCACTGTTTCAGCACAGCTCTGGCTGAAGGACAGCTTTATGTCTAAGGCCATCTAATTGCTGTGGTCCAGGCCACAAGAGCTGTGACCGCTGGCTGATAAATCAGTCTATTCCTATCTTCTTCAACAGACATTTCAAACAGTCAGTGTGAAAGTTCGTTTGTTCCTATTTTCTAAGAAATAAAATTAGTTGCATTTATGACCCATTCCTTGAATATGTCTCCCTGACACTCATGAAGTCTTGAACTCTGATGTCCCATGTTTAGATTTTAACTGTCACTAACATGCTTATTTTCAGTTAGAAAAGACAAACTAGTGGGGTCTAGAGTCTATCCAGATTTAACATGCCTTATGTCCCCTGTCCCTCCAAATGTCAATGTCCAATGTTATAAACTCTGCTGCTTCCATTTATTTGCTGTGTTTCAAAACAAGCAAAGTAAAACAATCTTCATTTCTCTTCCATCTAGTAAGAATACATTGAAACTTAGCTTTGTAAAAGTCCTTTGCTTATTTCAGGAAAATGTTTTGATTTGCTTTGATAATAGGACAAAATGAAACTGATGATTTCTACCTATTCTCACCTTTTTTCACACACTAATTTACTTTTCTGTGGCTAAGTCCATCTTGAGCTCTTGTAGGATAAGGAAACATTGCAGGCTGGTAGGTAGTGAGATGGCAGTGGGATTGACTCAGAACCCAGATGATCCCATATTATCAGAGTTGCTACAGATTATTTTGCCTCTGTCTCGATGGCAGCTCCATTTAGAGCCTAAGTGGAACAGTTCAGAGACATTGCAGGAATGACAGCCTCTGAAAAACGAAGGCAGATAACCTGGCTGTGTTGAGATGGGATACTTCCAGGAAATTTCAGAAAGCAGAGGGGGCCCAAAGGTTTGCCTACTCTGGGTGTCTGGCACAGAGAAAAGAGCACTAAGGGTTCAGTAACATAAATAAGGCAACCATATCTAGGTCCCAGAGAACTCACACATGACTGGGAAGGTGAGGGCATTGAACGCACACTTGGGGCATGAGAAGATGCCATCCGAGAGGAGACACCTCCCAGCCGAAAGAACAGGAACCAGTGCTTGCTGGAGCTGAAGGAGAAATTAAGAACTCCTGAAGCAACTTGAACGTCAGCCTGGAAATGCTGCACAGGCACCTGGCTGGGAGGCAGGAGCATTCCCTGAGCCAAGGGCACGTAAGGAAGTGCCTGCTAAAGGGGCCGAGGGAGAGCACAAAACCTGCACACAGCAACCCGCACACAGCAACCTGCACACAGCAACCTGCTGGTGAGGTCTCCTTCAGATATGGGGGAGGTGGGTGCAAGGAGAGCCTTCCAAAAGGATAGGAGACCATACTTGCTTCCTAGTAAATGATAGCACAGCTAAAAAATGTTCCAACAGAAGAGCAATGTCTGAGTCTCCCTGTCTGAACCCACTTGCCTGCCAAAAAACTAGGAATGCTACTTCAGCTTATAACCAGCTTAAAGAGAAAGTTCATGATAAACTCTTCTTATATAAAATAAGCATAATTTTTTTTCCCCAGCCTATGTAAGCAGATATTCACTTATTTTCTGTTATTTCATATTTTAAGCAAATATTTTTGCTTTAGATGATGCCAGGCATCACATGCATTTCTAAATTAATATTCGAATCCTGCTTTTGAAAAGTATTATAGCCTAGATGCAGCTTTATTGGACTATACTGAACATGGTTTACTAACTAAACCCTTTGTTTAATGTAATGCTTGCAGTAAAAAGGGAAATTTAAAAACCCAACAGTACAGTAATTATAAAGGTCTCTTCTTAGCAATATCTCTATAATTTAATGCTTGAAAACTTAATTCTTCAATTCCCAGTTGGGAAAGCATTCTTTATAAAAAACAAATAAATGTTTAAATCTCCCCCCATCTGTTCTCTATCAGCACTTCATAAAATAAGTAATATTTAAAAAAGGGGGGGACTTACTTTTCTGAGTCTGAGAGTTGCCTCAGGCTTTAAAGCAGTGTCAGCTGGATGAAGCAAGTTCCAAAAGGGAGCTGGAAAAAAATACTCGTGCAAATTGTCCAACTTGCTACACTACCAAATAGGTGCCTCACAGTTCCTTGTCACTCTCCCACTAAGTCAACAAAGATGTAGGAAGTCAGTTAATCATTAACATATTATAAAAATATGAAAGCTTTATCATATGCCATTTATTTGCTTTAAAACACTTACCAAAGCATACAGATAACTCCCATAGAAATCACAGCTTTCTGTAAGATACCCTTTCAGAAAATCTACCTTTTTGATTACGTGATTTTTCAGATAGAGATCACCACGATGCCTCAGTCTGACAGCCCGAAGGACACAGAATTCTCATCTGAAAGAGAACAAAGTGATTTCATAATCCTTTTTTAGATTTTTCTTCCTGTATTTATGCGACTTAAAGTAATGCAGCTCTGGAGTGGGAAGAAATATAGGGGAGAAAGAGGAGTTTTTCTACAGAGTAAATTCAAGCTGAGCTGCTTTCTTGATGGACTCTGGTTGGCAGCGCCCACACTTTAGTACAAATAGTACTATGCTTGCTATCTCAGATGCTTCAAAAAACACACACATTTTTACAAATTATGTTTGCCTTGCTTCATGGTTTTCCCATGAATGTAAACAATGGCTCTTACAAATTGGAAGAATGTTCTTAACTCCTAAACCCTGATAAACTCCAAATGATGCACTGCCTCAGCTGGTTACAGAACAGTGCAAGCAACACCAACATTGTGTGTTTGATCTCTGTATGGGCCATTCCCTTAAGAGTTGGACCCAATGATCCTTGTGGGTCCCTTCTAACTCAGAACATTCTGTGATTCTGTGACATTTCAAAGCTTGGTGTCAAAAGACAAGTAAGTTTATTTCACAGAAATTCCCTGAAATGGGGAGGCCTCATTGAAAAATTCTTCTCATTGTAACATGCACAATGGCTGGTCATTGCCATCACTAAAGAAGGCTGAAAAATGTCATTAATTCTCCTGTTTTCTGCATCACCTTTAATCCTCTCCTCCTGTATCTTCCAGCCAATGCCAGTTCGCTCTTTTTATGCAGGTAATGCAGCCTGGCCATGCCAAGAGAGTCTTGTCCTGTCCTGCAGCTCACCAGCCTGGGAGGTCTCTGGCTGCTGACAGCTGGATGGGATTGGTTTGGTGCACAGGCAAACTCAGCTGCTCAGGCTCTGCTGTTGTGTGACAAGAAGCCCCCCCCCCCACACACACACCCGGGTGGGCTGCTGTCGTCTGCCAGACTCCAGGATGGCCTTCTGACATCCTGACAGGGCCACTGATTCACAAGGACAGCATCCCTGGGCAGTAGGCAGCTGGCAGACAGATTGCTTTTCTTGCATTTAATAATTGTGAGGGACAAAATTTGCAGGCAAAACCATTGCTGATTTTACACATGAAGCTGCGGCACACCTCTATTTGTCTCACCCTGTGATAGGAGGGGCATCCCCTACACCACTCCTAGAACAATTCTTTTCTCACCAAATTCTCTGTCTCTGACCTATTTCTTCTCAGTCACAAAAAAAAGCAGCAAACAAAACCCAACATGACAACAAAACCAAACCCACCATGATGTTTAAGAGATTAAACTGTACTGAAAAATAATAAGTTCAAAATATCCATCAGCCACCATCACTACGGTGAAGTTTAATTCAACTAGAAATCTACAGTGCTCAATCTGTGATAACAACCAGCAGCATAAGCATTATTACATTAGTGAGAAATACAATATGCACAAAATGGAATGGAAGAAGATAGGAAGCAAATGACAGTATTAAGTGTCTTTTCTTCTCAGTGTATGATTATGACTTCTATAAACAGAAGTCACTTCTTTTTTAGCATAATAGTGACAAATTATTAGGAAGCAGATAGAAATTAACTAAGTTTCTGACTACTTTATTCAAAGGAACATACTTGAAACCTAAGACTTTATTGTTCCTTGAATGCCAATGGTTAATACTTTTTGAGGCAGAAAACAATTGCTTTCTTCCACTATGGCCTGGACCCAAAGCACATTGAAATCAGTGGAAATAGTTCTGTTGACTTCAAAGACCTTTAGATCAAGCCCGATCCCTTCTGTGGTTTACAATTTCATTGTTAAATACCACAGAACAGGAAATATTTGTTTCAAGTTATTTTTCCTTTTATTTGCTACACATTGAAAAACCAGCCTGAAAGCAAGACGCTGTGCAAGGTTCACTGCCCAGTGAGTGGTACCACGTAGGCAGCTGAGAGAGCCCCTAAACAGCTCAGGTACAAGTACTTTTTCTCTTCTTGTTTCTGAGACAAAGGCTACCTCTTCCAGGAAGCACAGCAACCTTCCTGCAGCAGCTTGCCACTCTATGATCAGTGTTAGAGTTGTTGCATCCTCACTCGTGGTCACTCCCTGCTCATCAGTCCAGAAACTCTCCAAATCCAGCACTGAACCTAAATGTGGGCCTCTAAAACCACTGCCTGAGTCTAAGGAAAGTATTTCCATAAACAGCTTTCGTAACTATTTACCTTTATGACCAAATTGAGCTGTCCTTTAAAACTCGGGAAATTCAGAGATGAGACAAACACCTCTACCAAATTCAATACATCTCTGATCATGAAGTGCTTCACAGCCCAGCCCCAGCTGACCTTCTGCCCGGTCTGCCCAGGCCTCTTCAAACACAGATCACTAATACATTGTCAACAGCTGCCTCTGAAGAGGCCACCCACTTCCAGCCTCAAGGGACTCCAGAGGGAAGCACTACACATTATCAGATACTCAGCTCAATCCCAAACTACACCGACCCTGTTCACATCTGGCAGCAGGTGCTACCTGTTTTTGTGGTTAACCCCATTGGCTGGGAAGTTTTTTGGCTCCAGAGAACTTGCTAATAGGTTTGTTGTGATTATGTCATTATATTTTGTGTGGCCTTGATTCCTCTTCTGTTTCTTGAAGTTCCAAATGAACATCCACAATGCTCAGTCCCTACTATCCACTGTGTTGGTTCCACTTGTCCAGGGTGGGTGGTATTTAAACATATTTTAGTCTAAAATTATATGAGGGGATTTTATCCCTCCCAGCAAGAGAAACAGTTCAAATTTAGGTGATACAAGGTAGGAAGACACTACCTCACTCCTGTCTAAACTTGCTTCCTTTCCATCTTGCACAGCCCTAATATCCCTAACAATGGGCACATACTTTTTAGGGCTTCTCCTATCCAAAATATGTCAGAGACCTTTTGTCCAGCATCTACACCACTAGCAGTGTCCTCAGAGCCTCTGCTGGCACACTAACATCCCTTTATTTTTGTCCTTAACTTTCCCTAGATTCCCTTATAACTGAGCTAGAAGATTCACAGAAACTTCCTAAAAAGAATCTGAGCCGCCTTTTACTATTGGTCAATTAAAAACCAGGGGAAGTGGGAACACACAAAACCCAGTTGCCCAGGCTATCTCCAGCCTGGGCTGTTTAGACCTTTTCTTCAGACCAGCAACTGTAGATCCATTGGAATGGGATCACTATTAGTTTTTGAAGCAAAATTGAGCTGACTATTACAGGCTCAAGATATTTAAGAGGAGGCTCAAAAAATTTAAGAGGAATGATTTCACTGTGATTGTGTCTCAACAAGGGGCTGCTTTAAAACCAGTAAAATTTGTCTTTGGCTCAGCAAGAAATTGATGGGTCTTTTCCTGGAGATGCAGAACACAAAAGCTGGCATGCATGAAATGAAGGGCTGCTAAAATTAGATGCACTCATGTGGTTTGGGTAGGCTCCTGGTTACTCCCAAATACCCAAAAGTAGGTCATTCAAAGCTTAACAAAGACATTTCCCTCAGACTTGACATTTTAGAGCCAGTTGAAAAGACCACCTGATGGGAGAATGTTATCAACATGTCACACTGGGGTTTCACTCTGCCTCGGCAGTGTTTCTGAGAGAGCTGCAGTGCTACAACACCAGGCTTTTGTCACTTCACTAGAGCTGCTGCAGCAGCTTGTTCTTATCAGCTGTTAGAAGTGACAAGGAAATAAAATACCAATGAATTTTCATTAAAGGGAATGAAAGTAAGAGATCAATAGAAACCTTTAGCTGGTAACAGAGCATGGGGATTTAACAGCTTTACAAAGCAACTCCCTGCACAAATGATGGGGCAGTATTAAAGTACTGCCTTAGGAGAACCATATGAATAACTGGTTGCTCATTAGCTGATCATGGCCAAGATCTGAGGTAGATCTTTAGGATCTTTACCGACACCCTAAAGGGGTTTCTGTACCTTTGCCCCAATTCCTGGCTACCATATTAGCTAAACAATGACTGTGATCTTTCATCTGACCAGTACCCTATTTAGATTAATGCAGAAGGAAGCAGATAGGAATATTCTGGTGACCCAGAGCACAAGTGAAATAGGATAACACAGAAAGCAAACCAGATTTCTTATGAAAACCCAAGCAGCCACAAGCTGGATGCCAGTGCAGAACAGAAGGATGTAGTTCTGTAAAGAGCTCCAGACAGGGTAAATTCCTTAAATATGTGATGGGAAGCAGCTTTTCAAAAGCATTTTATTCCAGCATCTCCAATGCAAAGGCAGGACAGCTCTACTTTTTATCCTTGTGCTGGTCTGTCATTTACTTGGGCACTGGGGGAAAGAAGTGTCACACTGCCCCTGCTTTCCCTCGAAGCCCTCCATAGCCAGCTTACAAGTTACAAGGCAGAGATGAAAGGTCATCAATGCTCTGGCACATGCTGGAACTTGGGACAGTTTCAAAATGTGGGGACAACCACCTGGGAGGTTCTGATGAGGAGGAGAATGCTTTTATGGATAGCTAAATTGGTCAGCACAGGAGCGCTGGTAGGAAACCCCAAACACAGGAGAGAAAATCAAAGCAAACAGTAACTAATTGAACCAGTAAAAGGGGAAGGCAATTCCTACAGGTGCATGGTGGAGAGGGTCTGTAATGGAAGAAAAAAAAAAATTGTCTGAGCCACGCTGCCTGGAGTGCCCAAGCCCCATTTGCAAGCCAAGGGCTTGCAAACTCCCACCTGTTTTCCTGACCTGTTAAGCTCCAAAACGCATGTTATAATTACTGCTGCTCTTTAAAGACCCCTCTTCTAAAACTGTAAGCAATCTAAATATTTCCTAAAGAAGTCACACCTCGGTACGTGACTGGTAATGTAAGAGCAGCAAACACAAGAGGTGGGTTTATAGTGACCATAAAATTTTCATTCCCAGCTTCCTGACTTCCAGAGACGTAATGGCCAACCTTCACATGGCACTTTCCCCGTCATTTGTGACAACAGTACTGCACTCCTGACATCCTTGAACATTTGCACCTGATTTTTATTTTCATGAATCTGTCTTGCACTAGTTGGGTCCTGACAGAGCTTTCTCTGCTCCGATGAGTCTCATGCTGTATGTGATGCTCAACAGCACACATACAACAACTTTTAATCCCAGTTTTGATCAGTGAGTGCTCTTAGGAGTTGTGTTACGACATACTCTCTCTACTCTCTAATAATTTGTGCTGAGTCTCTTCTCTCATCTTCCTGTCCTTTGCACTGGATATAGACAGTGGGACTAGACACAGTATTTTAGAAAGTTTATAAAATTTTCAGCAATATTGCATCACTAGTTACTACTTTTCCAGTGTTTCTGCCTTTTTCCTAGAGCACAGAGCTCATGTGAACTGATCATTCACTGTGATCCCACACAGGTTTAGAGAGTCTGGTCTATGTCATTGCTCTGTCCATGTGGTCACCATCATTTTTTCCTTGATTAATTGCTCTGCATGTCACCATATGAAATGATAATTTGTTTGAACACACCCACACTACCAATTTTTCTCTGTGCAACTTTCCTCTTCGTTGTTTGCCATACATGTTGCAAATGGTGACCATTATCACTGGGCTGCTGTTGTAATACCTCTGATTGGTTTGGTGGAACTGCCCATTGCAAAAAACGCTGGTCAGAGTAACTCCACCTTTGCAAAACCAGTGTGACAATGAAATTTAGTCACGTAGGTTTTTCTCTTCCCTATAGTGTAAAAATAGGAAGAGAAGTGTTGTTTTTTAAAAAATTCTTTAATGGGGCACATTCTGGTCACACTCATTCATGGAGTACTTCTGCTTTCAATTCACTGATGGCCTACCCTGAACTATGTAAGAACATCCCAGGAACAGAAACCCAAGATCCACTACTCCCTATTGATGGAAAGGCTGAATATTTAGATCTTCAGCTTCTTACTCTCTAAATTATGCTCTCCTGGCAGAACATAATGATCCAACTAAAACAGGAATTGGGTTTTGCTCTGCCCTACCAGAAGCCTGGTATTAAATCGAGCCCTGAAGAGGTGGCAGTTAGGTAAGCAAAACCCCAGAGAACAAGCCAGGTCACCCATTCTGTAAACGTGTGTTGTGCTGAAAACACCCTCATCTCCCAGCCTGTGTGACTTCAGCATCTCAGCATGTCCAGTTAGCTCAGCAGTTTAGTGAATTTAGGACAACCACAGAGAAAGGATGACCTCTTCCTCAAAAGATAACTTCCTCGAGGCTCCTTAGTGCCACAGAGCTGTTCCAGTGCCTCCTGAACGAAGAAAGGGGTGTCACTGAATGCACAGAACATGATGGTCTTTACACAGTGAGATCTGAGATTCTGAAATTCCAGGTTATTCCCCATAACTTTAATTTTCAAGGATGCTTTAAGGTATTTTTACATTATAGTAACTAAAAAGCCTGCCCTAGCACATGGAGACAGGACACTTCTGCTGTGTCACATACAGAGGAAGAAAACCAGGAAATTCAAAGTCCCAAAGCACTTTACCACTGGTTTCATTTTTCTTCCTTCAGGGCACGGATCCTTCCAGGTTTTCTTGGTTTTCACTTCCTTGTGATATGTATCACCCCATTAATAAGAGAGTGACTGCTCCACCCTTTTCCAGTCAGTGGCGGACACTTTCAGTCATCACAGCTTGTTTTCCCATTTTATCTCTGGAGGAACCATACCCGTGTGAGAAAGCTGCTGAAGCTGCGACTCCTGGGAGTGGCAAAGAATAGTATTCACAGGACTCATGCCTTTCATATCTAGATACTGAGATAAACAGTGTTATCTTCTTTCCATTGCTTATTATTTAGCCTGTGACTGTTCATTGTATTCATATATTTCTCCGAGGCTTTTAGGAAAGACACTGCAATTTATCAGTAACAAACACTATGAAGAGCAGACAGCTAGGAAGTGAAACAGATGTTGAAACTAAATGATTCTCATCATGAAGATTTTGTTAATTCCTCTCAGGCTTTTGGACTTCACAGCTCCACCAAAACAATGTTTTGGAAAAACTCTTATAAGCAGACATCCATCACCCCGTTTCTAGAACATGTTCTCAGCAAATCAACAACTCTTGGTAACATCAGACCACAGCTTCCTCAGAGCCAGTACTGGCTCATCTTACAGAACCTGCTTGGAATGAATAGTTTAGTTAACACAGTTGCAGCTTGGTTTGCATTGAAGAAAATGCTTTCTTTCACTAATTCCATTAAAATATAGGAACATGGACCTAAAATTTTGACAGCTCCCACCTGGGACATGTGGCATGCAGGTTTTTTAGATGCCATTTTGCTGGAGATTTTATGTTACTGAAAATAAGTATAATTATTTTTCTGTATCTTCCACTACATCTTCAGCTTCACAGTCACAAATCCATTTGCTTTAATTAAAATGTTTCCTGTGTTAAGACAATCACAAGCAGCAAATTAAAATATTCCAATAAAAGATGAAATGCATTGGCAATCTGGCTGTTCTCTAGTGGCACTGTTGTAGGTTAGCAAACGACACCTAGAGAGGAGGAGATATACAGAATTCCTCCTTCTGCTTCACCCCAGAAGAGGTACCAGAAATCACTGCAGATATTCTTGGTACCCGCCCCTGGCAGCAGCAGCACAAGGTCATCAACAGCAGCAGGCGAGAGGTGATGACAGTTTGAGGCTACATTTCTTGTTCACTTTACCAGGAAGCAGTTTGTTGCATGGAGGGGACTTAAGAGGAAGGCAGAACAGGGGCTCCACAAACACTGACGTGTTTGGCAATACTGGAAGGCACATCCTAGCCACAAGGCCACCTCCCCCTGCAACGCCTAGGAGCCTGCCTCCAAGACTGCTTTGGTATCCCAAAGCATCTAAACGTGAAGCCACTGTGAGGATTTTCAACGAGAAATTTTCAGCGAGAAAAAATTTGTATTTTACCAGCCTTGCACTCAGGAAAGGCTCAACTGCTGTGACTAAAATAAAACTCAGCCTAAGATACTGGCCCACAAGGTTACAACCAAGAAAAAGGTGTTTATTGTAGCCTGTCCTAAAGCTATACTTGCTCTGCTTGTTGTGTGCTGCTGTAGCCTGAGTGAGAATTCCTGCTGCTACTGAACTGCATCCAATTTATTTCAATTCAAATTTTCCCCTGGAATAAGTTAACCTACTTCAAATGGAACAACTTAATTCATAGAAACATTATCAAAACAGCAGGTAGAAAGAATGAAACCCAAGATTTCATAGGTGAATTGCTAATTCACATGGATTATCCATTTTACAGTTTATGCATCATTATAATTAGTTAAGTTGCAGACTGGAACTGTAGTAAGTAAATGTGATGACCAATTTACCACTGCTGACAACTGACAATATATAATCCAGTTTAAAGACGTACTTTTTAATTTTTACATAACACTCTGTGGGCATGATCTGTTCAAGTATATAGAAAAAAAAAATTATCCTCTAAAAAACCTGCACAACTGAGAAGACTAGACACCACTAAAACAGGAGTTGCTTTCTACAGCATATCATAAGGCCTTCCTAGAGCTACTGGATTGCCAACAGGTTACTTCAGCTGTAAAAACTGAGGCAATTAAGTACACCACAATTAATCACTAGAACTTGATTAGGAAAGAACATGAAATGGTGACTCCTTTGAAATCTCAAAGTACCCCATGACAGAAAATAAAGAGCTGAATTTCAGTTTAAAGAAAGGCAATTTAAAAAAAATTCAAATAGTACACAAAAACTAGATTGTTATTCCTATGGAGCTGTCATCCTGGATTACACCTAATGCTCATGAAAACGGGCACAAACAGGTGGGTCCATGTACAAAGAGAGAGGGAGAAGAAAGGTGAAAAGAAGTTTAGAAAAATCCTACAAATACCCAAGTATTTTTCTTTCCCTAACTCCTTCTTCCCAGATTTTATAAAGACCTTCACAGACACTCACAGAAATAATTTCCAGGATCAGGCTATGGTTCTACAATCACCTCTGCTATAAATTTGTGCATATTTGCCAGTGTTTCCCATTAAGGCAGGATTCTGCAGTTAATCTGAGAACCCCCATTAAACTGAAGTTTGTGTGAAAGTCTGTTGGAGTTGGAGAGCTCACAAGTGCTCTGTTCTTGCAAAAAATCTTGTGCACCACTGACTTTAGATGTTTCCATATGACGTATCCATTCTAAACATAGGATGAAGCTGAAACAGAGGAATTGCTTAAGCAGGAAAATCTGAACTGCTTCCCTGGTGTGTACTCTGTAAGTGGTGAGAGACCCATTTATTTTATCGAACTCATAACACATTTTACAATCCTGCCATCTCATATTCACACTCTTAAAATACCAAATAGACACGAACGCATTGCTGGTACTTCCACTGGGAACTTGAGAATGATTAATTACTTAAAACATTAAATAAGCTGTGCAAAGACAACAAACTACTTCAGACTGCAAGATAACCGGCCTAGCCTTGAAAAGCACTATTGACAGCCAACACTGCAAAGCAAAGCAGTAGCTTTTGACATTAACTGCACACAAAAACTAACTCTACATTGAAATATACAGTTTATTTTCTCGAAGTCAAGCAATACCATTTGTCAGTAGGTATGTGTTAAGTGTCAGGCAGGAAAACTGTACCTTTTCACTCTGGGCTGCAGGATCCAAATAGTTGGGAGAAGCATTGTGGAAATCTTTCACTATACAGAGATCTAGAACTGAGAACAATAAAGGATGAAGAAACAGCCATCCCCAGGATGCCAAAGGCAAAACATTAGCACCAGATTTTTTCAAAAAGCAACAGTACAGCTATTTACAGATTTACATATAGTATTGGGAGGCCGCCATCTTCATGTTTCCAGGGTGAGTGATTTTCAACAGTTTTGAAAAAGGAAAGGAGATAATAGTGTCTACACAACTGTTCTGTGAAAAGGATAATAGATACAGCTTTCACAATATTGCTACCTTTTATCAGAGATCTAAATCAAAGTACTGTATACAAACACATTGTAATTATAGTATTATTCACATTTCACATACACATTTCAGAGTAACCACAATATGTAAAATTTTTAAAATCCCACAGATAAAACAATGCACACTTTTCTCCAAGCTAAAAGACAAGCATAATTTATTTATGTTTAGTTTTGAGTTTGTTATGGTTAAGGGATAGGTTTAAGGACAAAGAAACCAGTTGTCCTGGGAACAGCAGCAAATAACTGTGAGATGTCAGAAGACTACATTTCTGAACTAGGAGG
Organism: Donacobius atricapilla; assembly: GCA_013397315.1. Lineage (NCBI taxonomy): Eukaryota > Metazoa > Chordata > Aves > Passeriformes > Mimidae > Donacobius > Donacobius atricapilla. The sequence continues at coordinate 1,242,097 of WBMY01001460.1, forward strand.
AAGAAACTAAGGTCAGCTGTAGGTCTTGTAAAATGGTAGCTCCATTTGACCTCAACTGATGCACATCAACATAATTTCAATTAAAATTTGGTCCAGGTATACAAAGTAGTGCATGATAAGGGTGCGTGAGGGGACACCAGTCCTTCTGATGTTTGCACCAGTCTGTAAAGGAACTGGTTCCAGAGGATTTTTGCTCCCCAGCTCACAAGGAATTCGCTGATCAGTGCCTTTCCAGTTCTCCCCCCACAAATGAGAGGATTCAGGTTAAGAAGGACAGAAAAACTCTTGTGAATGCTGCCATACTGCAGGAGTAGTGGGAAGAATTCTTTGCTCTCTTTTCAACAAAACTGACTATTTTCAACCTGCTTAGCTACAGACTGGCATTCACATCCGCCTTGAAAATGGCTTCTGGTTAGGGAACCTATTTGTCTGAGGAGAGATAAATCTTGCCCTTACTACAATGAAAATGGCATATACACAAAGTTTTTCAAGACCTTCTTTGCCTGCAAAACTTTATCTTAACATAGAACTTGACACTTAAGACACTAAAAAATTTCACTGTAGGTATCTAAGCAAGTCAGCATAATCCATTACTGCGCTGCAAACATGAGTTAGCACCTTTTTTTAGAGCTACTGGAAATTATCTAAGTCAATAGCAGTATTAGGATAACACAAGCAGTGATCTGATACTGGGAACTGACATCCTCTCCTTTATCACTGTTCAATGGAAAAAAAAAGCCATCAGCCCCACTTATGTTCACAGTTACAACACAGAGTTGCTCCAAGTAATGCACAGTATTTACACGGCAGAATTGTTTCTATTGCATTTGGTAGTCTGAGAAAGAGGAACAAACAACATTAAGTAGGTCAACTTCAGTATAACTTAATTGTCTATACAAAACCATCACAACATTGAGCAACCAGAAGAACAACACAAGCAGTGCCCTTAACCTACATTTATTTTCATGAAGTGTAGTGGGTTTGGGACAAGAAGAATAAAAACATGCATAAAAAAGAAAAAAAAAGCTAACGAGCCTTCTAAATAATTTAGATGAAAAATGTTTTGAATAAAATCAAAACAGTACTTCCAGCCCGTTTCTTACATCAAGTACAACTTGGTAAAGAAAATCACTTGCATTGCATTAAGAGGGTGTACAAATACGTCTTGCAAAATAATTTAAAAAAAAATCTTCAGGAAGGTAGGCATTAGGTGATTTGCAAGCTGCTTAAGAAGCATTTAACTAGACTGATTTTAAAGTTGTTTTCTGCAAGGGGAAAGTGCCATCCTATATACAATATTACAAAAAAGTGTCTGATGCCACAGGATCAGAGTGACACTGCATTTCAGCAATCTGAATATATTAGCTATAAGATGCATGCTTCCCCTATTTAATATGTCTTTAACAAAACATAAAACCTCACTAAATTTAGAGCTTCTAAATGTGTGAGCATCCATGAATTGCTGTAGGGTTTCCCAGCAGACTGTGCAGCATCTGAACAGAAAGGAAGTATACAACCTATTCTTAGAACCATTGATTGCATGCACAACTGCCACAGACTTTCAACATACCGAGCAGAAAGGTTAAGAGTGTCTCTTCTTTTGTGGAGCTTTCTGGAAGTTAAGCCATGAGAAACAGCTGTAGAGTCCAGCAATAAAAATGTATTCTAAAAAATTAAATACATCATAAAAAAAAAGAGAGAGCATTATTGCTGTTGTGAGAGCTATTTTTCTCTTGTGCACTTGTCTCTCTACCAGACACTCAAGCAAGCTAAGATACTCCTTTACTTTGAAACTCCCCTATCCCTTCCTTCTTTCCCATTTTTCCCATTGTTGGCTGGACTCAGTGCCCTTATTTGAGCCTCTCGGGTTGAAGGCTGTCAGTCAGACACTTCAGCTGCTCCTCCCCCAGCTTGATCTTGTCCTCAAGCTCTCGCTGCTCAATGATGAGGGCTGACTTCATTTTCACAAAGTGCTCATAGTCTGCTAAGTTCTCCTCGCTCAAGTAGTTCGCCAAAATGTCGAAGACAATGCGCTCTCGACGATCCAGGTTCTCCTTCAGTTCCTTTGCATCCTCATGTTGCTGGGTCAGCAGCTTTTGCTTATCCACCAAGGTCCGCTTAGGAGAAAAGAAAAGCAGTTAAAAATTCACTGGGTTCACTAGGCTGGGACAACAGTCCCAGCTGTTCAAATCTCAGGTCTGTTTTATGTACAGAGACCTTCCTGAATGTTTAGAAAGGTGGAAAAGGAATGCTCCTTATAAATTTAGACTAATAAAATGCATCAACAAACTGATAAAAAACAGGGTAAATCAATGAAAGATGCACCATTACTTTCTATTGGCCTCAAAAGCATTACTTCAAAGACTCCTTTATGATTTAATAGTTATAAATAGCTGTATAGAATATAGCTGCCTTTGAAGAATAGTTCTTCAAATTAAGACTTAGCTGTCCCACTTCTTCCACACGCAGAACTGGCACAGCTGTGGTTACAGAACCCAGAAACAGACCAATTAATGGAGCAATTTGTTCTTATACAGCTCCTGACACTGCGTATTTAGCAACTCTGCTGCATCTACAAGCCTTCCTGATGACATGTGAAGTCCTGTGGTCTTCAGACATGAGCAAGAGTGAAAGCTGAGGCAAGACAACAAAGGAGTAAAACGGAAGCAAAACCAAAAAAGCATTATCCTCCAGAAAGGGCTGTAAACTTTCCGCTTTGTGACTTGACAAGAGACAAAGTAGGAAAAAGGGAGGTTGAATGGAGGAACATAGAAAAAGAAGACAGCAGAAGACAGCACCTATATCCCTCTCCCCCAGCATCACCTGTTGGCACTGCCAACAGTCCCACCTGGATCACCTGGCTGCACTCCTCTGGCAGTACATGGAAACAGGAGCATCATCAAACCAGCCTATTTCAGATGTCTGCCAACAAGTGATTGCCTTTTTGCAGTGACAGAGTATGGCTGGCTTACTCTGACATCAAGAATTCTGTGTAGATGTCTGAACTTAATTAAAAAGTGTCCCTAAGCGGTACCAATCCATAGCTTCCAAGCTTTGCTTCAGAGATAATTTTCTTTGAGAAGCTTTCTTCAAATAAACCTCAGTGTGTTCTGATAAACGTGTCCATCTTTTTAATTTGCACCTTCTGTTAAATCACACATGCTGTTTAATAAGCCTGAAGGATTTACAAAGAAGTGTTTTTGTAGGATATAAAACAGTCTTTTCAAGATGGAAGTACGAGACAAAGGGGGCTACAGACCAGTGAGCTTTAATAAACCTAGCTGTCAGAGTTGCACATGCATCCTGTGCTGACTCTTTCTACAGACAGGTCAAAGCTCGAGAGAAATGTTTTCAGATTTGTGCTCTCAATGTACTTAAAATACACAACCTAGATTAACTCAGGACTCAAGACAGCTACGGAAGACAAGTCAGAAAAATCACATACTATTAAAAAACCCCTGTTTAATCTTCCCTTGAGCTTATGCCAGGGGAAAAAAAAAATCCCACTGCAAGTTGCAAGCAGAATTATCTGCTGCAAAGAGATGAAACTAACAGTTCTCCTGAACTCACCAGGGCAAGTAGCAGACAGCCTCAAACTCAGGAGTGTGGCTAGACTGCTCCCAGGGCAGCCTTACAGGTGTGTGCATGCTGAGCAGCAGTAACTAGCCAGAATTTGATGAATGCAAGAGGACATAGACACAAAGTGCAAGCAGTGAGAAGACACTGGCTTCACTTTGTAAGAGCGAGGGGGCTGGTAGCTCTTCAAATGAAGACCCTTTCAGAAGCTGAACTTGAAATATCTGATACTGTTCTCTGTGGCAAAAAAAAAAGACCTGTAGCAGAGCATCTGACAGTCAAAGTATTAACTCAGCAGTCATTATTTGACTGCTTTTATTGAGAAAGTCTGATAAGCTGTTGCTGGCTCCTAGAAAGTGGAAAGCTATCAGAGGAATGTTTATTAGACAACACCATGTTGGAAAGAAAAATCAGTAGTCACTGGGAATATGCTCTCCAACAATGGAAGTCAAATCCCCTGTTTTGTTTATATGGCACATCAGTGGTTCACCATATAGTATCATTTAACCTACAGAAAACAGTAAAGGACAACCAAAAAAGGCACAAGCACCAGTCTAAATTCAACACTTCTAGATGCATTTCATAGAATCATAGAATGGTTTGGGTTAGAAAGCACCTTAAAGATCATATAGTTCCATGCCCCCCTCTTACCAGACCAGGTTGCTCAAAGCCCCATCCATCCTGATCTTGAATGTTTCCAGGGAGGAGGGCAGGTACCTCTTTGGGCAGCCTGTTCCACTGCGCCTCACCACTCTCAGGAAAGAATCTCTTCCTAACATCTTATCTAAACCTGTCCTCCACCTGAACACCATTTTCTCTTGTCCTGTCACTACATGCCCTTTTAAAAACTCCCTCTTCAGGCCTCTTGTAAGCCCCCTTTAGGTACTGGCAGACTGCTCTAAGATCTCTCTGGTATTCTCTTCTCCAGGCTGAGCAGCCCCAACTCTCTGCCTGTCTTCACAGGAGCAGTGCTGAAGCCTCTGATCATCTGAGTGGCCTTACTCTGGAAGTGTTCCAACAAGTCTCCATCTTTCTTGTGTTTTGTGCCCCAGAGCTGGATGCAGCACTGCAGGCGGGGGTCTCACAGGAGCAGAGGGGCAGAATCGCCTCCCTTGACCTGCTGGCCACATTGCTTTTGATGCAGCCCAGGACATGTTTGGCACTCTGGGCTGCAAGTGCACATTGCTGGGTCATGCTGAGCTTTTCATCCACCAACACCCCCAAGTCTTCCTCTCCAGGGCTTCATCTCAGTCCTGATGGATCTCTCCTGATGCAACTATGCAAAGATTGGTGACAGTGCATGTGAAGATGAATGGGGATTAAAATATGTTATTGGTTTGGAGTTCTGTCAGTATAAATTTGACATCAGAACACACAGACAATTTCTGACTGTCCTTACTACACCACCTCCTCACCATCTTCCTTTTCCCCACCCAGCCAGTAAGCCAGTTTTATCACAGCTTTCAAACTGTGTTTCCTATGTGCACATATCATTTGGTAGCTCCTTCCCCATTAGGCAACTGCAACCACACTTAGAAAAAAGTCTAATGAGGGATTAAATTTCTCCATGTGTCAGAAGCTTTGATCTGCCCTTTAATAAGCTGTCAAATACTCTCCTACCTCAGTCAGAGAGGTCTGAACAGCCATTAATCAAGTATGTTAAGGCTAAACAGCAAAAGCAAAGTTCCAGATCAGTCCCAGCACTTACTGGTTCTTATGTGTGAAATAATGCAACAGGCTGAAGAAAAAACATGAAGCCACAGCCCATGGAAAAAATTCTGTTACAACACTTAGGTGGACTGTTGGCATTTCAGTCTGCAGCTACAAGCCAAAAACCCTACTTCACATTCATTTACCCGTGGAAGCTAAAATCCCTTAAAACACACACCCCTTCCACACTCTCTATTTATTTTAGCCTAAGTTTCACACATATCTACATCTCTCCTCTGGTGCATATCTGTATTGCTATGTATCTCCTTCCTAGGTAAGGCCTGATGGGATTTGAAGTTAAACAAATTGCTGCAAGCAGAGGTGGGATCCAACATGTTAAGAGCACCTTGAATGCTCCTGCTCCTGAAATTTTCACTTCTGCTGGGAGTCCTCCACATCAGTACCAGGCTATTCTGCTTGGGTAAAACGTGTTTTCTACTGAAAAATTCTTTTTGCCATGCCTCCCCCTGTTTCCTCTCCCCAGCCCCCGTTTTTTTAAAGGATTGTCCTTCTGTTATTTCTGGTCCTCGCTCCTCACTAGGCATTGTGGAAAGAAACTGTAGCAGAAGAGAAGCATTGTCTTGTAACAACCTTACAGATTTAAATCGTTGTGTATGAAGAAGTCAGCAAGCTTTCTGTATTACATCACAAAAACTCCTTTTTGTATCTTGAATTGTTACAATATTTTTGTTTGCCTCTCTTTATACTCTTATCAGTAGATTCCCTCTTTCTTTTAACTTTTGCCAAGAAGTCTGTTTTCTATGCTGCACCCCAAACCCACTTTTGCTCAGCAAGCCACTTGTAGTTTTAGATTCCAAGAAAAGAAGGCAAAGAGAAAAGTTTTAAGAAATCAAAAAAAAAAAAAAAAAGTCTTACGAGATTTATCCACACACTATCCCTCATGCTGAGTACTGCAATTTAGATAAACAAAACCAGGCAAGCCCCCGTCCCCTCCCAAGCGCTTCCCTAAATGCAGGAATTTAATTGTTGGCCCTTCTCACCCGTTCTTCTGGAGAGGTGCTGTCATCCAGGTTATTGAGGGCGTTTTCCACCCGGGCCAGACGACCAGACAGGGACAGCAGAAGGTTGACCACTTTGTCAAGGTCACCAATAAACATCTTGAATTTGTCAAACTCATTTGGTTTGCAGACCTCTTTCACAATGGCCTCTACCTCCTCCCCCAGGATATTGTTTGCTTGGATGTCTTCCAGAAGCGTCTCCCGTGCTTCTCTCAGCACCTGCAGCTTCCTACTAATGCTGTCAATAAGTTCTTGCTGTGGAAAATAAAGGAGATAAGAATTTATTAGCAATACTGCATTTTTCCCTACTTCTGAAAGTCATGTCAGCTAGCACTTTAATACATTTGCAACTTGAAACAAATGAGGCTTTGACAACGAGTGCGTTACAAATAAACACATGCCTGTGTCAAAGGTCTATACATCTGCATTCAAAGGCCCAGGATGTAGCTGCACAATGTTCAGCTTGAGATCTGTGTTAATGCAAATTACCTTTGTGGAAAAAGATGAAGGCTTTTCACCCTACCAACAAGCCTCCCTGCTTCTTCTTTGAGCAGCTTCAAAGCCTGCTATGAACAGCAGAAAGTACAGCACATGCCCATGTCGCTAAATACCAGGTCCATAACAGCTTGCTGAAAAGCTACACTCAAAAAGATACACAGTACTAGAAAAAAAATCCTGTATTTTCCACCCGATGCAGTTAAAACAGGGCACTGTCAAGCTTTCTTTTCCTTTCTGCATAATATTAGCATTCCTCCAATAGCAGTCCTTCCGCTCTCAGAAAATCTGAGCATTAACAGTGCCATACAACATTTCTGTAGGGTAGCCATAATCCCTATGGCATAGGGAATAAAATTTACTGTATTGTACACAGCAGCTCTGTGCAAAGCTGTGCAAAGTGGCTCTGCCAAAGGACCAAAGAAGCATCACCGTCCCAGGCCAGAGGAATACACAACCTCACTTGGAGTTTGGGGGGCTTCTGTACTATAGCCCCCACTGCCTGAGGTGCACGTGCACTGCCTTAGAAAAGCATGTCAGGTGCAGAACCAGCAGAAACCAGACCAAGAATCCAGATCTCCTTGGATCACCTGTGGTCCCTCTGTGCTACTTCCCTGCATTTGGGCAAGAGGTCTTGTTTCTTACTTGCCCATTAGCTTTCATGGGTGCACAAGTGGTGTAAGTTAGCTCAGCCAGCTGTCAACTCTGAGATAATTCACACCCTAAAAATGCCTCATTCATTTAAATGTACATGCCGATTTGGTATTCAGCTAATTTCAAGTAAGAAAAATTTCCAAAGCATTCTCTAAACATACACCTCAGTGCAAATTCTGAATGAAAATTACATCCTTTAAAATAGTCATTATCTCACAGCACCCCTAGCTCTTTTTTTAATTACTCATTACATTCTTTAGGAACTCTGCTTTCTAAATGCAAATCTGAATAAAAGTCTTCATGATTACTGAGAAACATACTGATAGCAGCTGCTGCTCACAGAGGCCACTGAACAGTCATTGCCAATCTATTTTGGGAACAAAAACCAACACAAAACAAAGTCCGCCATCTTAACAGAAAGCAACTACACCATGAAAATGTAACAGTCTTTTCGAAAGTAGAAATTCAACCCATGGATTATCCATACTATTTTTTTCCTTTTTGATTTAATGTACTCAGTCCAGGTTAATCTGGATCTGGGTTATCTGTTAGCCTTGGTGCCCAAAAGATTAAGGTAGTAAGCAGTTCTACAGATGCCTGACTGATTAATCTGCAGGATTTGATTTTTTCCCCCTTCTCTCATTGCAAATGCAGCTTGATTTGGATTATGTAGGTCACAGTGCTACGCTCTCATTTCCCTCAGATGACATGCTCTATGCTGCTGTTTCACCATTCAAAACACAGCAGGATACTGTGGTGCTCTATGTTATTATCTCAAGTTTTTTCACGTCTGCAGCTGTGCTGCAACTTTCCCTCACTTAAAAAAAAAGCCACATGGCTGCCCAGCATTTACTGATATGGTCTGTCAGTCCAGATCAGATCTCTCAGTTTCTTTCTTTAAAAAATAAAGAAGCTATTTTCCCAGTAACATCCTGTTTAGTAACATCCCAAGCAGCTGAAGCTAACCTCTGAAGCAAGATTTTTTCAGTATTTCCATAAATACTAAGACTGTCATATCTATTAAGAATTGGATTATGATTACTGATTGCTTTGTACCCAGATGAAGCAGCCTCTGCATGCAGCAGCTGTGAACTCACTATATCCTTTTGCACACAGCAGAAAATCTGTATTGTGTTCAGTATCTACTGAGCCAGAAGAGCTGCAGTCTACATCTTGAGACTGGCAGATGAATAATTTATAGCAGTGAATTCTGTACCAGTACACAAGAAGACAATAAAGTCATTCTTGCTGATCTGACTAGCAACACAGAAGGTGGCTCAGCAGAGCACTGCTCAGGTGGCTCACTGCTTGGCATGCTTTTACGTAAATTATACTCTGCTTTCAGCTTACCACCCCATTCCTAAGGAACTCAAGCCTTAAAAATTGGCATACATGAATTATTCTTACATTCTTCGGCAGTTGCTGAAATTTTCCTAAAGGCAAAGGGGGAACTTCCTACACAGCCACACATGGATTTTCCTTACTACAAAAACACTCTTATAGCATCTTCAAAATCTAAGCAGTGTTTTATAATTGTGGTAAACCTACATTAAACTCACTACATAAGACATACACATTCCATTCCTGCTAGCTGGGATTGGCTCAAAAAATCAAAATGAAAAATAAAAGAATTAACAATTATGAAATTCCTTTACTTATTTCAAAAGAAAAAAAAATCACCACACATTTCTGGTTTGCAGAGCAGAGAATGACAAATACAGGAATCATTCCACAGTGTTCTGCAATAAGATATCTCACACCACAACTACCAGTTTCCTGGAATCCAGAAACAGGTTCTGGGCATATGGCCCATCTAAAACTATCAAGGTCATAAAGTGTACCATTAAAATGTTCAGGTCTGTAACAATCCCTTGTTAAACTGTTGCCAAATTTGAGAAGCTGGGCCAAGCCGTATCTTCCATCCATTTAATAAAGATGCCTTGACCCACTTAAAAAGAGATTCCTATGCTTTCTGACAAGATCCGTGATGAAAGCCCATTGAACTGAGTGCTCCGTCTCCACGTGGAAGAGCAGGGAGAGAAGCAAGCAGCAGGGTGTGTGTGCTACAACATGTACACTTAAAGGAGAAGATGGGAGGGTTCTGCTAAAAGCCCTTTATGAAAACCTTCCTGTCTCATACGATTAGTGGTATGCACTGAAACTGGGGGATGGATGGAGAAGTATGAAAATTGTAAACATGACTTTCCTGTTAAGAAACCAACAAAAGCAAATGGCAATATTGCTTATAAAAATTGTAGTATTTAGTTTGTTGGGCAAACAAGAAAGGTTTAATTTTACGTCCCTCCTACTCTGCAATTAATGAGAATGAAATTAATTCTAGCAAAATCATGAATGTGACAATCATGTGTGGCATCAGAACCCAGAACATAATTTAAAATGAAGTGAAATCCTTAATTTGTGTAAGTAGTACAGCTGTTGGATTCAGCAGCTGTCTAGCAAGGGGGTGAGGGAAGGGCTCCTGCTACAGCTACACCATGCCCCTGGCAGTGCACAACACATTGAACTGTGTGATGCAGAGGCAGCAGAGGGAGGCTGAAACAACACAGAGCTTACAGAAAACACAAAAGCCCACTCAAATGCCACTCAGCGCCAACCACGCCTGCTCTGAACCACGGGTGGAAATCTCTCATTCTTAGTGACTAAATATAGTCCTAATAATTAAAAATTATTTCTTTGGGACTGGATTATCAAGTACACCCTGGCAGCTGCTTTTTAAGCAGAGAGCTGACTTGGACAGAAAAGGTTTACTCAACACTGCATTACTGGCTTAGGAAAACAGAGTTTAACTACATCACTTTACTTGATCAAACAGAATATTTCCTCCAGCTTATCCATACTGGGAACAACGATTAAAATATTTTGTGCCAAGTTATTAATGAGATGAATGCAATAATTTTACTGTAGGACAACACTTTCTCCACACAAACGTCAGATCATCACTGTAGTATCTATGGAATTATGGTGACCTTTGATCAGAAATAAAACACCAAAGGATAGGGATGAATAAGAAGACTGCTTCTGTCCCTTGTGACAAGCAACTTCCACTGAATCCACCAGGCTAATGAGTTATCTCCCACAATCATTATTAATTTGAGAGGCAGGAGAAATAGTTTGCTGTTCATGAAAACAAAGGGGAAGAAAAACAAAAAAGAAAAAAGAAGGTGTATGTTCCTTCTCTCTCAAGTCAAACCCAAATTCTGGACCTGAACTTCAAAAATTTGGAACAACTGAAACCACCACCAGCTTCAGTGGGATACACAAGGACTACTGCTTCTTTTTACATAGTGAGAAATTGAGGAGGACCTCAAATGGAAAATGGTATTTTAAAATAATCTCCTCAACACTTTTCTACTTGAGGCTTTCCAAAACATGCAACAAGTTGCAAGAAGCACCTAATATGAAGTTCCTAAATTCACTGGTGTACACTTATCCCCAAAACAAACAAACAAAAAAAACCCAGAACCCAAAGAGGTTGATTTTTTCCAACAGATCCTGTACAGGTAGAAGACCTTTTATTGAGTATGTTTTGTCAAAAAAATTCACAGTTAATGTAATGACCAGAACTCAGAACCTCCCATTGCACTTTTAGAAAGTCTTTTACCTTCTTCTCTGACAAGTCATGATCCAGTTCATCTTCAGAATCATCCTCACTCTGCTGCTGTTGCTGCTGCTCCTGCATGTCCTTCATTTTAATCAGCAGCTCTGCCTTTGGTGCAGATGTGCTGTAGTAAGTAGAATTGGTTGTCAGGGAGATGGCAGATGGTGCACTCTGCTCCTCTTTCCTGGGAAAAAGTCAAAACTTTCATTAACTGCCTTGACACCCTAATCAATGAAAAGAAAGGAGAATGCTTTAGAGCCGTCATTTTACCAAGCAAGCAGGGGTTTCAAGAGAAAGCCATTACCTATGTAAATAAGATAAATAAACACTGTCTGTGAATAAAATCTGTATGAATTCAGTGCATACAGAAAACTGAAATCATGCAGAAGATCATACATTAATACAAGAACTGAAATGCATCAAAGATGTTGCATCTGGAAACAAAATGAAAAGTTACAGTATGCAAAGTAGTGCAAAAAAACTACAGTGGCATAGACAGTATCCTTTTGGATTCAGATAGTACAATATAGGTACCTAACTTTTTGATGAAGGAATCATAAACAAACCTCTCGAGAAGGATACAACTTATCAAATAATTTTTATCACGAAAACAAAAACCCACAGAACATCAACATGGATGGAATTATATTATTTTCTTTCTTTGATCTCATTCACTTCTAGGAAACACCTCATGCCCGCTTCAAGTTATCATAGTAAATTTTCATCACATAAAAAAGCAAGAATATTGTTCCTTCCCAATCCAGTTACTAGACTAGATGACCTTGGTAAAATATGTAGTCACGATGAAATGGCAAAAGCTAATTATTTCTTAAGTTGTCAAAAACTGGCTTTCAACCGTGTCTTGTAAATCTTGCATATTGTACAACACTGTTTCTGTCATTAACATATGACAGAAACATTAGTAGTATATGCTTGACTACTATTCTATCACAGAAATCTCAGAAAAGACCTTCAACAGAAGGAAGACTCACCTCCAGCCCCCATGGAATATTGACACACTCTGGATAGAAGCTTACAAGGACATACCAGCTTACAGAAAGTAATACTCACTTCTCTTCTGAAATTTTTGGAGAGGGAACTTTTGGCAGAAGCTTCCTGCGCTGCTGAGCTTCTTCTAGGAGATGTTCGTCTTTAGGGAATATACCGACCATCAGATCCATTGTTGTTTTTATTTTCACATTAGGATCTAGTATGTCTGCTAGAGATTTATCTCTTCCCACAATCTCTCTAGCAAGTTCTTCTGACTTCCAGTCTTCGAAGGTCTTTTCTTTGGCCTTTACATAGCTGGATGCTTGTGTGGCAGCACTGCTGTCCTTCAAGTTGCTCCCAGGTTCTTCAGCTGGTTGAGGGTCAACTGGTTTGGTTCTGGCTTCTGGCTCTGGCTCTACACCTTGCCTGGTGTAAGCACAGAATCGTGAATAGGATTGCTCAGAAGTGCTGAGTGTTTTAATCTGGTCCTTTTCCAAACCACAGGGTAAAGCAGGAGGCTCCATGGTACTGACAAGGCTCTGCCGACTCTCCTTCTCTGCGCTGCTCTCAGAATGAACTATCTTGATGGGAACCATTTTCACTGTGGTATTGTTGTCTATAACCCTTTCAATTCTGGAAAATAAACAACATTCATCCTTAGAAATGGAAGAATCTTGAAACTCAAGGTTCATATCTGCCAATCAGAGGGGAAGCCCAAAAAGATGGGTAAGAGAGTGAGGTAATGGACTATTCTTAGCACTGTATCTCAAATCCTAAATCTACACGTTCTTTTCTGCCCACAGATTTTTAATTAGTTCATTTGTAAGGTACCCTAACATCAGCCTTGTACAATACTCATGATACAGGACTTCTGTTTGTTTCCAAGAACACAAGGGTCCAATTCTCAGCGGCCAGGCCCTGATGTCAGACAGCGCTGCTGAGCCGCCTTTTACCCCTTTGCTGCCACAGGCATAGAGGAAAACGCGCCCTCAGCCCATCCTCCCTGCCTCCAACTGTGTCCTCGCCTTTTGGCCTGACACGCAGCTGAGCTGCCTGGGGAGTCTCGGATACCCTCACATCAATTCTCAGCTCTTCCAAGGGAAGAGACAACAGACCAGATGGGAGCATCTCACAGGCTAGGTTTTTGCTGAGCTACAAGAATAACAAAGAATCACACATGGGAAATCTGGAAATCATTCAAAGCTTAATTACATGGTTAAAAAAAAAAATCTTCATTTATAAAATTTCACATATGACATAGAAGCTTAATAAATAAATACCACCATAGTGTCCTAGTTGTCCACTTAAAGAAGAGAAACCAGTCATAGAGGAGGATAATATACAATTCTGGATATTCTTTTTAAGAGAAGCTTATAGCAGAAGTTCTGGAAGTTCTGTATGCATGGCACAAAGGGCCATCTTAGCCATTCAGTAATGAAAACTATTTAAAGCAGAGGCTAACTTAGATTTTTAAACTGGACAACAAAATGTTAAATAACATTACAGAAGCATCTATACTGTACGTAAGCCATATAAGAAACTAAAGTCTAGTTTAGTGGTTCTGAGTTTGCAAAAAGCTTAAAATTATTGTCTTAATGTGGGTTTGGAACCTCTACAGCAAGGAAAGGAACATTGCCTACTAGCTAAAATATCTGGTTTCATCTGGCTGGGTAGCTTGCTGCCTTTCAGATAAGTGACCAAGACACACTACAGCTCTTTTCCTCTAAATGTGGGTGTGTCACTTCCTAAAATATGCTTATACTTTTGTACTGCTGGTAACAGCAGAATCTGTTTGACTTGACATTTTTCAGAAATGGTATCTTGCATTTTAATGGTATATTTGCCTGTGAATGAACACACAGTCCCCCAATAGGTATTTACTTTCCACAAGTGCTTTGTGGACGTGCTTTGACATACTGATCCAACTCTTGGGGCAGGTTTTCCAGCCTGTGCTGAACCTCCCCACTCCCATTTCATCAGGCTGTTTTCATTCAAGGGGACTGGCATTTTAAAGAGCTCACTTCTGTGCCCTCTGCTTAGACCCCACTCCCCACCTGCAGACCAGGACTCTCCTCCTCACTGCAGCAGAGCTGGGCAGTGCCCAGCCACCACCCTTACCCTTTCTTTTGCTTATTTTAGTTAAAGCCCACATATTTGAAACTCAGCTAGAATGTGAAGAGAAGCATCTTTTGGAATTTGGGGGAAATATAAGATGAACATACAGATGTATGGGGGAAAGACTGGAAACGGGAAAAGAAGTGAGCTGAGTGCAATTCTTCACCTAAAATGCCCAGCATCTGTTTTGAAACTTTGAGTACATTCCTCTCAGCCTAGTCAAAGATTTTTCCAGAAATTTAAGGCATCATTAAATCGATTGCTTTCAGTAAAAGCAAAGACAGTTCAACACCAGGTGCTTCAAAAATTCTGTTCCTGCAATCATTCCCCTCCTGATTTCTGAAGGTTTTCCATTTGTGGAAAGGCAGCAAGAAATTCTGACTTGTAGCAACTCTGCTTGTGGACATTCCAAAGCCCCAACCGAACCAACAGTCCCTCCTTGACTTGAGTTTAGGTGTAGTGGAAATCTATTGATGCACTACTTTCAGCTCTGTTGTTGCTGAACAGCTGTCTTTGGCAATAGCTGGGCTGTGTACACCATCAATATTTGTCCCCCACACGTTATTCTGCCTAAATCACTGTGGGAAACCCTGCACACACACTCACCTTGGCCTGCTGATGAATAAGACACTTTTCTTAAAAGAGTGCAACAGCTATAGGCTAACATCATCAAACATTAGCTGCCCCCTGCATGCAAAGTGGCATGTCCACAAGCTCATATGCAAGGAGCCAATAAAAATAATAAGCCAAATCTGATTAACTATGTATTATGATAAATCTACTTAACATGTTTTATTCATATGAAATAAATACCATATAGAAAGTTCTGAGGTACGGCCATCATGCTTGTCCTTTTTGGCTGGACCTGTTTTAGTGAGTAATTTAATTATTAACTGGGCACAATACATTGTGCGCAAACAAGAGCTGTCTGGGCCTAAGAATTTTAAATGTTAGCAAAAGATTCGCAGGGTAAGTAAGTATTTTATCATTCAGATATGGGCATATAATTAGTCACACCTCAGTGCTCATTTCAACATTAAAGCTTAGCAAAAAGGAAGGACAAATACAATTGGCTTTCTATGCATCCTTCATATCTGTAATACATTAAGGAAGTCAAAGCAAAATATTAAGGAAGTCATTATTGTCATCTACATTAGCACATGGATTCTAGGGTTCAAATGACATATTACACTTTTCATTGTAAATTATATTATTACTTCATGTTAAAAACATTGCAGAATGAAACCTCATTTTTTCCTCCAGTTGTAAGAGCAAAAACATCAAGGCCTATTTAGGAAAAAAAAGTGATTCATGTCTTCATGTCGTAAGGCAAAATGGAAAACAGCCTGAGTTTGTTCAACCATTTACATTAGAGTAAAGCCATGCCAACTGCTTTTGCTCAGAGAAGCAACCTCTGCATGAATTCAGCTTAGAGGTTTTGTTTTCATTCTTTAACCATGAATTACAGTGCTGAAAGGATTTATGAAAACCAAGATTCCTGAGCTTCCTGGAAGAATTTGTTATCTTGTGGGAGAATAACAATAATAATAATAATAACAATTATAATAATTTTATGATGTTAGCAGCCTATGATAGACGCAGCAATCAACTAATTTCAATCAGTTGTCTAATTCTGAGTTTATCTACCCTGGGAAAGGACTGACAATCTCCTACTGAGTGTTCAGTCCTTATTAACATAAAGTATTGAGGACCCCTCCACAGACAACCTAAAGTGCCCCATTTCACTGTAAAAGCTACATAAACCAGTCATGATTTGGCCAGTGTATATTACTCTGTGTGTTTTCAAAACAGATATTCTCACAAAGGATCCAGCTTCCCTTCCCACATCTGCTTTGTCCCTCCCTACACTGATTCATATTTATAATACAGACTCAGGTGGGGGAAATGATGACAGGGACTTTTCTGACTGCCTGTACTGTCAGAGGAAAATCTCTTAGAACCCTTCCCTTTCATTTTCTTCTAACTACCGGGTGGCACTAACACCTGGACAGCACAAGTCAACTGAAAGAAACCACAGACCAGCTGAAGGACATTAATGGTACCAAAAGGAATTTCACACAAGTCTGTGGTCTCTAAAATTTGCTGCGTTGAGCTGCAATGGCTCAATGCTTAATGAACTTGAAAGATGTATAAAGAAAATGAACAGACAACCAATAATAAGGTCTAACTGGGCAAAAGGTGTTAATAAAGTAGTAAGGAGTTACATCTACTACCTGGCTGGGTTCTCATCCTGTAGGGACACAGGAGGTTTATCAGTGAGCTTCTGTGGTGCAAACTGGGGAGAAGGGGACCTTGATGACTCCATGCCAGGTTTTTGAAGATACCGATACTTGGAAGACTCAGACTTAAGGTGTGTTTTTTCTTCTAAGTACTGACAAACATTCTCTGTGGATGACACTTGCTGGAGCTGCTGTGGATTAGCACTCTTCAGTTTTCCACTGAAAGCTGCAGGACTCTGACAGAGAGAGGATTGATTGGCAAAGACTTCGGCAGAGCTGGGGGATGAGGACAGAAAGGGCTGGTTGGCTGCTACCAGCAGAGATTCAGAAGAGGTGCCAAGAGATGGTGCAGAAATATCTGGTCGTCTGTATTTATCTCTTTTAGGTGGTGGTGGCCTCTGAGGAGCAGGTCCACGCTTCTTGTTCAGCAGCACTGGCTCTGTTCTATGGTTTTCCTCTCCTTTGCCCCAGGACTGACAGGAGTGGTTCTCATTCAAGGTCTGTGGCTCAGAGTAGGGCAGGTGAGGCAGGCTACAATCCTTGCTCTTCTCATTCACATTTTCCTGAGAGTATCGGTAGTCACTGGGCAGCGTCCCCGACCTGCCCCGACTCTCATGAGGCAGAACTTTAGGTTCTTGCACATGCAAAGACCTGAGAGAAGACTTCCACTTGTGGCCTAAATTCTGGTCCAGCTGACTGCTCCTCTCTTGTGGGTTTTCCCTCAGGACCCCTGTGTCAGCTTGCCTAGAGAAAAGAACATGCTTTTAGTATGCTGCTGATTTATTTCCTTCAGTGTAAGGCCAACCCACCAACCCAGAAAGCTTGAACACCGAGATCACATCCAACACTGAACACCAACTCCTCCAATCTATGGCAACAGTAGGGCACAAAAACATCCTCTCACATATGGGCACACGTGGCGTACCTAATCTAACGTGATGAGTCAAAACATGATGTCAGGCTAAATTAGGGGATGGAGCGCCACAGGACGCGACACAACCTCTGCGTAACCCGAGGCGCTGCAGTGTGCTCGACTTAGTTAAATGTATAGCCAAATGTTGGCAGAAAACAAAACTGTCTCCAGAAGAGGAATTCTAATACTAAAATTTCTCTTCCTGCTCCAAAGTCAGTAACAAAGTGTGTGAAACACATTTCTTATCTACGTGCAATAATACTTCAGTAACATTTTAAAATGTGAACTGAATACCAGGAATTTTAATTATGAATCTGAAGGTTGAATTTCTGTGTACCTGCTGAAAAATGAAATGAGCACAAACAAAATGTGTGCTGAAGCTAAAAAATTGGGAAAGGGAAAATTAGTATCTCCTGAATTAAGGCAGAAAAGGAAATTTACAAAAGATAGTATTTCCCAGTCAGACTTATTTTAAGATTAAACTTTTGCTCTGTCAGCACAAATGACAAACAATGGCCAAAAAGGCCTTATCTTATCCTAAATGTTTTTGGGTTTATTCCAGTTTCACACTCTCTGTCTCTCTAGTCAGGCAACAGCCTTTTGCATTTCCATGCTTGTCCTTTGCCACAAGACACGTAGTACATTTGTGCTCACCAGATAAAGACAAACTGGGGAAGGAGCAGAAGGCAGGAGGAAAGTACCTCTGGAACCCCGAGAGGAGACAGGTTTGCTCTCTGTTTAAAGGAGGCTGAAGAGACACTACGAGCTTAGAAAACAAGATGCAACAAAGAAGCCAAAGGCTTTAGAGAGCTACTATTGTAAATCATGCTACTGACAGCGCTGGTCTCTGTACTTTTAAATATTAATCCCATAGTCATGCACTGCCTAAGCCTTCTTTTGAGGTGACTATGAAAAAGGCATCTTTCCCAGCCTATTTCTAAAATAAGGTTTACTTGAACTTTTCAATGTAAACAAATTACTAACATCACTGTACCAGTTTTGAGAATGTCTATAGGCAGTTAACAGCAGTGTGTAGGAAAACAAAATTTGAGATAAAAGCACATAACTATTAGCTTGAAGTCTATTATAAATTCACGAAGAAAAAAAATGTAGTAATTACACACTGCATTACTATTTTAATTAAATTAGAACAAGTATTTAAAATGAAGTATTGTTGAAAGACGACTGATTAGATGTGGATTCCTGAGAAGTCACATACGCAACCTTTCTCTCACGTGAAGTGTTAAACCTTAAAATTCTACTTTAACTGTTAAATTTTAACATGAATTAGGAGATTAGTATTGTTGACATTCAGGTTTCCTCATACTGCTCTCACTTAAGAGTAGCTGGTTCAGACAGCTTCAAGTTGTCTGACAAATTCAGATTTACAAAACAGTATTTATTGACTCCTCTTTTAACAGTAGATGAAGGACAGTTTTGTGAAGCAAAAATTATACAAAAGGCCAGAAAGCCCAGCACTATTCAGATTTGGTTACAAGACATCTTGGCATCTCAAGAGTCAGCTCATTTTCCCTAGCGAATTCAATGTAAGCAGAACCAGGTCCATAAGTAGATCCTCTAATTTTAATGGCGATATTTACCAAACGAAGACTGTGGGCCTTACATATGAAATACAATACTGTGTTTAAACCAGCATTTTTCATTGTCTAGATAACCCACGAACAGCACAATTTTCTCCTCATCAACCCATGCAAAAGCTCTTCAGGCCTCCCAATTCACCTTCACATTTATAAAGCCGTAACAAAAACCAGTGCAACAGATGCTCTCAGGTGCACAGAAAAAATCAAGGGTATGACACAAAATGTTGCAAAGACATCAATTACATGCATTACCTCAGCCAGTTTGCAAAGTATACCATGAACTTCACATGCACATCAGGACTGGGAGTGCTGGTGGATGCAAACAGGACAGAGAACACCACCAATCTGACAATGTGCATATCCAAAACATGTAACCAATATATTGGGGTGTGCGTATATATGTATATATAACTCTGGCTCAGAAGTAAATAATGCTCTAGCAGTCCTGTCACCTTCCAAAACTAAGCAAAAGGACATAAAGAATTACAGCAAAGAGAAATTTAGAGATGCCATAGTTGCATGGAGATAAAATTCAGAGATTACACACATGACTTCATACAGCTTCCACAAAATTAATCAAAAATTTCGCAGTGCCACACAAAATGGGTCTGAGGAGAGGTGGTGGCTACACACAACACTGAAGTTCAATTACATTCAGTGTGAGTGTATTGTCATGCAAAACATGCTCATCACATTATTTTGGAGAGATGTAAGCTTACTGTTCAGAAAGGAGGAAAAGAAAATAAGCTTCAAGCCCCAGGAGAACACAGTGGCAAGAACCTGCAAAGGTGTTACATAGTTATCAATACTAGAAGTCCACTAAACTGCTTGCTGTCAGTGCATCCCGTAATGATATGCCCAGAATACAGCTGGTTTGGAAATGAGGCCCATAGGATTATGCAAAGATAACATACCACTGAAAGAAACTCATTATTTATAACCAAACATCACAAAGTGAGAGACACAGAACAGTTTTAAACCATCTGAAAACACAATTGACTTAATTGCTATTTTCATTCTAGGTAACAAACCAGCCAACATCAAGAACATTCAACTCTTAGCTATCTTCAAACCCAAAGCTCCCCCACCCCATAATACAATGCCACGATTACCCAAGTTGCCCGAGCCCTTCTGAGACCACAGAACTGGCAAAGTTCACACCACATTCCCCACCCCAGCACACAAATCACAGCTTTCACTGTCAGACAACTTACACCAGCCACTTAAACCGAGCTGCAAAGGAAGTGTAATTAAGTCTTATACTATTGCTACAAAGTGGTATTCAGTAAGGGCGAGTCAAGTACAGGAGTTTAACATGAGCCTTTTCTACTGCACTTGTTTTTAGTATTTTGCTGTAGGAGCTTTCATATCTAAATAGCAGATGGAGGCAGAAAACCAATGTATGCTTCTAACTGAAAAGAAGGAATTGCTTCATTACATAAACCAGCCCTTCACATTTTTGAGAAGCTCTCATTTAGCAGAGGGCTCAGCATTCCCAGAGGGGGTCTGTGTGGAGGGACAAGAGGCTGAGCACTCGTCAGTGAATGCAGGAGGAGCTCTGCTCTGTTATCTTGTACTTTCCCAGTGGCCATACCACACCATCACTTACTGCAGCAGGGGTGGGGATGTGGATCTCCATACTGGCACCAAGTATTTTCTACCTAAATGGACAAGTACATCTCTCAGTTTCCTTCTGGCTCCATTAGCTTGGGGCATACATAGTCAAGACTGAAATGTAAAGGCCATGTAAAGACTAAGCTGGGCAAAGAATGCCCAGGTCTCCTTGCCAGCCTGGACACCTCCAGTCCCCTGAGCAATAATACAACAGGCTATTCTAAGAAACCAGAGAGAGGTAACAGTAATGTGAGCTCTTACATAAAGGTTAAACCATATACACACACATTAACAGGAGCCTGCCAGTGGAGTTAGTGAGCATTTACAATGAATCATTATGTATAGATGCCTATCAGAAGAATAACATTTTTGGTTGCCATAAAAAACAACTCCAAATCACTTTCTTCATTTGCCCCATACTCAAGATTTGACAAAATCTGTATAGAGACAGAATGATCTGATCAAATGTTGTGCCTCAATAAATGAAAGTGATTTCAATAAACTCAGTGTGTTTGATTTTTATCTGTCTGATTTACAGTTTCTTGAGAACACTTCAGGCCAACCCAAACAGTGCCATGAGACGCTCCAACTTCAAAATCCCAGTCTAGATAAATTTTGCAAAAATGCATTGGCTAACATTTGAAAAATGATTCATTTGTTAAAGATCTGACCTCTGTGCAAAAGTTTCACCATAAAACATAAGCCTGGTTATGTAACCAAAGATGTGTCCTGCACTAACTCACTGGCAAAGGAGAGCAAATGGAGTGGCTGTTTCTGATTTAATTTAAATTCCTTCTCAAGAGCTACAAGCTACGCTGGAAAAAGGCCTTCATACCTGAGTATGACTCCTCTGTAAAAGTCCTCACCCTACAAAAACAAACACTCTTAAAATCGAGGCCATGGTTTTGCAGTCCCTTTAAAGTGACCTTATGCAGATACTCTGCCAAAAGAGGCAGTCTCCTTCTTAGACACTTTGAGCTTTGTCTTCCTGCTCTTTTCAGCATACTAGCAGTAGGAATTGTACAGCCCCACAGAAAACTGGTTCAAGGACCTGACCTGGCTTGAAACAGATAATTATGTGGCTTAAAGCACTTGAAAAACACTGTCTTTGAATATGACAAAATCCCGTTTATAGGCACAGCTTTTGCCAATACTTTTTAAGCTATGAACTTTATGTGCTGAAACTATGTTTTCATTGTGTATTTGTCTGGCACGTGGCACACTGGGATCCAAAAGCATTTCTGCAATAGTCCACAAAAAAGGGTAGTTTCTTCTATCCAGCATAGTTCTGCTCAAGACAACACAATGCTATGAAGTGAGAATGGGGTGCATAGGGCAAGCCTGTTGGAAATTTGGAACAAATTTGAGGTCTAATGTCACATTTTAATCCATATTGATAAGCACTAACTAATGTATGATAGACGACTTCCATAATTTCAGAAACTTTAAGGTTCAAAGGCATCAGTTCCCCTAAGAGGTGGCAGCTGGAAGCCAAGTGGGATATGCTGGGCTATCTCAGGTCTCACTAGATACCTGTGTTTAGCCAACTAAGTTTAGCTAACGTAGAATTAAACCTGAGTTCTCTGTGGACTACAACTTGACTCAGCACTTCACTCGCACATAGATGTCTCCCTTCTATTAGTTATCTGAATCCTCATCTGAGTTCCTTATCCTTTTCTTTCAGAGGGTCCAGGACCACTTAAACCCTTAAATTGGTTTTACTATTGCAATACTCAGGAGATACTGACAACACAACACCACAATTTGGACATGCAATACCAGGGCAATTATTTTACCAGTGGTTCATTTTTCTGATGAGCTCTCCACACACTATCCATCAGATGGTGACACATGAAGCATATTCCAAAGATGCTAAATGAGAGCTTTATGAAACTACTTAGAAACCTTTAAAGATAAATGCAGAGAATAAAGAACCCTCTAAAGAAGCATGATGGCTGCATCCTAACAGTGATGCCATGAAGAGGCACAGCATATAAGCCACTACAAAGTAGAGCTGTCCACTGCCTTGGTCTGAAGAGACAGATGATGGCAACTAGTATCCAAGAAGCACTACTGAAGCAAATGGTCCTAAAACCAAAGCATGTGCTAAGATGAAAAGAATAATGAGTACTGAAGGATGAGAGAATGCTTTCTCTCTCTCAAGGGGAAAAAAAAAAAAAAAAAAACAAGCCTTGTCAGAAGACAACTGAAGGTACAAAACTAGCAAGCTATTTCACAAAGTATATCCCAGAGCACATCACTGGTACACTACAACTCGTTTATCACGGTGCGAGTCTTGGTTTTTCATGTCTGTCTCTGAAAGCCTGTTAACATTATCTGTGCCTCAATGGCAGCTATCTGTTCAGTCAGTCACACTAAATGCAGCTGAGTTGTTGCACCCAATGTGATAAAGCAAAATGTCACTCGACCTTAACAACCCTTGCATTATCACCTGGCTTTATCACAGAATGACATATGATAACAGACACTGCTTGCCAGTCCATTGATCCCACCAGAATTTCTCTCCTGTCCTGCCTGCATTCATACACACTGCAATGTGATTTCATCTCTCATTCTGTCTCTCTAAAAATGTTACCTCTTTCCCCATGAAAATCAGAAATAAATAAATAACAAAGAACATATCCACTCCAATTCTGCAGTAAATAAACAAAGTTATGTTGATGGATGAATGTAGATCAGTTATGGGTAACAGCAAAAGACATAGGCCTATAACAGAAATAAAATCCGATTAAAATTATATTTCTTATAGCAGCACAAGGGCCTTTATGCAGAAGGGAAGAATCTTGTGGGAAAGGGCAGAAGGAGGGATGTGTTCCTTTCCTTAGTTCAGAAAACAAAAGCCCCTCCTCCACTCTGCTGCACATCAAAAATAAATGATAAAAGGTAATTTTTATGGCTGTATTCTTATTGCTTTATCTATTGCATGCCTCTCCTAGCACACAGGAGATTACCTGCATGGAATCAAAATTACTTAAACTCAAGTCAACCAGTTAATGTGTTCAGTACTTAACACACTGAATTCAATCATCAGAATATCCCAACAGTATAACGAGAACCATCATATTGCACAAATGGCTACCATTGCAGAGACAAAAGACAGTATTTTCCAACACTGCTAAGAAAGAAATCACAGTCACATTAAAAAAAAAGCCCAAAGGAGAATGATTGTTTTGTCAATTTACTAAAAAAAATCCCCTACATTCCAGTTGCCACTCCTTTGATTTTTTTTCATTTAGACTTTTTTGTCCTGATAATGCTGTTGCTATTTTCTTGTTGCTATTACCACTGAAAGACAGCTGCTTGCAGCTGAACAAGAATTAGGTAACAGAAAACAAGCTATAAAATGAAACACTTTGTGAATAACAAACAACTAGGTCACCTGGGATTCTCAGGCATTCTCTCACCAAGAACACATAGCTAGCTCATCTCTAAAGGAAAAAAAAAGACTAAACCAGTTATTTTAATTAATTAGCATGCACATGCACAAATTTCAACAGCCATCTTTTCACTCTGAGCCACACTCACCGCTTGCTTCTAAGAGTCACATCCAATTCGCTTACACTCCCAGCTAGCAGCTCCTGCTGCTGTGGAAAAGGTCTTCGTGCAAGCCTGTACTCACAGTAACAGGCTTGCCAGGCAAATAACAAGATGAAAAGCTCTCGCACCACCCCTAGCTGAGAGGAACCCTGAGCCTGGCACCCTGAGCCACAACAACAGCACTGCAGCCCTCAGTCCAGAAAACAAGTATTTTTGAAAGGCACTGCCTTCTAATTCCAGTGTACATGATGCCAACTGTGAAAACAAAAGCTGCTAAAAACAGCGCGTGTGTGCGAGCATATGCACACAGAGCATCTTAGCTGGAATTAACTCACGTTTCCCCCCTATTCTTCCAACCCCTGAGCAAACAGAGCAGTCAATTGCACTAAGTAAAATAAAATTCTGTACCAAGCATTGCATCACTGCTGATTTGCTACTGTAGCTTTTGCTGATAGAGGCAGAAGATGCAGCCTGTGCTCAAAGACCAAAGAAGAACAAAAGAAATACTGTATGAATTAATACTGCAAATTTCTGTTCAGAACCGACAAAAAATGGGACATGAGGCACACACCTCTAGCCATTTCTTTCACACTTTCACACTAAAGACGAGACAATCTTACCAGGATTTACAGCTTTTTACCCATATTCACTGGATATGTAAGCTTTGCATCCTTGCAAATGTTCCAGCCAGTTCGAAAGCCTTGCAGAACTGAATCTGTCTCAACCTCTGTGTCTCATTTACTGTAACACAGAGGATTTTCAAAGCCATGCCTCACAACAGCTGGCTTGTTTTTGCCTGCTTCCTATGATTGACAAGTTCATACAAGCTCTGTCAACTTTAACCTTGATAAGTGAAGGCTTAGTCTGTATTGTATGTTACATCACCAGAAACTTCTGACCTCAGGGAAAAGATCTCAGATACTTCAAAGCTTTTCCTTTCCCCCACCCCCACTCTCTGGATTTGCTTATTAAAAAAATAATAAAACAAAACTTAAAAGTCCTTTAATTTTTTAAGGGTTTTCACTTGTGAAAATCATGATCCGCATTTATGCAACTACAGCTCTTCAAGTTTTATCTATTTACAATGATTTTAAGAGATCATTGTGTTACTAGGTTCCCTTCTGAACAACATTCAAATAACCAAGTCTTTAATTTTAGAGGAGAGTCCTCATCAACAGCCCTCCAGCCTGAATTTTTTTGCATGCCTTGTGTGCACAGGCGCCCTCTCTTGCAGGAGATTCTGCAGGGAAAGAACCGAATGCTTTCATGCTGCATGAGCACGTTGCCACCCCCACGTTCCATCTTTAGAAGGCATCGTGGCTTTCATCAGAAAGCAAAGCTCAAGCTCCTTTCAATTTCTCTACAAGAACACACTAAAGACTTAATAGAGAAGTTGTGGATAAGGCTTTAATATGTACTAAAAGATAATTTTAAAGATGATCACTTTAAGAGGAAAATGTCATTTAAACTGCACACAAAATCACATAGAACAGTTAGATACCAAGTTAATAATCTCCCATAAAATTTTTCTGCCTCCCAAAGCTGCCTATTTGATTTCAATAGAGAGAATGATTTCAAGAAAAAACACCAGTTTACATAATACAATACAACTGGTTAACAGACTGCAGCAAGTCTGTCTGGCCCATGCAGAGAAATGGAAGCTATAGCTGCCACGTTACTTTTTAGCACAAAACTTCACTCACGTTTACTGACGTAAACAGTCTCCTGAATGACAGCAAACCATAACCATGTTGCCTAAGGGCTTGTAGCAGAAAGTGAACATTTGACTAGCTAGCTTTTAGTACCAGAACGACATAAAGCCCTTCCATATGTCAGAAATGTATGAATTGCTGCACTGATGAGACAAATCATTCACCTATTTCCAATTATGCTTTTCATCAAGTAACTTAGGGGAAAATAAAATCTACAGTGCATCAGCACATGGTGCTTTTATGACTATAACCACTGGAGACTATATCTGACATTAGCTCTAAATCTCCATACTCAACTGCTGTTATCATCAACAGGGCCACATGAAGATAGCTGGATTTCAAGCAATGCGACTAAAATGCATGTCCTTAGATGGTTTTCACTCTAATCCTCTTTCTGGGGAAAGCAGTAAAATCAAACCAGAATACAAAAATAAACTAATGCATACAAATTTATCTCTGTTTCTCTCTCCCTTTTTTCTCTCTCAACACTTTTGTGTGTTGTTCTTTCACTCACTCCCAATTTCAGACTCATTTGGACTTATTCCAGCTACTCATGCTTGGTAACACTTACCTTTAGGGGCAGGGGAGGAAACTTTGGGTAAGAAGAAACTACCCTCCAACATTTCCTTTTATCAGCCCATGATGGCCTCGCACACCCCTAGCTGTCACTGCATGCACAGTGAGGAGAACAGATGTGCCAGGAGCAATTAAAGCAAAAATAACTTTATTTGGTAGCAAGAAGCTGCAAGTAGAAAAAAGGGTATCCCCTTTTTATGAGATGGGATAGCCATCCTCAAGTTTAGAAACAGGGATTCAAAGTTCACCCGATAAAGGTAGGGGGAGAGTCCACGTTTTCAAGGGTGTGGAGAATGCACAAATTGGATGTGGGAGAAACAGGGCTGTATTATTGTAGTGTATTGTAAAACAACCACAGTTTTGGAGGCTGTCCAGCACCCATTTAATGAGATCCAGCAGCTGCTGGTGAGCCTGAGCAGAGCATCTCAGCGGTGGATCTGCAGCACGCACACCTGATAGCCGTCGGCTGGGTGCTGCCAGGAGAGAGGAGTAGAGAGGCAGTGGCAGGAGCCTGCAAGTTTTAACAATTTCACTTAGCCACAACCAACCCCCAAATCCCCAAATAATGCATTTCTGATGCTTATGAAGATGCCCACACATCTCTCAGCTCAACCAGCCTGAAAGTTTTAAAATGGACAACAAGAGGAAGAAAAAGACTACAAGTGGGGCAATTTATCATGCAACTTCTGCCTTGATCTTGAGGTATGAGACGAATCTGGTTCAAATTTTTGCTATTTGAAGAACTACCCTGTGCTAGTGGCCATAAGCATTTTGATATATCTTTTTTGAAAGATTAAGAATCCACACAGTGGTATTCTATTTTGAAAAGGGCATTTACATACATGAGATGAAGATTTTTTTTAAAAGAACAAGCCAGATAGTATAATGCTAAGAGACAACATGCAACTGAAGGTACAATATATGAAACTCAGAGGAAATGTGTAACACCTACCAAAACACCCAACCACCCTTCTTCCTTAATTAAATAGCAATTCAAAGGAACATCCACTAGAGAACTTAAGTCCTACCCAAATGAGGAAAATCTAGAACTAATCTTGCAAAGCAGATGTATAAGCAAAATATGGTAAATAAAGAAATTTTAAAAGAAAAGCTGAGGTACAAATCCTTAAGGGTGTTAGAAGAAAAAAAAAAGGGCTGCAGCAAAAATTGACACAGTCTCCCCTTCACAACTCCACAAGCAAAGAACAGCCTTTACAGGAACTATTCTCAGATGCTGCACACCATTAGAAGTGGGTAGTCATAAGCTACCTGGGCCATATGACAATCAGCTGAAACTCCCACAGGGAATTGCTGAACTGGGCTCTGTGATGCACAGCTACCCATTCCTCTGATACTTGGACAGCTGCTGGAGCACAGTGGCACACCCAGTATTGGGGGAGGGAAGGTGTGAGGTGCTGAAGAGAAAGAATGAGAGAAAGAGAGCAAGAATAAAAAAAAAAGCTCATTATGAATCTAGAGAACTTCAGAAGCACAAACTTAATATCTGAAATAAGCAAAAAAGTAGAGATTTCATTAAGAGATTCAGCAGCTGCACTAATGAGTAAAAATGACAAAGAATTTGGACATGTGTAGAAAAGATGTGTCTTGAATGTACTACCAATCTTAGAATCGCTACACATAGAGACAAGAGTGATCTGGATGACAGACTCTGGATTTTTAGATGAGTTAGAAGATTAAATTTTATCTCACCTGAGGCTCTTAAAAATTTGACTCCCATGAGACAGAGTCCTCACTCATCTTATTACATCATTCACATCAGAACTCATTAGATATAGATGATTCACAAAAGGGGTGGAAAACTAGGTGGCAGCAGTTGCTGCCATGAGGAAATTATTCAGATTTAATAGATGCAAAGTAATCCACAGGAGAGATTTTCCTGTACTTCACCAATATATACAATGATGTACAACAAAAATTACTGCTATACAAGAAGGAAAAGCTGAATTTCACAGACTGTTCTATAGACATACAATCTTTGTACTTCACAGCAGTAAAAAAACTAAACCCCCAAAATAAAACAAAGCTTAAAGACAGACAGACCAGCAGAGGCTTGACAAGATACGTAGCTGCATGGCTCCTGGTTTGCCCTGGTTTTCTGTTCCCCACCCAGCATCTGTTACTGGCCCACACAGAGAAAAAAACCTGCCTAGGTAGACCTTTGGGCCTGCTTTTAAGCATCAACATCCATCAGCTGCCATCATGTACCAGTGATTCAAGGTTCCACTGTCTCAGAGTGTGATATTTATGTATCTGTTATTAATCAGTCACAAACTCTAGTACACTGAAAGGACATAATGGTCCATGGAAATGAAACTCATACTAATTACAAGTATTCACAGAAACCTAAGGAAGATGAAAGGTTACAGAGGATTTCTCATATATGAATTGATGCTGTTAGACTCACTCTCCTCTATATGCACAGCAAGAGCTACAGTAGGTTTTTCCCATTTTCAGACAAAATACAAACTTTATAACAGTCCAGACTGTACTGTGTCACTGCTATATGACACACACAATGATATCATTGGCAAAAAAAAATGGTGTGAGAAATGCCTTAATAATCTGTATCTCATGATAAAGAAATGCTAAGGACACGGACCTGCTGGAGCAAGTCCAGAGGAGTGCCAGGGAGATGATCAGAGGGATGGAACACCTCTCCTGTGAAGACAGGATGAGAGAGTTGGAATTGTTCAGCCTGGAGAAGAGAAAGCTCTGTGGAGCTTGTTAACACATGCATGAAATGTTTGCCAAAGTAATTTTTCCACTGATTCCTAAGGAAGCATTTGCACCAGATCATACTATTTCTTCCTCACATGGAAAAGGGTGAAAACATTTTGCTTACATAGCTCTGGTAATGTCTTGCTAAGTCCTTCAATCCCTGAGACATACTTGTCCTGCAATGTTCAGTCAGGAAAAGCAACTCACAGTTGGACTGTTTAACTGCAACAATAAATGAGTAACCTCAGGAAGGTCAATGAGGATAAGTGCCAAGGTTGTGCCCCTGGGTCAGAGCAATCCCAAGCAGAAGTTTGGGCTGACAACAGACCAAGACCAGCCTTGGGAAGGAAGACTTGGGGGTGTTTGTGCACAAAAAGCTCAATAATGACTTGGCAGCGTGCACTCCCAGCTCAGAGAGCCAAATGGCTACATCAAAAGCAGTCTGGCCAGCTGGTCAAGGGAGGGGATTCTCCCCTCCTACTCTGCTTTTGTGAAACCCCACCTTGATGACTGCCTTCACCTAGGGTTCCCAAAAGGGTTCCCAAAAGAAGAAAAACGTGGCCCTGTTGGAAGGTGTCCAGAGGAGGGCTACTACTAGGATCACACAACAGGAACATGTCATTAAGGACAGGCTGAGAGAGTTGGGGTTGTTCAGCCTGGAGAAGAAAAGGCTCCAGGGAGACCTTACAGCACCTTCCAGTACCTAAAAGAGGTTACAAGAAAATCAGAGTGACTTTTCACAAAGGCATGTAGTGATAGGACAAGGGGGGATGGCCTTAAGATGGAGGAAGGCAGGTTTAGATTAGGTATTCGGAAGAAATTCTTTACGGTGAGGGTGGTGAGACAGTGGAACAGGTTATCCAGAGAAGCTGTGGACTTCCCATGCCTGGAGGTGTCAATGACCAGGCTGGATGGGGCTCTGAGTAACCTGGTCTAGTGGAAAGTTCCCTGGCCGTGGCAGGAGGGTTGGAACTAGATCATTTTTAAGGTCCATTGCGAACTGAACCATTCTAGGATTCTACAATTCTTAATAAAGAAGTTTAAAATAGCTATGCAACACAATGCTGGCAACCAAAGTTCTCATTAACTATTTAAGAAAATGGCCATTTTGCTGCACATAAAAACCCCCAAGCTTTTAAGTTTTGTATTTCAGTAGCTCAGTTCCTAGTTAAGCTGATTCTAACACTGTATATTGGCACTTTATTGATTTTTTTAACATCACAGTTAAAGAAACCCAAACAAAATATAGCATCTAAAACTTCTGGAGATATGAAAAACTGTGTAGTTTCTAAGAATATTTCCAATTAATTTACACTAATTTAGATGGTGACTAATCTACACCATCTACCATTGTAAATATGAGGAACTAATCTGTCCAAATGTGTATTGTGGATTGTTGATGGTTTTTTCCCCCCTGCTGTTAATTAGTCCTCATAGATATGTAAGTCCCAATCCCTATAATGGTCACAAATCAGAAAAAGCTAAGAGAAATAACTATCAATATACCCATGTATGTTTTATATGCCTGCGTATATATACATACATACACACACAAACATCCATATACACATGATACAATAAACACACACACAAATGCACTACTGGCCATTTTTAAATTCCTCTCCATCTCACTCAGTTCAGAAGACATAAGGTCAGTCACACTCCTGAGTTGCTGAAGGTCTTCCTCCTTCTTTGCACAATAATTTGCTGGTGCTCCTAGTGAGCATGGAGCCTAGATATTCACCAGGTGTTGAAAAATCTTCCTATAAAGAGCCTAATAAAAAACTTGGGAACGTGTCTATAGGCTCCTGTTTCTGGATTATCAAAGATTTTTCTAGAACATTATACTTGGGCATTTAGGACAACTTAGGCATTAAGAAATTATTTTTATTTTGGCTTTGTATTGTAAAGGCTGTTCCTCTGTCTTCAAGATCTCAACTCAAATAGGAGTAACTACTAAGGTATGAAAACACTGGAAGAAATATTTTACAGTGTTTAATTAGAGTTGAGTCACATTATGGTCCTATACTTGACAGGCACATGCTCTTGGACTTGACATCTATTAAATGTTGAAATACTTTCTGCAGCCTGTGATCTCAAATATTCTTTTTCATTTTTTGAAGTTACATAACTTTAATAGACATCACAGGAATAAATTAATAGAGCTAGAGTCAAATGTTCTTAGAAAGTAAATAAATGCAATGGCTGTAAACATCTCTAGCAGACGGCAATCTTAAGAATTAGATCATAAAGCATGATTCTTTTGATGCAGAATGACTTATGTGTGCATGTCATACTGCAGGAAGCCACAGACTACTGGTTAGAGCATCCATTTCCCTCTTTAACCTCTTGAAAGTCTTTCAGCTTAGAAATTGTGGAGACTTCCCTCAATTTTTCAAAGTAGAGTAATTTAGGTTTTACAACTGTGTGCTAAAAAAGAACAGGAAAGAAAATACTGTAGCAAGAAGCTCAAGAGAAAAAAAAATTATCAGACATCTTTATTTATGTTTGTTTTTAAAAAGCCATTTGCTGGTACAATATTCTAACCCTTTTTCATTCTAGATTCAGTGCATTAAAAAGACTCATATTTCTGGGGAAAATAATCAGAAAAGCTGTAAATGGTAAATATTCCAAGATTATTTCAAGTTAATATATTTTTTCTTTTCTCAAAACAACTGAAGGGGAGGGAGGCCAGAAGCACCCTGTAGCGTAAGGACAGTCTCTAACCTGGACATAGCACCTGTGGAATCCACAGCTGTGTCTCAGCTTGGGTTACTGCAAATCTCACACTCACCAATGCAGAAGGGCCACTCCAGTGCTCAGCCTCATCACACTGACTTTAGTAGCACAAAGGTGACCTTAGCACACAGGTCTCAGTAGCACAAAATAACAGCTGCCAGCAAGTTAATTCAAATATAAATTTTAAAAGAGAGTATTAAATATGACCATAAGGAAGACCTCAGGTTTGGTGACTATTCATGTTCTAGAAAATACCCTGAATTAGGTAGATTTGGTAGCCATTTGCAGATTCCTAGACTTCAAAAATAGAAAACTAAATGCCTTTGGGGCAGCTCAAAAATCATAAAATCAATTCATGCCATGAGACCAGTTCCTTTTGAGCACAAGAATGCCTTGTTAAAAAAGGAGCACACAGAAATACATATTTTTTCCCATAAGGTAGCCATTCATTATCACACAGAGGTAGTTCATAACACAGGAATTAAATGCCCAAATGAGGGATTTTAATTAGTTAGTTTTTTGAATACAGAAGGCATATCAACTCTCTGCATATCAATGTTGAGAGAAAGACAGTGAAAGAGATCATTTCACAAAACCTTCTGTAATGCAGTAAAATGGCCAAATACTCCATCTGAAATAGTATGTCAAAATAGGCCCCAGCTGAAAAAAAAAAGTTACTGCAGCTGGTGCCCAGTCATGTGATTTTCATGGATTCCACGATTATAAAGCAAGAATTGTGCAGCACAAACACTGCTAAAATGCGGGCGTAGGAGTATTATTCACATGCTTTTGTGGCTCGGCTTCGGCGCTGGTAGATGGAAATCATTTTACGTGTCCGGAGATGCTGCCCGCCCACAGCAGCCCCGCTGCCCCTGAGCCTCCTTCCCTTCCTCCCCTCCCCAGCTGTGCACACTCGCACCCTCGTGGGCTGCTCATTCTGCAACCACTAGGGTAAGTAAAAAGGGCTACAAAGAAATAGAAAAATAGGAGGTGATCTCTTCAGCTAAGCAATGCAAAATACAAGCATATGAACCCACAAATAAATACTAGCTTTTTACGAGGTTTTATGGTCACAGCTAGAGTGTATGTTTGCTACACTTCATAATTTCCTCTCCCCTGAGAGATTAATACCACTTACAGAACCGAGGGAAGCCCACAGAGGTTCTTTTTTCCTGTGCCTGAGTTCCCTCTGTTTTGAAACCCAGAGCTGTCAGAGCTGGCTAGAGCAGCATGTGCACAACCTCAGCTCGGCTTCAGCAGCCGCAGAATCGGCGATTGCTGAAATCACTGCTTACACCACAATGGGCCAGGACGAGGACAATCCTCAGCATGCTAGACTTTTAAAGGATTTAAACTACACTATGCATAAAGTCACACCTTTGAAAAGGGTTTAAAAACATGATACATTAATTAAAACATGAATTAACAGAGAAAATTGAAGTTCTTCAAACAGTAAAACAAATTTTAGGGTCCTCTATTCGTGTCCTATATTCTGTAAAGGCATAAGAAAAGGTCCAATTTACAGCACGATTACTTTTCACCAGCATGCTGTCTTTGCCAAGGATAATACTGGAAATCTCTTCTGGGAAACCTCAGGTCCCCTACTCACCCCTGAAAAAACCCGTAACTATCATTTCATGCATACAAATAAGAATCAACTGCCTCTGAACAAACTATAAGATGCTCAACACTCAACAATTTCTTTAAGCCCACACTAGAATCTCCAGAAATTTCAGTCCCAACATTAATTCTATCATGCACATTGAAGTATGTGGGGAGAAGGAGGGAAATAAGGGGAAAAGGCACTGCAGAAACTCTGAAATCACCACAGCAGAACTTGCAGTTTGAGTCAGGAAAAGATCAGATCACAGAAATTTGTCAAAAAGACTTGTCAAAACCAAATCTTTTGGAGAGGGAAATTAAGAAATACTACACTTACCTTACAGTGCAGTTCCTTTCATCCAGTTTGTTAATCTTAGAGAAAATACATTCCCCATCTTCCTTTAAATCCTCTGCTTGCCTCCTTACTTCAACTGATACTTCCTAAAAGAGGTTTATAGTACAAGAAAGAGACCAAGTCATCATGTTTCAGACTCCACAAAAAATCTATGATTATGGAACCTCTTATTTGTGGGTTTGCTCTGTTTGAATATACATCAAGTCAACAGCACAGCATGTTTTAAGCTTGTTTGGTTTTAAGCAGTACAGTGTGCTCTATGACCTCTTGCACAGCACTCCTGACCGGGCTGTGCTCGCGTTGCTGCTCTGCTTTGCTGATCTACAGAAGAGCTTAACATTTATATAAACGTTTGCAACTTCCATTTGGAAAAAACACACACAAAAAAGGAGGCACAGAAGTTGCAGAGACTTGCTCACATTTTGGGAGGTGCAAGTATGCACCAGGTTGTGAATCCCCGTGCGTCTACTTTAGTTGCTCAGTAAAACACTGAGTGCTGTTCCACAACGTTATTATCTCGCTATCTTCAAACAACCCCACCCAAAGCATAGCTTTGCATTACAAACACTGAACCTACAGGAAATTTAATTGCGCATTAGCACTGGAATAATCTGAATCATATATGCAAACCAACCTCTTTATTTACTTCAGTCTGTTGTAAGCATCTTCAATGCACTTATCACCATACTCTCCAGGTGCCTAAACAGGTGTCTGCTTTTTGCCCCAGGAGGCCTATACTGAACGTAAAGGCACTGACTAATAAACCAGAAATGCATCCAGGGAATAGATTATATGATTTATTTTCTGCTAGGTAGGCAACTATTTAATCATTTAGTTAATTTAGTTTTCAAAATAACTTCCAGGTGAATATTTTCAGTGCTTGGAATCTCTACCCTAGTAAATTATCCGCATAGCTAAATCTGCACATAGAGTTCAAAAACAACTTTTGCCAAACTTAAGGACACAAAAAACTTATAGAAAGACAGTCCACAACTTTTAGAGATCAACAATTTTGTTTCTTTTTGAGCTAGCTCATTCTACCCCATGTCTACACACACACACAGGTGACCTGTGAATGTATGAATGCATCTCCTTTTTACCAAGAGGAGAAAAAAATAAAGAAAAAGTAATATACAACTGCATTGCTCCAATTCTATTCTTGCCGAAGGCGAAGTTCAACACAGTGCGGGCTGAACGCACTATGACTCCTTATACATATCAGGCAATCTTGTAGTAGCTTGAACAACAGCTTTTAACAGAGAACTAAAGAGACTCGGTTTCTCTGTTTACTTCCAGTGCCACCTGCCAACCATTACCTGGCCCTGCTTGGTTAAAAATTAATGTAATATTTACTTGCAAGTTGAACAGACATTTGGCATCTCTCTAAGGAATAAATTTATACATCTTAAATCAAGCAAATTGACATAAAACATTACGTAGTTTCATTCTTGCTTCATTAACAGTCATATTTGTAATCTCTAAACTTTATTAGGCAGAAGTTTTGTCCTATGTAGCTTTTGCATGAAGCAAGTTTAGAAGAAAAGAGGAAATTCATGGAAATTATTAGACCATTAAAAAATTAGACAAAAGTATGTATTATTTACACTTGGAACATTTTCTTAATAGTTTCAGAGAATTCAAAAAGGCAATACAGCCACACCAATGAAAAAGTCAGTCTGCGTGCAAATTGCTTTGAACTCTCAAAATCTCTACTGTAAAAAAGAGGATATTAGCAAATCATGGGTTTTTTCCCTCTGACTAGAAAACGTAAGAAACTATGCTGATCCAGCTGCTCTTGTGCAGTACAGACTTGGATCTTCCTCATTTTACTTAAGATATCTACCTATAACATTTACTCCTTTACTGACAAAATGAAACTGTGTTCCTAAATTGGAAATTTTCGTAAAAATTCTCGTTTCCCCTCCACTCCTCCACTGTCCCCCCACCACCCTGGGCAATTTGAAGGATAATGCAAAAGACAATTGTACCTGTTTGTAGAAATCAGTGGAAGGGGATGATCTAGACCTCTCATGGGTGTATTGGGATTTCCCGAGCTGTTCGTGGCCAGTATCGAGGATATTATCGGCTGAATGGTACCTTCCTGAGCCCCTTGGCTCAATTGGCTTCCACTGCTCCTTCCACGATGCCTCATACTCTGCAAAGGTCCCCAGGCGCTGTGGCTGTGCAGATTTCCCAGTCCTCTCAGCAGCCCTACTGCTGCTGCTATGGTGGATGCTATCTTTCGAAGCACGAGCAGTTTCAAGTCCAGAGACTACCCGACCTCTTCTCTCATACCACAGCTCCTCTCCCTCTTGTGCTTTCCTATCTGGCCGCTCAGACTGGCCCTCTGCTAGACCATGGGGACCTGGTTTCTGTGATGATTTTCTAAAGGCAGGTTTACTTGTTTCTTCAAAAAATTTCCACCTGTCTGCAAACGAGCCCAGGGCTTCTTCTGATATATCTGGACGGCAATGTGCATGGCATTCATCTTCTGACATGCCCACCTCATTCATCTTCTCTGGTTCCGAGTATGACTTCAGTTTTTGCTCTGTTGTGAACCTCTTCCTGGCTCCAATGCGGGAAACGTGATGAGTGCCACTCCCTGTAGGGTTTGGTTTGGCTTGTGTAGCCTCAAGGAATCCAGAGACATCTTCAGAAATCAAAGCCAGTAATGAAGAGTTGTAACTACCAGTTTTCCGCTCAGGTGACCTCGGGAGATATTCAGCGGGGCTGGGCTCCAAGTCCCGACGTTTGAAGGATGTCGCGCTCAGAACCCTGGCCTGTGCTTCCTTGAGGTGATCTTTGTAGGTGCTGGTGAAGTTTGTGTCTGGGGAGGTGGTGATATTCTCTGTTGAATCTGGTTTCCAAGTCTCATTACACTCCTCTGTTTCAGATGATCCTACTAGTGTAGCAGTGCTTCTACTTTTCTGCAGCTTTGCTCTTCTCATTTGGATCTCATTTCTGAGGGTTGTTGCAAAACGATCACTCCTTCTTGCCTGTTTAGACAGGTGAGTGTCAAATGAGGTCTGTCGTTCTGTTACTGCTTCTGGGTTGTTGTCAGACTGTTTTTTCCCTTCCTGAGCTAAAGAGTGCAACATCGGCGTCTTCTGAGGAGAAATCTTGCTGCTCTCATCTTTCCCCCACCTAAAATCTTTCTGAGCAGATCTGTTTTCAGCAGTAAGGACACAGCCCTTTACATACTCCTGTTGACCGTGCCTAGTTTCACTTTCCTCAGAGCTGTTCTCACAGCTTTTCTTTTGTCCAGATTTTTCAATATGATTAGGTTTTTTAGATTCTTCTACTACGGCACACCTAGCATCTCCCTCTCTGTCCCCTGGGAAACGACTACTGTTCTCATACCTTGTCAGTGAAGAATCAATAGACTGTTGAGGTAGATAATGTTTTGGGACCATTGTAATAACTGCAGAATTTTCATGAGGTCCAAGTGGCACATCAGTTCCCACAGCAGGTTTCCAGCTGTCATCCTTGACTTGTAGTGGCTTTGAGCTTCCCTGAGCAGGCTGTTTTGCTGTCACACAATAATATCGACTTTGTCCAGTGTTGTCCACCCTCTGTTCAGCAGCACTGTTCAAAGAGGAAGTGTGGAGCAGACTGGCTTGGTGTGGATTGTAGCCATGAAAATGATCTGCAGCTAACTCCTGAATACCACTGTAGGACAGATAATGTTGCTGATCTTTAGGTGCAGCTAAGATTCTTGCACTGTGGTAAAAGGTGCTTTCATCGCTGTACTGGTGCTGGTGGTGGTAAGTGTAAGCAGGCTGTGCAAACCTAACATCGGTGCTGGATAAGGATGGCTGCAGTTTGTTCACAGTTCCTGCATTACTACTGTACCTTTCACCAGCTGAAGAGAAAGCATGCTCTGAACTGAGATCGGATTTATAATTTGAGCAGCTGATCCTCCTGTCACACGCTCTGGAGGGCCGCCGCTGCTGCTCTGCAGTTTCCAAACTCCAGTCACTCCTGGGCTGAGATCGGTTCAGGGCTGTAAAGTGCTGCGTGCTGGCACCCTCTGAGTACACAGGGCCATGGGCTTTCTCGTGGCCCTTGGTGGCAGCAAAGCTGTCACTACGAAGAGGTGGAGGTGGAGGGGGAGGAGATGAAGACTTCTTCTTATCAGGAACATACCAGACAGGTCCGAAACTGGATCTTCCTGAGCTCGTGAGCTTGCCATCTGGGTGTTCCTCTGTTCTAGGACTTCTGTTGTTCTCGTATAGGATGGGAGCTGGCAAATACCCAGGTTTGTCCTCTGTTCCACTGCTGTCATTCAAAAACTGACCAGACTTGCTTCCATGCTTGGCAGTCTCCCAGGGGCCCACTTTGTAAAGCATATTCTCTGTTGAAGAAGTGTCTGCATTGGACAGAGTGTGGTCAGGGGTGCTAGAACTCGTGGAGAAGGACCCGTAGGCTGAATCCCGCTTACTTTGGCTCCCTAGATGATCAATGCTACTATTAGACCTTGCAGAAGAAAGTCTTCCATACTGGGCTACTTGGGGAGTGTGGTCCCAGCTGTCCATACTTCCCAAAGAGCTGAACTGGTCAGAAGTGCGATATAGACTGGACTGATCCCATGAGTTTGACAGGTCATGAGAAGAACAACTACTGAAGGAAACAAAAAAAAAAAGTGTCAGAATAAATATCAAAAATGTCAAAAAATGCTACAACATAATTACAACCACCCATTTTAATAATAGTGGTTAAGATCCATCTGCACAGCAGTCAAAGACAAACAATCTAACAAAATTTAAAGTTTGGACACGAAGTCAGGGCTCCAACTTTATACTCCACCACTGTTTCAAAGCTCGAAACCTTAGTAACTAACTCAGCTTCCCTATGTAAGTTTGCCAGTAAGTAATATGCATTTATCTCCTTGAAGGGTCTCTTTTTCCCCCTGCAAATTGTTGATTTTGCTGACTTTACTTTTAGAAAAGTTTAGTGTTAGCTCCATAAGCTCCCTCTTTCCTAGGACAAACACCAACTTATTTTTCAGCTTACTTTCCAGGCACCCTGATTCTTCCAGGTATAAATTCACATATTTCCTCTCATCATCTCTGAAACATGACTCAACTTCTTCAGCTGATGATGTTATTCCCTTATCAGTAAGTTACTCCCAAAAAGTTATATCCGCATCTGCCCATTCATTTGATGCTTTAACTTTTAAGCAGAGATGCACTAAATGCATTTGTCTCAAATATCACCTGCACATGCACCTTAGCAGTGTGGTTGCATGTGGTTTCAAACCACTCTCAGGTTGACACTCTTACAACATTCAACTCCATCCAGTTCCACAACATTGGCAGATAAACTTCAGGAGATGCCAAAGCAGCGTAAGCTCTGCATGGCCAAACTTCTAACTTTTCTTAGAGAATCCTTACTGCCACCAGTTTCTCCCTCCTCTATAAAAACACCATCTTTGACACTGTACTTTCTTCAGGTCTTTTACCAATGACATTATTCCAAAATCCTGCTGCTTCTGTTACTTTCCTACCTCATGAGTTTTGTTTCATTTTCTTTCATTTCTTTTCTCTCTCACAGGTCACACCTCCTGTCAATCCAACACATTTATGCTGAAATGACAGTCTTTCCAATTATTCTCATCACATCTCCCTGTTTCAACTTCACTGGCAGCTCCTCCTTCTTTCATATACCAAATTCAAATTCTTGCCTTTGCATGCAAAGCCCCTTGGTAGAAATCCCAGAATTATTCCACTTCCCTGTAGCCATAATTATATGAAGCATCTATCAAATCTTATGCTGTAGAGAGACCTGTGAAAGCTAGCAATGAAATCAGATTAGTCCACATAAAAATTACAAAGAGTGATATAGGTCTTTTCTTCTGTCAAAAATATTGCAAAGGTCAAGTCAACAGTTCTTTGGAATTCAGTACTAACAGAATTGCTTTTTCCCCCTTTACCCTACAGCGTTTTAAACTTCTTTTCTTATACAACATGGTCAAAAGCAATTTATATGAAATAAGAGAATATATACTTTATGCTTATTTTCTACAAGCATTTTATTAACAAGATACACTAGCAATGGCCTCATCTTGTGGGGTTTTATGTTCTTTCATTCATTTATTTTCAGCATTTAAAATATCTTGCTGAATCCTTTAAAAAGTCTTAATTGCCATCTTAGGCCAATATTGTGCTTCTTGTAAAAAGTATCTTGGTCATTACTAGGATTTTTTTGTCAAAGAATAATGTAAGCCAGATATTACTGGCTGATATTCCTACTCTCTGGAGCACTAAGGAGATCACAGAACCATTAAGGTTGGAAAAAACCTTTAAGTTCATAAAATCCAAAAACGCATTTGACATTAATTAAAGGAAAGATGCAAGAAAGCCTCAATTTACACGTCTCATGTAAATCTGCTAGAATCAAATGTGAAGGAGAGATCATCAGCGTAGGGGGTCAAAGCCCTGCTAGAAAATGCCTAATGGAAACCCAGCAGAAGCAGCAAACACTTTCAAGGACAGGAAGGTTTCTAATGTCATATCACTGCAAAGCACAGCCTCCTGTGGTCCCAACTGAAGGGCAATCCTCCTGTGAACCCTGACATGGAAGAGTCCAAAAGCCAGTTCTCTGCCCGAGCCTGGCTGGCATCCCAGGATATCCTTCTCTCAATGACTATTTTAGAGCAGATTCATAAAAGCAGCTACACTGCCAGTCAAAGTCTGGTAGGTCCAGGAAGAACCTACAAACACCATCCCTTGGCCACATTGGC
Organism: Donacobius atricapilla; assembly: GCA_013397315.1. Lineage (NCBI taxonomy): Eukaryota > Metazoa > Chordata > Aves > Passeriformes > Mimidae > Donacobius > Donacobius atricapilla. The sequence goes on from WBMY01001460.1 coordinate 1,282,666, forward strand.
CAGTAAACACCCTTCCCAATCCTGGGGCATGATCTTTTGCTCCTGGACCCTTACAGAAATGATCTCATCTCAGCAACTGCATGGGATTACAAATCAGATGCATCTGACCCTAACTGCCCCAAAACCTCAGTTTAGATAGCCCTCTCAAAGCACACTTGTCCCACAGCCACATCTGTAATACCAGAATGAAGCAGAAGACGTGGTTGGGTTCATCTGCACAACCAGGGGCACAGAAAAAACCCCAAAGGTTTCTCTGTTATAGTATATCCTACTGCAAGAAAATGCAGGGTTTAAACTTGCAGCAACTTATGATAGTTCGCTTACACTCCTGCCAGAAAAGTGCACTCAGCCTTTGTTTAGGATGGGCCAGGAAAAAAGTCTGCACCATATTGTTAAGGTGCAACTTCTGTGAAAGAGACAGAAGACTCACGGAGGGAAATGAAGGCACAAAAGCTTTACAAGTTCTAGCTCTCTAGCCTTGCATGAGAGGCATCTAGGCCTAGCCTAGTGCTCCCAAGATAACTTAAAATTTTTGTATTAAAGTCACAAGATAAAAGGCCCATGCATATAGTGCAGGATGTGGAGGGCTGAGTTTCAGGACCACCATCTCTCCTGTATACTGGTACAGCCTCTTCTAGTCTGTCTTCCTCTATCTTCATCTACCTTCTCAAATGTTCAAATTCATCAGGCTGGCAAAAACAAAGGCCCAGCAAAACCAACCAACCAAAAAAATCCTAAAGCAAATCAAACTGCCCATGCCTTAACGTAAGAGTACATAGTATGGACAGTCTTCACCGGGCTGTTTTGGCCAGCTGTGCCCAAGTTCACCAACACAAAAAAGTATTGTCTCTCCCTCCCCCAATGAACTCTCCATGTTTCACAAGTGATTTAGTGAATTTTCACACTCACAGAGGGAATGCAGGTAGGCACATTCAAAAGAGATTTTAGGCTTTGAATACCAATCTCAGATGCTTAGCTCAAGGTAGGACACGAAATTCCAGAAATAGCCCAGGTATGGGATGCCCTTTTCCTTTACAGTCACGATTTCCTGAGCAAACCTCATTTCAAACTGGCATTGAAACATTTTTTTTCTCTTTTTTAAGTATTGGGACACACCCAGCTCCTATCAAAACACACCTTGAGACACATCTTGTAGCATTTTACCTTTGCAAGGTACAAGGACAACAACCAGGAAGAGCAGGAAGTATATCATGATTTACAGTTTACTGTAGAAGATTCGTTAATAGTAGAAACACTCTACTCAAAGCTATAGCATTGCAATGAGGAACTCTATAGAAGATTTCAGAAAATTTTAGATTTTGGTTCTATGTACAAGGACTTTTACTGTCTTAAAATAAATCTAAATCAACCCGTTTACATGAATTTAAATACAAACTTTAAATCAGTGTAAAACAGCAGAAATTGTAATCAAAGTTTTTAAAACTTCTACTAATAAAGTATTACAAAAAACATTAAAAAACCCCCTTTCTGCCTAATGTTGACTTTATTCAAGGGCAGATAGCAACTTAGCTTAAAAACAGTAGGGAGTTCCCAAAAAAAACAATGTAAAAACATTGTAAATGTTCATCTAATTGTAAAAATTAGATGAAAAATAACAAAAATACTAAAGTATTAGTTCTTTTGTTTTGACTACCACAAAAAATTAACCTCAAGAAGTAATGACTCAGCAGAGAATGTGCAGCACTAAGTTCAGAAAACCAAAGTCTACTTCCCAAACCGAGACTGCACACCAGACTCATTTTCTTTAATGCTCAGTGTAACTGTGGCCCAACGGGAACTGAGAGGAAGAAATAACAGAAGACAAAAAAAATAACACCCCCTCTCCCCCTAAAAACCAAGAAAATCTTTCATAAAAATGATAAAGAATGTCACCCAGGAGCAGGAAACAAACAAGAACCTGTAACCAGACACAAACAGGCATTACCTAAAGGTTTAGAGTTTCACAGCTAAAACTGCCTGGGTGTCAGCCTTTCTCCATTAGTGTTGAATGTAACCTAAGAAATATTAAGGTGCTTTAACCACAACTGAAAATCATCAGTCTTATTAGCTCTCTAGACAAGCAAGATCACAGATGCAGGGAAGGCTTACAGAAAGACAGTTTAACTAATTAAACCAGTAACACCTTAAAAGACCACAGCAAAGCATTCTGCACCCTCTCTTTAGAAAAAGCCTTTTTAATTGTTTGAAACTGTATTTTTCATTTCTTCTCCCTTTCCTATTTCACTTTATGAATGTTAATTTTGATGGTTACTTTGCCTTAGGATTTTACCAGTGGACATTGAAAGGAAATGCAGAGCAAGAAGCATAACCTTGTGATTGCCTTTAAAGCCAGTTTCTTACCTTTCAGTCACACGCACATATCACAAACTGTTTCAGAAATCCGTACGTCAAACTTCCCCCACTCCCCCTTCATGCACTGCAAGGACAGGCAACTCCAAAGAAGTATAATTCCATGATTCTGCGTTGGTTGTTTTTTTAAAAAAACTCCTCAACAACATGACCTCATTATTGTCGCCTCGCTGTTAAGGGCTGAGTGTGTGTAACTTAAGCAGAGACTCACCTTGCATGATAGCTGGAGTGCCAGGAGGCGCAGGCATTAGACGAGGGCAGGTGTGACGTGGCTGCCTCAGGTTGACTTTCGGTAAATTTGGTGGCGTGCCAGGAGTGCGGCCTGCAGGATAGGTCATTCCTTCTGGAAACAACAGAGGCAGAGGGTGCTGCTTTAGTGCAAACAGTTCAATAAGGTGATATGCAGCAAAAAATCTACCAGAGCAGCAGTAAAACAGTTTCACAGTTAAGACAGAGGGATAATGACTTTAAATGACAGCTAAACTTTCTACATGCATGCCAGTTTTGAAAAGACATCACCATGCTTGGGACGCAGTGAAATGCCAGGTTATTGTTGTTTTGGTTTTTTTTAACGAGTGGTGAGGTGGGTGTTTTTTACAAGGAACAGAGACTGATGAATTTAAAAGTGCCTGACGTGTATCCAGAGCTTTAATAGTTAAAGCTAATTCTGAGACTTTTACAACTTGATAAGAGTAGAGCTTTCGTAAGATTTCACTGTAGGTAGGCGTGTATGGGAGGAGCTAGGAAGAAACGAGTTTATGACGGGAAGGATTAAAGCCGTGTACATTGTTTCACACAAGTTAGTGATACAAGGAATCAGATCAACTCAAGGCAAGTTCTGCTTCAGCTCTTGAAATACTGGGCATCCTAGATATGCAGGGAGGTTTTGTTTGTTTTGGTATTTTATGGGTTTATTTTTTAAAGAATACATCTCAAAAATAGTCCAGTGAATCATGTAAGTCCCCAAATACCTACTTGGATATCACCTCCAAATCTTTCTGGTCATGTAACAGAAGAGATTCCTTCTAAGAAGTACTGCAGTAAGTTGTCAAGAGCTTTGCACCTTTAAAAACTGTTTTGCAAAATTGCTTCATACTCCTCTACCCCCTTCCCTCTGCTCAGGAATTAGTAACTACAGCTTGCACTGCCCTCCAAGGACTGTTTGTTACACCTCTCAGCAGTCATGAACTTTTTCCCTGAGGTTAAATAAGCCTTCTGGGTGGAATCCAGCTACTTCTGTTTCAGTGAGCAGATGCCAAGTACAGGCCAATTGTCTAGACCCTCTTAGTCACTTGGGAATGAAGCAGGACCTTCTCTGAAAGTAACTCATCCTGCCCTTTTCCTCGGCTCATCCTGGAGGAAATGTAGTTTAAAATTTAGATTTGGTATGAGGTTTGACAAATTCCACCTTTTGAAGTCTGAGTCTGAAATAAAGGCTTACAGGACCATAGTTCTTAAGATTTTTTTAAATGTGCTTATGTATTTAAGAAACTTAAATGTCTGAGTTACAAAAGTAATTTGCTACACTGAAAAAGTGTTCCATATTTTCAATTTGGAGTGTAAAGGTACTTCTACATTTTTTCACTCATTCCCCCTTTTTATAAATTTGTCTGTGATCAGACAGCCACTGCATTTAGAGACCAAAACTAAAGCCAGTATCTTCAAAACAGGTCAGTTCTGAGTACATGGCTTTTCACAGTACATTCAGGAAGATTTGAAGAAATCAGTGATGTATTGCCTTTCCAAACTCTGCATGCAGAGGTAGCAAAAGGAGAGTAACAACTGTACAGGGAAACTAATTCCACTACGACGTGCAGCATCATTACTGTTACTAAAAAAAGAAGTAATTGTTTCCATAAACAAAAGCCTACTCTTCTCAGCATGACAAAAGAGAAAACTGTTAAGCAGAGCATCTCTAGTTGCTCCTTCTTGGTAGGACATGACATTCAGAGAGTGCACGAGCCCCAGTATTCTTAGTGCAAACAAGTGCACAAGATTCTGCTCAGCCATGTGATGATGGGCTCCAGACGGTCCTCACTTGCTCCAAGCCTGTGTGCAAGTATGGAAAAGGTTATGATTCCACTGTTCAGCTGCAGAGAACATCACATGTTCTTTTCCCTCCACTGCTCACCTTTAACAGTACTGACATCAACTCACAAACCACAAATACCTGTTAAGGCAAATTCAATAGACCATCTAGACATCAATTCTGCTGAAAAGTTTTATCTTTTATGAGACAATTACTTTTCTATGATGTACCAGTAAGGAAACACAAGACTAGAAACTAGCACAATACAAGCAGCATTTGGAGAGTGGGGAAAAGAAGGTTGGGAAGGGGGCTTCTGCAATGGTTTGGGCTTGACAAATGGCAGGAGAATCCAATCACTGGGAAGAAACAGAAGGGATGCACAGGTAAAGTCAGTACTGTACCTCATGGAACTTGTCAAGATCTTGATAAGATAGTTCCTCGCTACATGAATGTCATTTTCAGAAGGCATTTTCTGTGCTACAATATCCACCACCACTTTCATCTTCCTGAGCAGCCGAGCAAGGGGAAGAACAGACTGGACTGAGTTGCAGCATAAGGCAAGTCAAGTGGACAATAATTCACAAGTTCTGTTCAGTTTTCTGTATTTGTGGACACAGTATTTTAAAGAAGTTCTTTGGATTAGTTTTTGGTGGTGTTTTTTTGGTTTTTTGGGTTTTTTTTAAACCATAACAATCTGAACAACCTAAAAATACTGGTGGGATACCTATAAGGTGAAATCGCATAGACACCTGCTTTTGTTGGGAAGTTCACAACATGACTAAAAATTAATTCACCGTGCATAGTCTACAGTACTTTCTGATAATAATTGTAATTAAATGGTGAGAATCTGTCCTGCATTTCAAGAAACCATTTTTTCTAAAAAGTGGACTGCAACATAAATACTGAATTCAAAACTCAGCAGATGGATAGAAGGACTAGAAAGAAAAGATCAAAAGATTCAAAACAGGAATATTTTGCAGGCAGCTAAAAAAGCTGTAAGCTGAGCATTTACATTCTAATGTAATACCTCTCTGTTATTTCTGAGTGACAGAATGAGATCATCTGAACCTGTAACTCAGAAAACCTCCAGCATTAATGGATGCATTATTAAAAACATTTTGGTGAAAGTGTCTTTCTACCAATGCTTTTACAGAAGCTGCTGGAAGGAAAATGTTGATAAGAATAGAAGATAGGTTACAAAGGAAAGAAGATAAAAGGCCAGCAGATACAACAACAGAAGCATGTATTTCCCCATCACCACCTTCTCCAAGAGAAATTGTATCATTCTTATCTATCAAATAGCATCTCTGTCATAACCCTGCCATTCAGGCTTTTGCATTTGGAGCAACCAAAGCAAAAAGGTGACAGGCAGTTCCAAGGGCCTGCATCCTGGTGATAACCAGTTGCTAGAATTTATTTCATAGAACCACAAAATAGTTAGGGTTGGAAGATCAGTCAAGGATCACTCAGTTAAAACGTCCCCGCCACGGGCAGGGGCACCTTCCAATAGAGCAGGCTGCTCGCAGCCTCATCCAGGCTGGCTTTGAACACTCCCAAGGATGGGGTATCCACAGCTTCTCTGGCAACCTGTTCCAGAGCCTCCCCNCGCGGCCGCCACAAGGCAGCGCAGCGGCTTCTCTGCCGGCGGCCGCAGCCCGCATCGCGCACCGGCAGCAACCACGGACAGCCAGGGCTCCCCACAGCCNGTTTGTCTCTTTATGTTCCATTCCAGCCCCCCGCTGAAGGAGCAAAGGCCTGGCTGCTGGCACAGACCTCATGCCTGCGGCTGCACACCTTTGCGTGCGCAGAGGCCGGACAGGCTGTGCCTCTACNTCGAACCGGGAGTGAGCGCTAGAGGCCGGTCCTTGCAAATGCAGCCCACTGGTCATCTGTATCTGCTGCAACAGCAAATAAATCATGGAAGCAATCAGATGATGTTTTGGGTTGGAGGAGACCTTAAAGNGCTGTCCCGCGGCCGGACCGGCGGGACTCCCAGCCCTTCCCGAAGGATCTCCTCCCGCCTTTCCGGCCTCCCGCGCCCTTCCCCGGCCCGCCCGCGCCCCCTGCCGGCCGCGCCGGGGNGAAGGTTTTGAGGGTATGGGCCATCCATAGCCTCTCTGGACAACCTGTTCCAGTGCCTCACCACCCTCAGAGCAAAAATTTTTTTCCTGACATCTAATCTAGACCTACTCTCTCGGCAGTTTGAAGCCGTTCCCTCTTGTCCTGTCACTACATGGCCTTGCAAATAGTCTCTCTCCAACTTCTTGTAGGCTCCCTTTGGGTCCTGGAAGACTGCCATTGGGTGACCCCAAAGCTTTCTCTTCTTCAGGCTGAACATTCCTAGTTCTCTTCGCGTTTTCACACAGGAGAGCTGCTCCAACCCTCTAATCATCTTGGTGGCCTCCTTTGGACTCACTCCAACAGGTCAATGGTACCTCCCATGCTGGGGCTGCCAGAGCTGGATGCAGTAGTCAAGGTGGGGTCTCGCCCTGATAAAATATGGGTTTAGACAAGAAATCCCAATTTTCCAAAAGTAAAAGAATGGATGAGTCAGTGGCTTCTGTCAGAACTGAGCTGAATCTACAAAGACAGAAAAAACCCCCAAAGCAGAAGCATCTGTACTTTTTAACTCTTGCACATTATCAGCCCTTACCTCTGAGTGAAAACTGTTGTAGTGATCATTTACATTAAAGATTCTCAAAAAAAATTATATATTCTCTTTTCAATCACTTTAGTTTCTACAGAAAACTGTAGACCATATTCCAAGGTACAAACACAAGAATTTGAGAACCAGTCAATGTAGTGATGCTGAACAGCAGCCATCAAAATAAAAGGCTTCTCCCTCCATTCACCAGAATGCAACTCAAAGCTTTTCAGCAGTGCAGCAAAGCCTTTCTGTGTTGTTAAAAACTTTGTTTTCAAAATAGCCCAAGTTCACTTTTCCAAAGTTGCAGCAGGAGGTCCAAACTACTGGCAGTCATTTGAAACCTTGTCTAGAGCCAGAAATTTGGCCTAATCCCAGTGTAATTGGCTACAAGACATGTCAAAGATGCAAGGCCAAGGAAACGCAGAAAGGCTGCAGCCCTGAGATAAAACGGAAACCTGCACAAGCTTCAGGGTCAAATGCACAATTCACTGGCATTCTCAAACAAGCAGCACACGCTCGAGCGCTGCACGTCCTGGGAGGTACAGCTCACAAGGTGCCCTTACATTGTTTCAAAGCCAAATAAACCAAACCACGCTGCAGTTGTTTGTCCTACAGAAAAAGACAACCATTGCAAACACTGCTGCCCCATGCCAGCCGTGCAAATTGGCTCAGAGGGGTTCAGTTTTTGGAATGTCCTCAGCAAGCCACTCACACATTATTTTTTTTACTCCGTGTAGTGAAAATGTCAAGAATGTGTAGTGACAGCACAGGTGCCCTTGTTTGTCTGCTTATAAATCCCAAACAGCTTCATAGTTCTCAGCTTTCTCACCTCCCCTCCCTTACAATAACAGTAGGCTAGACATACCAATACTTCATTAAGAATTTTTTTTTAGTAAATCCGTATATGCTGGGGAACAAAAGTTTTCCCAATCCCTGGGAGTTTTTTGCATTCACCAATCTTGTGTTCAGCAAATTAAAACACACTAGAAGACGAACATATAATGTAATTAACTGGGTATGCAAAAAGCCACTGTAAAGAAACTGCTAAATCACCAACACATTAAAAACATTTTTTGGATTTTGTTAGTCTTCTGAATCCTTGGCAAGAAAAAAAAGGAGGCTGAAAACCACCATTAGTCTGAAGTTACCCACAGGGACCTCAAATAAAAAAGAATTGACAATGAAACTGTTTTTGATTCCAGAAACTGTTACATGTATTTGTCACTGCAGATTTGCCAGAAGAACTCATCCAACTCAACTGCCTAATGTGGGAGCTCATGATTAGAATGGGATGATTTTTCTAAAATAAAGATTTTTTTTTTTTTGAATGAGCACTTAATTTGATCTTTCTTCTTACCCTCCCTTTAAAACAGACAAACAACATTCCTTTCTATAGAATATCAAAGGAATCATCATCTCATACAGACAAAGATATTTGGTATTATCTATCTCAGACAACTATATTCACAGAATTCAAATTACTTCATGCTACATTAGTCACCACTGGCAGATCTATCTGCTATGGAAATATGGGAATGAAGTACCTAAAATTTGGCAAAAGCTATTGCCCAGCAGCAAAACTCCATACGGAATGTGAATGGTTTCTCATGTAATTCTCAGTAATTAAATACATGCAAGAGTTATCCTAATTTAGGCGAAACCTGTTGTTATCAATTCCATAAAAAGCTCTTGATTAAGTCCAATACAATTCCCTGCTCCTTTCCCCTTACCATTTTCAGTGTTGTCCTGTCTCCTGACATGAAGGTTCATCTATGTCTTTAGATGTAACAGCAAACCAAGCAAGGACAAAGCATCCAAAACTTGAAGTGGAACACTTTATCTGAACAGTCTCCCACTATATTTTTTCTGCATTTATTTAAAAACAAAGGAAGGAGGGTGGTATGTATGTGTGAAAGAATATGAGAAGGGAGAAAAACACAGAAAGCCCCTCTGAAATTTTCCATGCAGAAATTGTATATTATAGGATTTCCCAAATAAAAAACAAAACTTCCAGAATATATTTTGAAGTAAACCTTCACTGTCACTCATACCCAATAGAGATGATATCTATACATACACACACACATATCTCTCCATATAGATATATGCATATATACATACATGCAAAGTGACTTTTTAGGCTTTGCTAGTTCCAAAATATGCCCACAATTTCTCTAACCAGGCTGATGGTTTTGCACTCTAGCCACTGCTATTCTGGTCTTCCCAATATACTGAAGCACTGCTAATACCTGTCCCACAACCCACTTATGAATTCACCTCTCTGCTGCTTTCTAGAGCACCACAGCCACAGCCACTTCCTTTCCCTTCTCTTAAGGCTGTCTCAGATGCAGTCTTAGATGCCCCAAGTTCCTATTTGGAATTACTTCCTACTAAGCAACAACTTAAATGCTTTTTCTGAAGTACACTCTGTGACAGCATTCAGACTGTCCATCCAGGAGAGCCTTAATTGTCCTTTCAAGTAAGGAGAGAAGATACAGTAACTGCATTAGCCCCTCCAAAACCCAAAAAATGGGGCCTTCCTCAGAAGAGGCAGAAACATCAGGATGTGAAATTTTAACTGTAGAGACTTCACCCTCACTTTATATTAGAGAGATTAAACTTAAGATGTGTAAAATGTCTTTTCATGGTGAGCAATAAACCCAAAAAACCTCCTGATAAATATCATCATGGCAAGTACTTTAGGGCCATGTCTTTGACCTTTGCAGATCTGTGGTGAGCTTTATAAAAACAACACATATCATCTCCTCCTTTCTTTCAGGGTCACTCCCTGAATACAAAAAATGCCTGAATGGAACTGTTTCAGATTAAGCCATATCCTATCTGGCTTGTTCAAAAAAGGAATGGTAAAATCAGATGCACTGCAGGAACATTTACTGAAATATTTAAGTAAATATTTAGAACAATACTGCCGATCACTATTAGAAACAAGAGTTCTTTTCATCAAAAAAACCCCATTGCAGTAAGAAATAGAACTAATTCAACAGACCCACAAAGTCTGCTCATCTATTTAAGAGCTTGCATTTGTTAAGTACTCTAATATTGCTTCTCATCCTATTCTCACAACACTTGGAATTCTCAAGTAATCTTCCAAATAAATACTGGTCACATCACACTGCATCCAGGACCCATCTACTCTGGCTTAGCCTTAACTGAGACAAAAGATGAGAGTAATACTGTAACAAATTACAGTACTTTCCACATGAATAAAGAACTGAATAAGTTTCTCGTGTAGAAATTTTCCTTTAAGGCATCTTGGTCTCATACGGACAGTAGAGATATGAAAGAAAAATCTACTTCACAAAAACTCCTACTCAAACAGACAAAAAGAGATAAAAAAGAAAACCACCTCTTCTGAGGAGCCCCTTCTGGATTACACAAACAAGTGCATGTAAAAAGTTATAATTCCACTGAATTGAGGTAGCTATGCAACTGTAAACCACTTTGTGATGTACGGCACAGTTTGTAAGAAGGAATTTTTATTGTAATATAAACTATTTTCAGATTAAAACAGACATTAGAGTTTTGGCACACTACAGAGCTTGTAATTTGGGCAGGAAATCTCAGCTGCCTTAACGTGTTGGAAGCCCAAGGCATAAGGTGGTTACAGTTGCACAATCATCCGAGGTAACCTCTCCCTCCTTACCTCCCCGGGCAGCTCAAGTTTCAGGTGAAGTTAATTGTTAGTTCCAAACTAAATCCCGTTCTTAATCTCCAACTGATGACTGCAGCCATAACAGCATTATAACATGCAGCAGTACAATTTGAAACACTTATCCATCCATCTGCCATTTCTCCACTGGCAAAGGGCAGATATTTTTCTGCAACTTCTTGGAGCGTGAGCTACTCTCCTCCTATCTCTGTACTAATTCAGGCCAAATATGTTTGGTGTAGACTCTTAATGGAAGTAGAAGGGATCTGCATGGGCAGGCGTAATGTTGTCTCTGAGAGCACCTACCACCCAGGGCAGGAGCACGACCCTGGGAAATGCGAGCCACCACCCTCCATCCCTAGGGGGAAGGTGGGGACTGCAGTAAGGCCAGTGCAAGAAGCTGGATCCTCTGCTGAGGCTGCCTCTCTGTCCTGCTTCATCTTCTGACGTTTCATTCTGCAAGAAACAGAGCTCCTTCCTTTGATTTGCATACACTGGTAATAAGTACAAACCCCTATTTTGAGCACACATATGGCAGCCCTAAAACACAATCACCTGGAGCTAGAACTTTAATAATGACCAGACAACTCTCATTTCTGGGATTCCTGGAACAGCATCGATTTTGCTTGCGGAACTAGGTTTTTAGGCTTATTTTACAGAAACTGAATGTGCCAGGATATGCACCCAATTTAACATTATTAGACTTGAAAGCTGAGTTCAGTCACTTCACAGCAAAATAAAAGCTATTTTCCAAGCAAAATTGAAAACAGAATCACATCACAGCAATAACAACACAAATCTTTATTAGATCACTTTTCTTCCAGACCAGCTCACACTACCTCTTCAGATGTCAGTCTTTAGTTACCCTAATTATCACCAAGAGTAAATTTTACAAGAGAGTAAATGTGGCAAAACTAGAATAAAAAATGCCCACAGGTTGAAACACGTCCTTGGATACACAGAAATCAAATCAGAAACTATGTAAATTTTCCAAGCCCAGATCAGTTACAATGACAAAATACAGGAAAAAAATGCTCTAGTTAATGTTCATAAATGGTCACTCCTGCTGCCAAAGTTTGTTTGTTAAAAAAGCTGCAGGAACTATCAGCATCCCTCTGAAATCATCAAGTAGTTTAATAACTGAATTCACCCAGGCATTCCTCCTGCATAAACCAAGGTATCTATCTGTGGACAATCTCACAACAGATCACACTGATACTATGACTACATTCACATGCAAATTCTGCCTACATCACTATTACTAAACTTGGAGCAGTGAATACAGCTCTAACAGTGAGTACTCAGCTGTTTGCATCATATATGCTACATTTCATCTTCTTCAGATGGGAAACAAAACTGAGTTTTAACACTCCATCTAGGGTGGTGCAGAGCTCCACACAAGGATGTCTAAACAACCTCAAGGAATAGAAAAGGTATCTTCATACAGAAAAAAAATCACTGAGACACACTGAATACCACATATGAGCTCCAAGTGACTAATGGAAGTCTAATATTTTATAGCTTTACTCAAAGTTCAGTGAAGTCAGCAGAAATGTGTGATGGGGTTTATGTAATGTTCTGTTATGTATTACTACGTGTTATTATAAACCAACAGTAACATGCAGACATTGATCCTGTCTCTTCTGGGACCCTTACCCACAAATTCAGTGGGCAGATGCTACCTGAGCAGCCCTCTAGTGTGAGACGGTCCATTAGCCTCACTAGATTAAGGATTTCTCTAATGGACCTGACTGGCTGGTCCAGTCACCACTCAGAAGATACAGACAGAAACACAGCCCGAGCCCACGCTGCTCCAGCACCCCACCTTCACAGCATATATGTTCCTGAAAGGTAGGAAGCAGTGATTGCCTGGCAGCGCAAAAAAAAAAAAAAAAAAAA
>WBMY01001460.1:1295286-1327992 GCA_013397315.1 Donacobius atricapilla
AAAAAAAAAAAAAAAAAAAAAAAAAAATCATCCTGAATTAATCATTTAACTCCCTCCCCCTTCCCCAAACTGTGTAAGATAAGTGTATTTAAAAGATTAGGCTGCTTTGCTTTTCCCCCACTTTTGCTGAGTACTTCATATTCCTCTCCTTCCCAAGGAGAAATCCCACATTAGATTTGTTGTTAAGAACAAACAATTTTGGTCTCACATTTGTCAACATACTCATATCCTCTTGCACTGTTCCATAAAAATCCCTTTCCACCCTTGTGCAAGTTCTGCACATATTGGAAAACAGCTCACAGTCTGGGAAACTTTTTCCACTTAATTTTCTTTTCACATCACTAAAAGCTCAAGGCTTAAAAACTCTCAGGCCTTGACATTTTTTGAGTTTTATTAAGAGTGACTCTGCCAGTCCATTTGTCTCCATCCCATACTGGGATGAAGAGACCAGCCCAAGAAAACTGGTTGCAGACGTCTCAGAAAGCAGCGACTGGCCCAGCTGGGAGATGAGTGGTTTTGCTCAGCAACGAGACAAAGCACACAGAAGCCAGGTCGGCCTGAGAAATGGGAGGCAGATTTGAAAGCCAACAAAATAATACTCTTTTTTAAGTCGCCTACCCTCTTCCACACCTGCTGACTCCACTTCAACAATCCTATGATGAAATTTTAATTGGATGCATTTGAGACAACAATGCACAGCTTTTTTTATCCCCCCCATCCAACAAGTTACGAAAGCCACGAAGAAGCCAAGAGAAAGGCACCCTGAGCGCGGGTTTATCCCAGCAATGGAACGAAGGGGTGAAGAGCTGCCGGAGCTCACGGGTGTCCCATGTCCTGCCCAGCCTGGCAGGAGCCTCCTCACCCCGGCACAGCCTGCGGTACCTACCCGGGCTCCGCGCCGGGCGCTGCCTCCTCCCTCAGGCTCCCGGCAGAGCCCCCGGCTGGCGGAACAGCCTCTGCTCCAAGGGCGAAGCGACGGGGCCCAGGCGGCACCGGAGGCGCTGCCAGCACCGTCCCGGGCTCCGTCCCGGGCACACGCGGGCCGTGCCGGCGGAGCGGAGCATGGGACTCTCATCTCAGCCCCTGCCACCGGCTGTCCTGCGCTAATCTGCGGCCGCCAGCTTAGGGATATAATTAGCCTCACAAAGGAGCCTCGGTAGCGCTCCCCGCTAAGAGCCCGCAGCGCCTCAGATTAGTCCGACCCCCGAGACTCCGCCGGAGTCGGCTGCGGAGCTCGGCGGCGAAAAGCGGAGCAAAGCCCAAAAAATGAAACCAGAGGACTCTTGCTGACGGAGGAGGAAGGAGGGGGATTTTTAGATTTCGTTTGAAGTGGTGTTTGACACGGAGCATGAAAAACGCACTGACATTATGCTGCTGAAACCGTTTGTTTGATCTGTCCTATCCTTCTCCAACCTTTTAAGCAAAGACACGGGCAGGTAAATAGATGGGTCTGGGGCACTGCACTGTAAAGATGTGAAGAAGTTAATGTCACCTATGAGATGACAAAGCTAAAAGAAAATCTCTTAAGAGCTGATGGACCATCAGTGGTAGTGGAGAGTTGCAGATGTTTTCCCTACACATGAAAAACAACCAGACAGTCTTCTCAGGGAGCAGCACTTCCCCCAAAAGCGGGGCAGCCTGTCTCATCCCTAGAAATAAACCACCTCAGTGGGCAGGCACTGGAAATCATCACCTATAGAAAAAAGTGGCAGGTACATCCTTCCATCCCCCAGGGAGATTGATGTTAGAAATTCTGGGGAGTTCTTTCAAAGGACAATTTATTTTAAAAGTCTTCGGAAAAAAATAAGCTTTATCCCATGGTCACACAATTAATCCCCTTCTGCTAGCCAGATTTGCACATGTAAGCTTGCTTGATGGTTGCTGACCATCATTATACCTGAGGATATAAAGGATATAGCTGTAACAGGCCGCGTAGAGTTTCTTTGGGAGGAAATGAAGATGATTAATGCTGTTTTAATTTTATAATTAAGGATTGGCATAGCAGAACGAAGAGAAACGTTCTTCTTACACACTGGTCTATGTGCCACAATCATGTTTTTCTTAGGTTCTCTGACCCATCACACTAAACAACAGCTATACATTTTTATTTGTTCTGTTCAATAGCAGAGCACACTGATTACACCACAGCATCCTTACCAACCGACTGACCCCCATCCTGCATGTGTAAAATGAATGGCTTTTCATAGGTCAAAGCAGGATGCAAATACAGTTGTAAAGGAACAGCTGGAAGTTCCATGGATTTACAGAAATACTCCAACTTCAGGAAGGAGGGCGGCTAAAGGACGAGAAGCGGTCTCATTTTATGCAAGCATGCATATTTGGATTTTAATAAGAAATACAGTTAAGACAGCATATGACAGAATTACAAATTATAAACAAGTCCAATAGCTCAACTGTGTGAAACTGCTGGAAAGTCAGATGGTGTCTGGCTCAAACTTTCTTAGCCAGACTGATATATTCTATTAAAAAACAACTGTAATTCATATAAAGTTGAGAGTATAGATTACTCACAGATGTTAAACCTAATGTAATGAGGTTTTTTTGGAAGTAGTCTTTAATAAAGGTAAGCTAAATCTAGCATGATGCCTTGCTTATTAACACACACGCCTGTGTGTGCATGTGAATACTCAGTCCAGAGAAAGGCAGACTGACTTAATGGCTCACTTTTCTAACAATGTTTCAGAAAGAATAACAACCATGGAGTTATTGCTGTGTTAATGAGGATACAGACCTGACAAATACTATTCTTGGTGGCTTATTTGGAAAAAAAAGAGAAGTAAAATTCAAGTGGGAAAAAAGAATTTTTTTTTTTCCAGCAGCAAGTGCATCCTCACTCTACATAACAAAATAAATTGCATAAGGCAGATACTATTGAATCTCCTGTCTAAAAAAACAATGAGAATTACATTGATACAGTGGTAAGAAACGAGGAAAACGAAGTATTTCCTTAATTTTAAAGAAAAGGAAAACCTGAGCCTCAAAATACAGTTGACTAATAGGCTTTTTCATTTGCTTTAAAAAGCCTCTTTTCAGTCTTAATCTGCAATCAGATACTGCTGAGCTGTCCTGCTAGACTGCAAACAAGCAAAAAAACCAGCAAACAAGCTCATCTTACCTTCCCTTCAAAGACTGCTGGGCATGGCAGTACATTTGCTGGAAAATAGCTATAAACAGTCACATAATTGCCATGAAAGCTTTCTCAGAAGACTAGTTGAAATTTTAAAAATATCCCTGAAAGAACTAGGATTATTACAGTTGCTTATGTGACATATAGGATCTAGAGATGAATGAAGATGGGTGATCAGACAAAAGCCACGCACCAGAGTTCAGCCTACAGAAGAACAGACTTTCTTTTCAGTTTCTGTTCTTCTGGGTGGCCAAGATCCCTCTCACTCAAAGCATTATCTCAAGTGTAAACCTGCCTCTCTAAGAGAGAACAACTAAGTAAACAACCTGGACTCATCACTGCAGTTGCTGTTGGGTTACAGTACAGAAGAAAAGGAGTCTACATCCTAGATTGCACACTGGGTGTTAATAATGCAGACATGCTCATAAAGCTATGGCACTGGATGCACAATCCCAGTAGTATCCAGTCTATGTAGTACCAAACAGCTGCTCACTAGGAACTGTTCTTGGAAGAGGAAACTGTATGGCCCTAGTTCAAAGGAAAACCCTGCACATTACAATCTGAGCTTCCAGAAGGCTTTGCCTCCTTACTGAAAATTAAATCAGCTAAAAACTTAGCATTAAAAAACAGATTAGGCCAAGAGTTAACCCCCCATCTTCTCCTTTCCCATCCCCAGAATGAGAAAAAACAGATTCAGGGTGAAAAGTTTACAAGCATTCATCAGGAACACAACTATCAGTTTCATTTGAAAAGTTTCCCGAATCATTTTTTTCATTCATTTTAATAGCCAAAGTTGTGGGAAGTAACTTGCTCATCACCAAGAGCAGCACCACAGAAACAGCAGCATCTGCAATCAAGCCAGTTAATGAATGTGCCCATCCCTGTCTCTCCTCCACCTGACTGGCTGCCAAGGCAGATTTCATTCCCCTCCAAGCCTCCCCCAGTCAGTCCACAGGCATATGGCTTTTCACCAAAAATACACCAAAAAAAAGAGGTTAGAAACCTGAATGCTCAGTTGCCTGTCCCTTTGAGATCTTCTGAGAAACACACTTGGGATACTTTTGCCTAGACTGACCTTCCTTCATTATTAAAATATATATTACCACATTTAATTTAGGAACGCTTACCCAACACAGACTGTTGTGTCCTAGGGCAGAATTTTCTAAATAATATATACATTTTTGAAATCCCTTAAGTCGTTTAAATGAAAGTAAGAGCCACAAGAGAGCGCTATCAGCAAAGGATTCAGTCACGGAAAAATCAGATTTTAAGCTATTCAGACTAATAAAAAAATAAAGATTGTGGTTAGGTAGTTTTATTTGCACATCTAAAAGGTAACCTCAGACATTTAATTGCTATAGCTGTGATCTTCAGAAGTCGGGAAATATTCTGGGTGTCTCCATTTTTGAAGGTGGAATTCAAGATAGAGCAATGACTGTTTCTCTTTGTTTCAAAGGGAGATTAGTCAGCAGTTTTTGGATTTTTTGCATCTTTAAAATGACCCACTCCAACACCTGAAATTAACAGCTTTCCTAGTATTACCAGTTTTCTTTCCTGAATGTTTGTGGCTGACCAAAACTCAATGCAATGAGTTGAAACAACAAAACTGAGGCTCTGTTGTTTATGATCTCTGTGCAGTGAGTATCTGAATGCCTTGTACTCCCCTCTTACTTATCTTTTCAAGAAAAGTGCCAACAAATTATAAAAACAAAGTCAGCCTATTTTTCTGGAAGCTGCAAATGTAACCGCAGCACTTTTGTCCATGCAAAACAGAAGGAGTTCCTGTTTTTGCAATTTCAACTATTAGTATCTTATCATAAAAGGAAATGACTTCCAAAAAGTATCCCCAAAAAAGAAGTGGCCTAGAACTTAAAAACAATAAAATAAAAATATAAACACATGCTTAACTTCTGGACTTCCAGGGGAAAGGAGAGGCTCTAAAAGAGAAAAGTAGTAATGAAAGCAACCTATTAATAATCAGATTTTCTTCAAATGGCAAATTGAGCCAGTATTTTGACAGACAAGTTACTGACAGAATTCTGTTGTATGGGTATCTGTAGAAATCCCTAAAATTTCAGCAAAGCAGCATATTCTACCTTCAATGCCCATTGCCACATGCCAAAATTCACACAAAGGTCTACACAAGCACCTTTTGCCTTGCTGTCAACCATGGCGAGACCTAAAGCCTGTAGCTTACAGCCTGCTCTTTGCCTTCTCCTCCCATGTATCAGGTAACCAGCTGGTCTGACCTCCCATTTGACAGTCATCCTGCACCTGAAAAATGGAGCAAACAGCAACACCACAGTACAGCCAACAGAGCCTCTTTTAAAGGAAGCCACGCTGGAAGGAGTATGACCTTGTCACAGCACAGCAGCTCCTTTCCTATCCCATGCTCTGATAAATTGCATTTTACATAAAAAGAAACTAAAGAGACCTGCAAAATGCTCTGCTTCAGTCTGTGAAAATAAATAAATGCAAATAAGTTATCAACTCTAGTGTCCTTAAAGACTTCAGACATCAACTTGAAGAAATCAGGATTTCACCAGCACCGTTTGTTCAGGTTTCCCTTGTTCCTCAGCCCAACTGTACAGGTTTGAGCAGGATGGAACAGCAATTTCATTTATAAATAAGATGCACTGTCAACAAAGAGGTATTAATTTGTATGAGGTGTAACATCATAAATCTTCCTGCCTTCTGAATTCACAATAGACTACCATGATAAAACTCTCATATTCTGTAACTGTTTTTCCTTGCTCTGCCTTGGGGAACTAAACAGACACATCTGGATGTCTGAGATAAAAGTGTCATTCTTGGGATTTATGGTATATTATATAGGTTACATAAATACTTTTTCCCTCACCCTTATTTTTTACACATTCCACTACCTTTTGATGGCTAGATAGCATTAAACTCCTGATGTCACCCTCTTACCTCAATTTTTACCATGATTTATCAGAATTCCTCAGAAGGATAATAAAACTTTTTTTAAATGAGTATTTATCATTAGAAAACATCTAAAATGCTTCACACATTGAATAAATTAATTCTGGCAGGATTTATTTTTAAATATCTCAGAAATTATCATGTCATGTAAAGTGCTAAAGAAATTAACATTTAAGGTAAATACAAAAGAAGTGTTATTCACCAGTAACACTGAAGAAAAACAGCCTCTGACAGGGCTAATGCTAACAGCAGCAGCAGGAGTAAATACAGGGGATTTTAGGCTGTTCTACCACAGCTGAGGCGAAGGCGCAGGAAGCAGAGCAGCCTTCAGACACATTCCCTCCTGCAATTTGTGCCCAGGATGGGCAGAGTGAATGCCAGAGCAGCACACAGCTGCCTGTGCCAGCCCGAAATGCTGCCTTCAGCAAGAAGGAACTTGCCACATCCTTGGGGCCCACAGCCACAGAAACTCTGGTGCTGCTTGTGGCCAGAAACAATGGGTGTGTTTTGCCTCTCAGCCACTCACTACAATGAGCTTACCCTTCAACAGCCATCCCAAATGACTTGAGCTTCCTCAGAAACCACATTGCAAATACTGGTCTTTCTACACAAGTGTGGTGTTTTCCCACACCGATTTCAGCTGTAATTTACCTCACCATGTTCAAGGTGACCCAAAAACAGGAGTGGAGAAAGGCAATTCCTCTTGTCCCAGGGCATTTCAGAAGACAGACCAGCCCTATTTTGTCTCGATTTTGGTTAAAACACGATAGCCACACGATGCAAACTACGAAGCCTCCACAAAGAACTGTGCCATAAGCTGGTATGGTTCAGGTTTTACCTGAGAAAGCTACTTTGCTCTGACATGACCTATGCCAGACCAGTTACCATCCCCCGGAGTGCTTTCCTCCCCATCAGATGCCAGCCCTGGTTCAGCTGCCCACCTGCTGGCAAAGCTGCCTCTCCATGAGTCAGATCGAAGAACTGACTATGGTTTTGATTGCAACCCAGCAGAAATTTCCCCAAACTTCAGCTTTTGTCATTCTGTCCTTCCTCTGCACTCAGCATGAAGCTGGACTAAAAGCACAAGGGCTGTATAACTCAGCAGTGTGGTAGCTGTGACTCTGTGCCAGACTTTGTTTTGCCAGGTGATCCAGTATTGTGCAAATTCAGTAGAATCAACTATAAAATACCCTGGGTTTCTTGTGTAACAGATAAAATGCAAATTTCTTCAGTTATTCAGTAACTAAATCTGAAACACACTTGCATTCCTGCCCTTCTTTGAAGTGGTCACATTTGTGAAGTTCAGGGTTGGATACAGAAATTATTTTAAAACTTCTTTATAATCTTCTCAGTTTGGAAAGTGTTACATGTAGTTACTTGAGCAAGTAGAGCATAAAATCTCTACACTCAATATGGTAGACGCTTGGTGCTGAAACATGTAAGAAGTGCCAAGTTCTCCAAATTGTAAATCATTTAATCCTCAGGATGTGAAATATGTAACCTAAAATAAAATTTTCACAAGGAGAAAACTGCAACACACTGAAGTTGGAATATTATTCCTTCTCTCCTGAAACTGGACATGTGCATTTCAAC
Organism: Donacobius atricapilla; assembly: GCA_013397315.1. NCBI lineage: Eukaryota > Metazoa > Chordata > Aves > Passeriformes > Mimidae > Donacobius > Donacobius atricapilla. The sequence goes on from WBMY01001460.1 coordinate 1,302,971, forward strand.
ATTCTTGACTAGTGTTAAAAAACCCAACACTCTTAAGTGCTTAAAAGCAATCCCAAAGCATTATTTCAAAACATATAGAACATACACAGAAGCATGCCTTCAACATGCAAAGACCATCTATGACATAAAAAGATTATTCATTTGGTCTTTAATGGGTGGGTTTATAATTGTTTCAATCAGGAGTCTGAAGATATCTCCAGTATTAGCAAACACATTAAAATATTATCTGTGTTTGCATGCAAAAGTTTTATGTGAAATGAGTACATCTTCAGATCCCCAAAGTTTAGAAGCTTTACTTGTTTTCCTCTCTCTCACCCATCACAAGTGGAAGGCAGTTTTCAGAATAATTCCAATGTACCACCTTGTAAAAAGCTATGTTTAGATCCTGTAAGCACTTGTACACTTTTTTTATCTCCAGTCATGTGAGTGCGCTTAATAAATTGGATGAGACTACTCATGCTCAAAATCAACCATTTTGACAAGTGCATGCATGATTGAAGGAAAAAACTCACTACTAAAACCCAGTCATGACTCACAGGTTGTTACCATTTGATGGATATCCCACTCCACAAAAAAGCCATGTTGCCCAATTTTGGTAATTACTTAAAAAAGCTGAATAGCACTGCACAAGTAGCCTTTTGAATAAGCATATTAAAGTAACAGAACATTCCTTTTACCTCCAAAGAAATGTCTATGGCCTTCCTAGTAGCCCAAATGTTGCCCTGACAGACTTGCCTTGGTAAAATATTGTGACATCTGTTGTAATTTTGGCTTTCTGTTATTTAAGCTCTACGGGGCAGATTTTTTAGATTTTCAAAGAAATAAATTATGGAAGTTGCCGCAAAAGGAAAGCGTATCAGCCGTGACATATGTATCTGAGAGAAGCCTGACAGCTGCATAAAACAAACATCCAAAATCACAAGACAACAACTTGCTCTTTGAGACCAGGGCCAATACATCACTAACTGGAGGAACTAAAGCTTACAATCACCTCAAGCATCCATCAGTGTATCATTAACAGAATGAATCAAATCATGTTAATGCAATTCAGAAGCAGGTGAGGTGGGCCGAAAATTAAGAAATAAAAGTGCTTTATAGATGTACGCCACACCAAAAAGGTAGTTGAGATGGGAAACATCCAGGGTGGTATTGCTAGGGTTTCAACAAAGAGAATGTGGATTCACACTGTTAATGTGTTGGGTTAAGTGACTGTGATACAACCAGGGAAAATGGTCCTCATCAGGGCTTTTCTAAGGCATAATTTGCTGAAAATATAAGACAGAAGTGTGCGTTCCTCCTTTTTGTCATGTCCATTCCCTTCCCATCAGTAGTGCAGGATCGCACAGTTGAAGAATGAGGAGAACAGCGGAGGCCCAGCCAGCCTTGCATTTGTCTATGGAGGAGGTGGAAGGCAAACTACAGCAGGAGGGGACCTCCAGGTGGGCTGGCCTAATCTGTGTGGTCCCACTGAGCATGTGAGGGTGGTTTATTTGGCAGATGCTCCATTAAATATTCCTTCATAGGAGGATCCTGCTGGGATTACTAGGCACTCCTTCAAGTGTAGGACATCCAGCCCACGGTTTTCCTGAGCTGGGCCTGTAGGTGCTGGGCAGTTTGCATGATGCACCGTTCTGCTGGTTTTGCATTGACAGACATCTGGTGGGCAGGGAAGAAGCCGCCCATGGAAATGATTTTCTAAGAGAAGCTGTTAACAGCTTCCTCCGTGCCTGGCAAAACCAATCAGTTTTGAATATTGGCACCTAGTTAAACCACAAGAAAGCTGAACATGACCTCTGTGAACGCACACGTTAAAAATCGAACAAACCCCAGGAAAGCTCTCTTTTCTTCCGACCTGGGAACAGGTGACAGCCCGGCCCAGCTCCCTGCCCGCATCTGGGCTGGGCGCAGCTCCACCATGGCCGTCACAGCCTGGCAGGGCCGGCTGAGCCCCAGCAGCAGCCGGGCAGGGGAAGGGGAGGCCAGCAGCTGTGCTGCTGCTGAGATCCCCCCTGTTCCCCCCCAGTGTGGACTCTGAAGAATCCTCCACTGTAAACAGCTCCGGCCGCCACTACCGAGTCATCTTACGTAGGGGCTGTCCCGGCGCAGCGAGAGATCGAGCTGTGGCTGAGAGCAGGGGCAGCTCTGCAGCCATGCAGGGAGTGAGGGAGTGAGTGAGAGGCCCCATGGCTGGAATGGAACGCAGCGGGGGCCAGAGACCCAGGCCCCTGAGACCCTGGCACAGCCCCAGCGTGCCCTGAAATTCATCACTGTGACTGCTTCGGCCACCACTCAGCCAGAAACCATCATGACCTCTGGAGGCCTCGGGCGAGATATTAACTCTTACTGCACAGATGAAGCTTACAAAGCGATAATCCTCTCTCAAGTTAGAGAAGAGGACAGAGCGAAGACACATAGAGAGATAACATGAAGACACCAAGGTCAGTGAAGAAGGAGCTAAGTCCCAGATGGGAGGAGAATGAGGAGATGCCTTAGTGTTAGGCTGAAAATCTTTTGCAAGGCCATGGTGATGGACTGTTGATACACTACAAGATCCCTTTAATTCATGAAAACAGTATGGGGAGATGAAGTATTCAAATTGCAGACATGAGCAAAGGCGTTTGTGCTGAAGCAAGTAAATGTTGAAGAAGCTCTGATCTCATGAAGAGCTTGAACAGAGAGAGGAAGATGAAAGTGATGAAGACCCTCTGCCCCCAGGGAAGAAGAAGACCTCTGTTCCTAGAGATGAAGATGATCTCAGAAGATAATTGACGAGAATGTTTGCCTTTGAACAGCTCCTCCTTAAAATAGTACCCTATAAGTTTGACATGGCCCATGAACGCTGCTGTGGGAAGGCTGCAGTGAGATGGGAGGGTCTTCACAAATACAGATTTCCGGGCGACTGCTATTTGTGAGAAATTGAAACCACAAGAGGACTGCTTTCTTGTGGAGAAGTCTCCATGACACAGCAAAAGAGACTCCTCTTCCTAAGAGAACTGATGAAAGACTATTTTAGAAGTGGTCAACTGACCTAAGTTTTGTCTTTATGTTGTCAGTGGGAAAGAAGATTGTGAGGGGGGAAAAGTGTTTTGAAAGTTTTATGCTGATTCTTACTGATTTCTTTCCTTTTCCTTGTAGTTCTGTAATAAAGTGTTCTTTATGCCCTTTAAAGTTTTGAGCCTGCTTTGCTCTCCTATTAATTCTTATCTCACAATAGAAAATGAGTAAGTAATTCTAGTGGGCGCGTATCCCACAAAAGCCATGTTTGTGCCTATCTGGTTCCTGCCACCCCACTGTGAGCCATGGTAGCTCACTGGCAGCAGCAAAGGAGAAAAAGAGGTGCTCTAGCCTGGTCATGCTGTGTCACGTACCCTGAAACACATGGCTTACGCCCCTCTCCATCACCAGAACTGGCTGGGAGAAGTGCATGTGTCCACACCTAGCCATCCTGCTCAGAGCAAAAGAGGGGGCCCACAGCAACGGACTAACCCACTTCTCAAGTGAATTTCAGAAGTGAGAGTTTAAAAGAGCCCAGCCCTTCCAGCAACTGCAGTCCCACAGGCGTGTTCACGCCTTGAACTTGAAAGCTGTGTGCATCTGCTAAAAGTACCCACTCTCAAAGATCTGCAGTGGCACATCCAGTTACACAGCTGTCAGTTCCAAGAAACATGGGCGGCAAGGGGCTATCACACCTGCCCACTTCTGAGAGCAATGGTATATGTATGCACTTATAGCCCTGGAAAGCCCTAATACAGTTTCCTATATAAAGTCTGGTTGAAAAGACAGTAATTAAAAAAAAAAAAAATTAAAAAAACCCCAAAACATTCTTGGTCAGTTAAGGCCAAGGTCAATCTTTAAAAAGGAGGAATTACAGCTACTGGACAACAAGAGAGAAACCACTGCTACTTGTTTTGTCAGTTCCAGAAGAAATCAAATCTAATTGAAAGACAAAATAGATTTCACTTGTAATCAACAGTGGTTCCCCACAAGTGCATTTGATTTACTGATCAATGCTTAAGTAGAACCATGGACAAAACAGTATACTAATTGTTTAAAAGCAGAAAAATACACATAATTTTGCAGATTTTCCCTATACCATTTTAGTATCTATCAAACTAGACGTATCAAGGCCAAACACAGGTAAGAGACAAGAATTCACAGTTCTCCATCTGTATCTCATAATTGTACAGAAAAAAAATTCCTCCATTTTCCACAGTCACCTCACAAATTGATATTCTCAAGTGTCACAGAGTATTTCTGCAGCTACAAGGAGCCATGAAGTACACAGTTAGCTACTCCATGGGTCATAAATAGGTAAGACCAGATCTCCTTGTTAAGTTACATAAAACCCATTACAGAAAGGTCACTCGTGGTGTTCAGCAGGTTTCTGCTCAGATTGTGACAAGTTTCAGTGATCTCCCATCTGAACATTGTAAAGGACTCTCAAGTTTTTATTCACAGATTTCTGCTCAGGTCTCAGGTGTCTGAAACAGTACTGTACAATCTTGGAGTCCTCAAGACATTCATTAAAAATTCTTTATTCTGCACTTCAATTAAGAGTTGCCTGTCTTCATGAAGTGCCATGCAAATAAAGATAACCCTAACTTTCCATGTCTAGGTGTTTATAACACAAGTATCATGAAAGTCACTTCCCCTGTTAGGATTTTGCACAGTCAGGTCAGCATTCATATTATGCTTCTGATGACAAGTGTATTTGCTCCCACTCTCTTTCCCTCTCCTTTAGCAAGGGATTTCCTCAACATTGCAAAAAGAGCTTGCACTTCGGCAACATGCTACAGAAAAGGAAAAAATTCAACAATGTACCCAATGTGACCAAATTCCAGAACTTTAGAGCTTGTTCTCAAGTGCCAGCAGTACCTGCAGAGTTGCCCAAGTTAAGCAAAGCCCCGTTTCTCATCACTAGCAGACCCTGTCGAAAATAGGTTCCTCCTTCCCTCACTCACCCATTTTGACTGCTGCTAACAGACCACTCAAGGAGCCAAGAGGTAACCCATGTAACTTCTCAGGGTGACTCCCAGAGGTGAAAATCTCACGGTGCCTTTAATAAATCACACATGAAAGCCTAACCTCCGAGTCTATTTTAAACAGCTTAACGTGTCTCATGAATGCATAGTGAAAAATTACTCCTACTATGGAGTTGTGGTATATGCCTATGTCTAGTATGTGCAAAGGAATGAAGCTGGTATGTAATAAGTATAAAGGAATTTAAGTTAGAAATATATGCAAAATTATTAAAATACGCAGAATATGGCAATCACTGCAACATCAACATTCAGTATCAACACTCAGATGAATTTCATTTGTTTGTAGATATGCACACCATTTCCAAACAAAAGAAGTTCACATGTAATTCCTGTTAGAAATGTCCAAAACACAGTCTGCTTGCCATTTTCCTAGGAAAGGAATCTACTCAAGAAATTACTCAGTACTACAGTGAAGAACTAGTGTGCAATTAAGATGCATTGTTTCTACAAATTCACTTGAGAAGATAACATGAAACCTCTTGAGTCCTATTGTAATCCACTGCACTTGTTCTACCATCAATGTATGTAAGCCACTTAAACATCACATTTGTTGTTGAGCCAGTTACACAGTCCTGATTTGGTTTAGACCACAATTATGCAATGTTTCCAGAAAATACAGCAAAGTATGTCTGCTGATAGCCAACACATTTATGCTGAGTATTTGGCACTGCACACAGTTTTATTAGAAACCAGTGTTATTTTCCCTATGTGAGTCAAGAAATTATATTCTTTAAAAAGAGATGGTAAATATTTTTTGGAAGCCAGCTACCGCTCCAGAACAACATAAGCCCTTAAGAAACCTTTGCCACAGACACAAAGTAATAGTTGTGAATGAAACACATTACTCTCTCTGAAACATTTTCCCTTGGTCTTGGCTGTAGGTAGATTAGACTTCTAAACAGACAATGGTATGTTCTACTACTTCCTGCATACAGTTAGATCAACACAGGATCAGGCTGTGGCTCTACTGCTTTGAGCAGAATTTTCACAGGGACACACTTCTCAGAAGTGACAAAATGTCATTTTCTGTGATTAATTATACTGACATCATAGCAAGGAAAGTTCTCTACTTTCCAGAAGAATTTTGTTAAGAAGCAATTTTTTCATAAACCAATAGATTTTTTAAAGTTTGCTTTTCACTTCTGGATCAGTATACAAATAGATAAGACAAATGACCCCAAGGAAAAACGTTTTCCACATAAAATCTAGATCTTGGCTATGCATATTAACTCTCACCAATAGCAAGAACAACATGATTAAAACAAAGATCCTCTTTAAACTTCAGGATTGAGTTGAACTTCAAACCTTCTGTCTATTTCGTGCTTCATATTATCACACTGACACCCACAGAGAAAAAAATGTTAAACCAAAGCTACAGAGAGACATCACAGTGCTAGACAAAGGCCACAGGGCAAGCAGACAAAAAAAATGCTCAGATGACTTGCAGATCAATAATTCATCTTGTATCTAACTCAATGAAAGGGAATTATTCCCAGGAACTACTCCCAATCTCCCCGGGGAACAGTAAGTGTGGATCTGAAGACTGAAATGCTAAAACAGCCATTTCAAGATTGCTGCAATGGATTAAAATGCAGACTACATCTGAAAAGTGGTGGTAGTACCCAGCTAAAGTGGTGGTAGTACCCAGCTGAAAACCTACTTAATCAAGTAACTTTGTAGTCAGATCAGTTCCCTGATCCAATTCAATCCAGACCTGCAGGAGTGCTAACACAAAGACTAAACAACTGTTTTGCCTAAAGACACAGCTGTTCAAAGTACTCATAAAAATTCAACCTAAGATTTAGGGCTAACAAAACAAAACTAATACTGTGGTTCAAACCATAACTTCTGAAAGAAAGCATGCAACAAGGCTTTTACAAAAACCTGCATCATTTGAACTTCCAACAGGAAAAGTTACTTCAGCATAGCAACAGCAATGCATGAGAACAAGCTGGCTGAGAATAAAATGAGACTGGAAGTTAAAAGGTTTCTGACCATCAAAGGACTGATGTCCTAAAGCAACTTTCCAAGAGAAAGGGCTAAGTTGAAAAAGCAATACAAAAGCCACAGCTAGTTTCATTCACTAAGTTTTATGAAAGTTTATCTAATGTTATGCAGGCTTGTCAATGACCCAAAGGGCTATTGCCTCTTTTGGATGCTATGGAAGTTTTCAATGAATTTTAGACAATATTGTTTTCTCTAACAACAGCCACTGTTTCAGCCTCTTGGCTAGAACAGCTAGCTTGTTTTTGACCACTGCATACATGCTAAGGAAGGAAAAAGGGGAAAGATGATAAAGGACTGATGAAAATCCATCAGTTTTGCACCAAAGTGCTCAAGGGCATGTAAATGGGGCTCCACTGGCTGCAGAGAATGGCCACAAATCCCCAGCAGCAAATCAGCACTTCATTAGCTGTAGCAAAGTTCTCCAAAATCACATGCATGAAGTGAATAATAGAATCATTGAGGTTGGAAGAGACCTTTAAAAGATCCAGCCCAACTGTCCACCCAGCACCACCATGCTAACCCCTAAGCCACTAAAACATAACACCCAGCACCAGTTTCAGGTGCCTTCAACACCTACAGGGATGGTGACTGCACCACCTCCTGGGGCAACCTATTCCAATGTCTAACCACCCTAATGGTGACATTTTTTTTCTAATATCTAATCTGATTTTCTCATCCTAAGGCTGTTTCATCTTGTCCTCTCACTGTTGTCACAGTAGAATAGAATGGCCCCTGCCTCACTGCAACTTAATTTCAGATGGTAGTAGAGAGCAATGTGGTGTGAGTAACAAGAATGACAGCTTTGTCTCTCATGAGGGTATTTCTGCACTAAACCTTCTGTCATTTCCAAAGACAGATCAAAATTCACAGATTCTGAGAAAATTACTGTCATAAAACTGAAAAGCACCAAGTGAGGGAATCTTTCTACTTGGTCTGAAGCTTTTTCCTATTAATTAAGACTTGCTGCCTTGGCAGATTCTTCAGTGTCTATAAAACTTCTCAACCCTGAAGTTCCCTCTTTCTCTGACAGGAACAACTTGTGTAACCTCTGCTAACAAGCACTTTTACTAGAATAGCCAGCGCAAGTTGGAACTGCTGAACATCAGTATGATTTATGATAGTTGTGAATGTACTTTATTTTGCATTTAGTAGCTTAGATGCTACAAAAATTTGGTGAGAGCTTCTGGAAGTAGCTATTGTTGAGGATCTAAACTATCAGCTGTGAAAGAGCTCCAGGTCCCCATAATTTCTTCTCTCAAAAATACCTTCTAAAACCAAAGGTGAAAAGCACACTTTTGTACCTCTCATACCTATCAGTGCTATCTCACAAAAGACTGTGCTCATTTGAAACAGCCTCAAACAGTCATTATATTTATGGACTGGATCATAATACATGTCAAGCATTTTCTGTGCTGCACCAAAATTCTTTTTTGATTCTAATGAATTCTCACATGAAAGACTGGCTAGTATAATTTGATAAAAGTAATTAACTCAAAAGTTCTGATATATCAGAGTAGGAAATTACCAACAAAGATCATGTTGTTCAGATTTCTTGGCTGGAATTTTTTTCAGAAACTACAAGATTTAGCCTATTTTAACACTGGTTCACTTCTGTCAAAAATATTTTATGAAAATTATTTTTAACTCAAGTTAGCTACAAGTCACAAGTCAAAATGACAAAAAGAAAATTTTTCATACCAAAAGTGCTGTTTTGATAAACTGCTTCACTTTTCCCATTCACTAATAACTAATTGAAAGTACTCTTTATGCTTAAGACTTCAAATACTTTCAGAGTGGGAAAATGCTTTTCCAAAAGCTTCCCATGTAACCCACTCCTCAGAGCACAAGTGGCCTGCATGGTGAAAGCACTAAAGAGCATTACCCCTGTCTGCACACCAAAGGCAGCGAAGCAGGGCTGACAGCCGGCTCTGGGCACTGCACTTCGGGACAGAGGCAGCATCCTGACTCACCACATCACATCAGCACTCACGGAATATATTGCCTCAGGTTTTGCTCCAATAATAGGCTGCCTCTCTCCACATCTCCCATAAAGGAGTTTAACACCACATAATATGCACATAAACAACAATGAATGAAAGTCATTAACCTGCCAAATCTTGGCAAATTTAGTTGCTCAGTTTATAGGCTGAAACGCATTTGGTGTTCCAGCTAACGACACAAGCTTACCTTTTCACTACAAGCTTCAGCGTCTTGTGTGAACCTTTCACCAGACAGATTGCTTCTTGTCGGAAGCCAGACAGGCCCACATCGTTGATGCCAACAATTTCATCCCCAGCCAATAACTTGTCCACAGCTGCAGCTTTGCTCCCATCTTCTATCTGGGGGAAAAAAAAGGCATGTAACAAATGGCAGAATTATATAGGTTGCATAGTGCCACCTTTAAAATAAGCTAACGAGCTTTCAATACTGGCTTCAACAAAAATTAATACAATAATTAAGTGCTTAACATAATTAAGAAGGCACATGAAAAATCACTATAATGAAATAGTAATTATACGGAGACAATTAGAATAGGAAAAATAAAAGAGAGGAAACCTCCTGAGAAAGCTAGAAAGCTTGAGGGAAATTTGGGAATAAAAGAAGAACTTCTTTGCTGTGCATCCACTAGAACAGGTTGCCCAGAGGGGCTGTGGAGTCTCCTTTCACTGGAGATATTCAAGAACTGTCTGGGTGCAAATCTATGCTCTGGGATGACCCTGCTTGAGCAGGGAGGTTGGACCAGATGATCAACTGTGGTCCTTTCCAACTTGTTCCATTCTGTGATTCTCTAAAAAGCATCTGTCATCTTGACCTCTGTTCAATACCAAACGTGTAATCATACTTGCAAATAGAGCTTTGGGAAAGCATCTAAAAATCTGCTTCTCTAGAAAAGGCAGGCAATAATATTAACCATTTTGTCAATAACATTAACACACAGACAACTCCAAAGATCTGGCATGCAATGAAATCCCAAAATACTGCTTAACAGGCTGGCCTAGAAAATGAAGGTATTCTCATTAGGAACATAACATTTAGGAAAACATGTGAAAATTTACCATGCATATAGCTAATAAACAGCTCTTGCTTAAAAACACAGTGATACTAAGGGAAATTCACTAGAAGATTATTTTCCTGCCACAGGCGGCTATTGAATGCATTTAATTTTTATACAACGGTTCATAACGTGACAAAAACACAAAATAAAGATTCAGGCTTTTGCAATTCTCACCCCAATTAAGTTTAAAAACCCCATGTTACAAGTTACCCATTTTCAAAATTTAAAACAAATTTCAAAGCTTGATCAGACAGATTAACAAGTATCAACAGTTTGAAATTATTACAAGGATGTTATAGGGGTTATGCAAGGAGAAAATTAGAAGGCCTAAAGCCCAGCTAGAACTTAATCTGGCTACTGCTGTAAAAGGCAACAAAAAATATTTTCATAAATACATAAGCAAGCAATGGAGGGCTAAGGAAAATCTTTATCCTTGACTGGATGTGTGGGGACCATCCCTCTAAAAGATGGGGCACTTCGGTACACGGTTTAGTGGTGGATTGGGCAGAACTAGGTTAACAGCTAGATTCTATGATCCTTAAGCTATTTTCTGAACTAAACAAGTCTCTAAGTATAGCTGTAGGTATTGAACACTTTGCAATTCAATCCCTTGGCTTTCTTGTTTCTTCCTATCTCCTTTGCTGTCAACACAGCCTCTGGCTTCTGACTTGCTAGGCTTCATGATCTATGTATTTAATTTTATTGCTCCCTCACTTGCTCATAATCTATACCCCATGTCTTCCCATACATTTGACACTTTATCTTCAAAGACTTTCATTTATATCTTCATTATATTTTACATTGAATACAGTATCTCTGAGTCCCACATTATTAAATGCCAGCAAATTTACAAAAAGCAATTCCTTGTAATCACCGCAACTGCAGACAGCTTCATAAAGAACTAACCATCCTCTGAGGCACCAAACTCAATCAGCAATGAGATAAATCCAGAGGAAAGCAACTTCATGAATTCTGAAGCTCACAGTACAGGTTTTAGAAAGAGTCCAGCAACAAAAATATAAACTAAATAACCTAATTAAAAAAGCAATATCTCCTGATGAAAGTACTTTAAGATGATCTCATAGAGCACTCAATCTTATTGCAGGCACATAAATGCTCTCTTTATCTAAGTTCATGATAGATGTTCTTAAAAATCTTCAGGCCTGTAAACCAAAGCAAAAAAGAATACTATGAAATATGCTTAGTCTTGTATCCCATTCTAGAACACTCATTATTAATAGTAATCAAGAAACTTTATTTACAGAACTTCTTATCTTAAAAAAAAAAACACAACAAGATAATTAAAGACAGAGCAAGTTTTTACATCCACATACATCTAGTTTTCAAGTTATGACCTGTCCTCTGACCTGCTCACATATTCTCTGAGCATCAAGAATTTACCAGAATACCAAATTATCACTGCAAATCTTAATTTAGGTTGGAAACAAAGGAGTAACAATGGAAATTGCTTAGATGTAAGTAAAGATTTCAGTTCAGAGGTGTCAAGTGTAGAGCATCTGCCGTATAAGGGACACTGAAATCAGGCTGAGCAGAACAACAGAACAGGCAGCCTGGGACACATCTGTAGCCCAAGTAGGTTAGAAAAGTGGCACAAAAAATATTAAGGAAAGTCAGAGCTAAATCACCAGAATAGCTGGAGGAAGGTCAAGGGGTGGGGGTGGTGTTGTGTGTTGGGACAGGACACACATGGCAGGGGACAGAGAGGGAAATTATCTTGGAGGACACTTGAAATTCCAAATGTAGATGTCAAACGATTTGCAGCCCTTATGCCCCAAGCAAGGTACCCAAACATAATGACAAGGTTGAGACACCCCTGGGCCCCAAACCACTTTGACAGGATCTTTTTTTTTGTTTGTAAAAAAAAAAAAAAAAAAAAAAAAAAAAAAAAAAAAAAAAAGGCGGGGGGGCACAAAAATCTGTCTCCTAGGGTTTGAAGGAATGTTCATTGTTCTCAGTAAGCATGTTTGTTTTTTCTTCAGGCTGGCCATGCACTGACAGCAGGGAGTATTCAGTTACCCCCTCTGAGTTTTAATTTCATCAGGGAAACTACACATTCCACACAAAGCAAGCTTTCCAAAGAGACTCTGGCTGTCCAAAACAACATTAATCAAAAAACCCTCAAAAAGTATTTAAAAAATCAAAATCTAAACACAAAGCTGAAGCCATCCTCATGAAAACTTCAAGTGGCTTTAAGATCTTGTCTTCAGATCACCTACAGGTACTGAGAATAAAAACTACATATCCATTCACAGTAAAAGTCTTTTCAAGCTGAATAAATTTAAACAGATCCCCAAGTGGCTGTATAGATATGATTCTACTCGACAATACACTTTTAAATGGAAATGAGAAAGTTAGACAGGAAAAATACAATTTCTTCTGTTACACTAGAAGTCCTTCCTTTAGTCATAACAACTAAAACATTACGCTTTGCACGCATATAAAGAAACACAGTCAAAAATATCCACGAGGAAAAGGCCTCTTCAAATATACTGCTGTATTAACCTGCCTTCTTTGTGCAAAGCTGGGCAACGCCATTCCATCTCCTACTTCAGGTTTTCTTCTGTTTTATTAGTTTTAACACTTATTGTCTTTATTTATTCACCCATTGAGTAACTTTCCATCTCATCAGGCCTTAACTAGAAGTGTAAATACCAACCAAAATACATAAACATTTTAGAGCTAGCGAATACACACAGCTGTGCTATGTATGCTGTGTTCAGGATTTAAGCCCAACTTTTAAGACTGAAGCCTGTATTACTTATCTAACTAGCATCAATTTCTTTTGGCATTTCAGGTGTCCAGAAAAGCTAGATCAATAGCTGAAAAGAAAGCCTTGAAAATGCAGAGGGAGGTTTTAAGATGAAGTCTTCCAAGAACAGACAGGAAGAAGAGCTCTGCCCCAGTCACTGTCAGCTGGCACGTACCACTGGATGTAACCCAGTGGGAACTGAACTCCCATAAGCACACATCTTAGCATTTTTATAGCAATAGCAGGAAACAAAAGACATAGAAGAAAAACATTCAACGCTTTACTTTCTTATAAATAACAGGCATAAGCCTGCATAAGCCTTCAACAAACATATATAGTTATACAGCTTATCTTGAATGAGCAAGGGTTTTAGAAATGTCTTCAAACCATACTTTTGTTATGTACTAAAAAATAATATCCTCATACTATGCTAAATTAACAAGTGCAAACATGTTGACTTCCTACCCTTAGCAGTGATGTTGGTGTGCTACCAAAGACAGTGTTTTCAAAAGGAGATGAAAAGGATGTTTGTTGACCAAAAGCATCTGCTTAGACAGTCTCCACCTCTCACCCTGCTATCCCTGATGACCTCCCTACAGTCCCAAGCAAACTTTGGGATCTGTGCTTCAGGGAGGATTTTAAGTGCAGACTTTGCCATTATAACAGTATCTACATTAATTGCCACATCTTCCCAAATGTATTTTTTGCTTGTATCACATCCACAAAACGGGAAGCAACACTAATTCAAAATGTAGATACGAGGATTAAAAATATATATATTGGAAAAACAGCACACACATAAAACCTAGTATGTGAAATTCTTCTTGCAAAAAGAAGATAGAGCCTTCAAACATGGGGAAAATGTCTAACAGCTAGATACACAAACATATTCAAAGAACACCTGCAAGTCTGTGTTCCCCCTGTTGGTAATAAACAGAAAGGGGAAAATAATGGCTTATCTTTCCAGCTTTGAATTGCTGCAGTGTTGATGGGGAGCACCAATTCCAGTATGTGACCCCTTCACTTCTGTGTTTATCAGGTCTGATGCTTTACTTAAAATACCCACATTCCTCTATACGCACCTGTATAAACAAGCAGGAGACAGGTTGGGGAAATGCTGTGTCATATGAGAGACCTAGTTTTGTTTACAAAGGCAACAGTTTCTTGTCCATGCTCTCTTTGGACAGGGTGGGAGACGGGATGGAAACCCAAACCCACAGACAAACACAGGAAAAAACAGCACCACTTATCAGCGTTCTGCTATCAGCTGTGATAAACTATTTGATCATAATTCATTTCTTGTACAGCCAAGAAATGTTTCCGTGGTTGTTTGTATTATGAGTGTCTAATACAGTTCTTCCACAAACCTAACAATCTTTGTAGGAGATCCTCAGAACAAATTAAACGTGATAAGTGTCAATTATTTTGATTTGCAAAGAGTTAAACAAAGGAGAAAAACCTCTACAGTTCAAGCCTGGCATTTGTGTAACTTGAAGGAATGAAGAGGAAAGTAACAGACTTGACCTAACTCCTAGCTACTGACAGACCAGCTATACATTCTGCAGATGCATTCTTGAGTGGCAAAGGCTGCATTCACCAGGAACACTCATGGCTCAAACTGAGGCAGGATAAAGAGGGGTGCCAACTCCAACAGGACCTAACTGGTCCAAAGACAATAGGGGTGTGTGTACATGTAAGGCATCACACACAGGCATGCATACACCAGAAGCTGGGCAAGGCTACTGCATTTGACTTGACATTCCGATACATCTTTCCCACTCTACATGGACTTTGAAAGAGACTGTTGGAAGGACACCTGGCAGGGAAGAAACTCCAGCCCTGTTTTACAGATGGGCTCTGAACCATATATGGAAACAAGGCCCAAAACAATGCAGCATGGCTGCAACAAAGCAAGGAATTCCACACAAACCTTCATATTAACGGCAAGGAATTCCACACAACCCTTCATATTAATGCAGAGTAGCTGTAATCCTGAACCACCTCTTCCCACAGACTGCAGGTTAAATAACCAGCATTAATTACTCAACATGAACTTTAAATACCACCATATTAAAAAAACCTTAATGATGGGCTACCAGCTTGCAAATTCTGTGCCGATGCAACACTATCCAATATTATTAACTTGGCAATAGCTGCACTTCGATCAGGCAGGTGGGTCTCTGCTGCATTTGGTGACACTCTAACTTAGCACAGAAGCCACCTGGTATCATAAATTCACACCCCACAGCCATTGTCCGTACATGCCCTTCCTGAGATTATCTTTAAACATTACAGCAAACAACATTAAATTTTAGGAATGTTTAGTCCAGGACAATGTATTTCCCTAACAGCAATTTCTTTCTTCCCTAGACCCAAGGGAAAGAGTTCATGGTCACTGTCACAAAACCACTGAGCAGGCAGAGAAATCCCTCTCGCCCAGCTGCTCTTTCAGAGTGTCCCGCATTGTGCTGCACAGATCTTAAGCTGGCAGAAGCCCTCTCTTCTGTCAACAAGTGATTCTTAAAAATCAAAATGGAAACATTTTTTAAAAGGGTAGAGTTCAGTAACAGGACACAGTCTACCACAGCCTTTTCTAATTGTTTATTATTTAGTGTATTTAAATATTTGCATATTTACCCAGTAATCTTTTCCTTTCTTTGTTGTTTTTTGCTTGAAAAAAACCATATTTTAAAAAGTTGGCATAGTTCTTCAAGTACTTAAACGGTTTTTATAATGGTGTCCATGTCACTGTTTTGACAAAGGGCTGCCATCACTGCCACTAGAACAGGCCATTTTTGTGGGGGATTTATTACAGCTGTAAAAATTGACTACAGGCTGAAACCTAACTTCAGAGTTCCTCATGCCAGAAATGTTTAAGAAGTATGGTAACCCATCCACCACTTCGCTCTTTAACAATTCATACATAAACTGATTAATTTAGTTCAACCTACATTCAAAATAAAACCTACCATAAGCCTGTGAAAAAATCTTTCCAATTATAAATCATCAGTTGTTATTTCTAAAGAGGTTACTGTTATTATATCTGTTTCTTTAAATCACAGGGCTATTATGGACTGAAGACCAATTAAAGTAGTTGAAGCTAAAAATTTAATGACACTTTCCCCCAAGAAACTAATGATAACAAATTTCCAGATGAAAAGTATCAGGAAGAGAAACTTCACGTAGATCTGTAGGTTTTAAAAAACTGAACAACAGATGTTTATTTTTAAAGGTTTTTTTTCAAAGTGATTCCATTGTTTCAGCAACAGAAGTTGGAACTTTTCATCACTGCTAAACAATTCTACTAGGAACAAATTTATAATAATGAAAAAAAACCAAACAAAAAGCCAACCCAAACAAAAAAAAACCACCCCCAAAAAACCCAAACAAACAAACAACCTAGAACCCACAAACCCCCAGAAACTTTTGATGTTTGGAAAGCATAGAGGTAATGTATTACCAAAGGGAAAAAAAAAAAAAAAAAAAAAAAAAAAAAAAGTACGGCTGCTGAGGGCCAAGAACTTAGCTGGTTTTTTGTCATTAGTACCTAAGCTTTACAAGTTACATATTACCGCTTCTAAACAATATTTGCACATAGGCCAGAGCAGCATGCCTGCACATACTCCACATCGACAAAGCAACTAAACACAGAAAAACTGCAGTCTTTGGAAATCTTTCTATGCAAGAGCTCCTCTAGGGCAGCACAAGACGCTCAGGGAAGCTTCCGAGCCCTTACAGTCCCCACACCCCTAAACCAGCACCCAGGCCAGAGCAAAGCAGTATTTCAACCTACTGTTTGATAGTCCTAACAATTTTCCACAGGCATGTTCTTATGACCATCTTCAGAGAAAAGCAACATGGTCTTCTGTAGAGCCTGCCCACTGTCAGCAGTACTTCCATTCAAAACTTGCCTTTTCTTCTCAAGCTTACCTGGAGTAAGAATAGGGCCAAGACAAGAGTAGGAAAGACTGAAGTGAGTGAAGATTCTGGAAGCAGGGCTGATGGCAAAAGCCTGTTTGTAGTGCTGGACCTGAAATTAAACAACTCCAGTGCCATGCCTCCCTCACACCAAAGTAATACCTGCAAAGCACAGCTTAAATTTTGATTTATTTTCCCAGCACATCACCAACATCTAAACACCTTCCTACTGCTGTTCGGTACAGCATTCATTCAGATGATTTGTACACAAATAATTCAAAAATTACTGAGAAACAACTCCCATTTACTTTTAGCCATGAGTTTGGTTTTGCATTTTACAGAAGCTAATGGCACATTCAGCCCAGAGGAACCTATCTGTAGTCACAGATGTCTTTTACTGTTTTTAAACATATTTTGCTATTTTTTACCCTCCCAAATGACAAAATAATCTGTATAAGAATGGAGTGAATAATTGTTCTATGAAAAGAAATAGCCAGCTGGCCAAAAGAGAACTGCTTTTTCTATATGCTGTTTACTTATTCTAACAAACCTCCTAGCAGAGAAGTTTGATAGGGTTGGATTATCCATATTTACTTGTCCAAGGTTACTTACGGATGACTATATATATAATCTGTTTATATATGCAATCTGTGCAGTTAACGTTAAGCATTTTTATAGGTCTACATTTTTGTACTTTCAGCTATTACGAACAATGATAAAATGGTTTATACAGAGGTTACAGAAACAACTTGTATTTTATCTATTCAAACTGATAACAGGAACAGACTTCCAAGAGGAAAAATATGACCTGACAAAGTAATCCTTCTGATCATAAGGTTCAAAGATTTTTACTTTGCAACTATGATATGCTTTCAACAACGCTGGTTTATCTTTCTGCCTTCCTGTCCATCCCAGGAAAACAATGTCATCGTTTGCCAATGTGCCCTTGACAAAAACAGACAGAATCTAACAACCTACAAACCACTGTATAATTAGGGAAAGGGTAGGAGTCACTGACTAATCAAATTAAAAAAAAACCTGAATATCTCTGTATGATTGTGTAGATAGGACTGCACATTAATTAAAAAAGGAAAAAAACAGTTTCATCATCTTGCAGTTTGTTTGTGAAGGAATTCAACAGGTCCGAGAGAGACAGACATTGAAAGACCTAGTGGATGACAACAGTATACCTACCAAAAATAAATTTAATCTATTTCATTCAGTCTATCAGTTTAAATGTGACCTTTTTACAAAAATTTAACTTGCATCTTTGCCTATGTCTACAGATTTCTGTGCATTCAAAAAAAAAAACCCAAAAAACAAACAAACAAAAAAGAAAAATCTACACTTTCAGACACAGGTAGCTCTGAATACAACCCAGCAACAGGAAAAAAACTGCTTCACTGCTTGTTCATTTCAAAAAGTGCTGTGATGGGTCTGCCAAAACCCACAGGAATTTTACAGAGTGTTAGGTTTCCATTTTAAATACTTTCTCTTGAACAGCCCATTTTTAATGGAATGCTTATCTTGACTAACTCATACCGTTACTTGGTTTTAATCACAGCTGCTGTTCGGGATCTTCCATTTTTGTCATAGCACAAATGCTCACTTCTGAGACAGTGAGAAAGTACAACATTTCCCAGTAATTCTTGTAATCACATTCCTGAAAATGTGATTTTATCCCAAAAGTTATTTGTAATAGTTACTGCAGAACTATTTAAGAACACACTATTCTGTAGTGGAGTGAACAGAACATAACATTACACATCTAAACAAAAATCTAGCAAACAATGAGAATGACCCACTCTCATAACAACTGGTAGCAATTTCTTCAGCAAGATTTCTCCGTTTTACAAAACTAGTCAACTTTAAAGAAAAAAGAGGCTCAGTAAGGTGCTGAATTTTAAAGCATGTCTTTGTTGATTCCCTCACACACTCCTCTGCAAAGAAAACAAACAAAAGACTTCAAAAGAAGGGTCAGGCTCCCCCTAAAATTTGAGTGCTTTAAACTTTAACAACAGAATTTGTTCTTTACATTAACTTTTGATCTTGTTCAGAATTGATATGCACATTCACTGAGTATCCAAATCACAGACTGAAACTGTCCTTTCCTTTCCCACCATCTTCCTCAACAAGTCAAATATTTAAAGCCAAGTCCAAACAAGAAGACACATTTATCCCTTCCTCCCCCACCCCAGTGCTAAAGTAGTCAACAAAACCTAAAGTTGTCTTGATTCACCTTTATATAATTTATACAACCCCATTTACTCTAAGTATGTAGTACTTCAAACTGAATAGATGTAGATATCTGCTCCCACTGTATGAAAGCCATGTTTCTGCTGTGCACTCTGCACACCATTTCAGTTCTTCATTCTTAGAGCAATAAAAACTCGGAAGCAAGTGGGATGACCCTCAAGAAAAAAAAAGGCATACTATTATAGAAACAAAAAAGGTCTGGGTAACCTTGTCCTTAGTTTGTCTTCAGTTCTTGTTTATTACTGTCTCAGTAAAGGAAGAGAGCTCCCCTCACTCCACTTTGACCCAGAAGTCAAACATAAAAAGACAAAGCAAACACTAAATACAGCATTGAATATACTTTTCTAGGGCAGGAACTGCAATGTAACGTCTTCTAAAATTACCAAACAGTTCAAAGCAAGTTGCAAAGGACTGTATGGCAGTTTCTATTTGCTGAGGTCCCCTTTTGCCAGCTTGCAGTATCTGAGCTGCCTGGGACAGTCAGACAGGGGGCTGCTTTCCCAGAGACAGACTGCTAATAGCATCAACATAAAACTCTCACAAAGATCCAGTAATAAAAAGAGTATGTCAATAAAAAAACACCAGAGTTTTATGCAGTTTATTGACAAGATGGAATAGTATTTATCTGCCTTCCTCAGGCACATACTGGGCTGAGCAGGGCACGAAACATCCATGTAGTTAAAGTTAAGCACCAATATCTGAAGTCTGTTCTGAGATGGGAACCTGAAAAAAGCAAAATTTACTTCTGTGGAGAGGAACTAATCTGTAGCAACTTACACCCCAGGCAACAATCACATTATGGCATCCCTGCTCTTTTTCCCCTAGCCATCAGTACTCCATTACCATATATCTCAGACCTAACAAAAAACCTAAACCAACCATGTAAAGCCAAGAACAAAAAAAAAAAGGTTAACAAACCCCCCTCCCCCCAGCAAACCCCATATTTTCTTTAAAAGAAATTTTCCTTTTTTCTAGATGTTCATCATTTCCAATTTTTCATTTTGTGTAGTTTATTCTATATAGCATTCCTTTAAACCTCATTACTTTATGTCACCACAGAACATTAGAAGAATTTCCTTCCTCATGAAAAATTTACCATAGAAATTAGATATGCAACCGTTTTTGGCATCTCTGTGAGTATCCTGCCGCCTTTTATTTCAGAGGCTTAAGTCTTCCTAGGATTAATGAGAGATAATTAGCTAATTAAGATAATTATACTGGGTCAATGACAAAGGTTATTTTTTCTTAAGAAATTACAGGATTGTGCTGTGAATTATCAATTAATGCACTAAAATCACCATGGATTGTAAATTTACACAAATGGAAGCTTCAAAAAGCTGCATGGATTTAATGGTAAATTATAATGTAGTACTCCAGAATTCTTATATTTGGAAGTTAGAGTATGCTTACTACTTTAAATGGACATTTTCCAAATTGGCTTTACTTTGCAGGCCTTTTTTCAAAAGCTTTATTGTATTACACATGTTACTGGCCTAATTTAGCTCTAGGAGCAGGCACACTACTTCAGAGACTTAAAAAAAAAAATCATTACTCACACAATATCAAAACATTACTCACCCAATTAGCTGCTTTTTCTGAATAAAAAAATGTGTATTTTATTATGACAAACTACTCCGTTTAACAAACATCTGTATTTCTGTTTGGCAAAAGTATCTGTCATCTGTGCAGATCCACTTATTAAAAGTCACATTCTGCTCAGGCAGCACAAGTCACAACTTCACTGCGCAGCACTCACTCAAGTATGAGTGGAATTTTGGGAAAAATGTCTGTACTGTAATTCTTGCAACGCGGGAGAAAATTTGTAATTACACTTCTATTTTCTGACACTGGCGGTGGGACCACTGTATGCTCACACCAGCATCACATACAGAGCTTCTTGTCTCCCACTGCTGCCCATGCCAGCGAACATGACCGCTTCTTGGGAGGGTGTATTCCAGCAGCACGCAACCACACTCATGAAAAATTCATCTCTGAGCACACCAGCTTAGGATGTCAGTGTTGGCAGGGGTTGAATGTTCAAATACCACATTGCAGAGGAGATTTTGTACTTGCTCATCTTGATAACTGACGGACCATTTAAAGGCGGCCTGTACTGATATCCTGAAAAAAGTCAGTAACAGGGCTAAGGAATTTGAGTACTTTGCAGGACCCACAGGATCCTGTCTGTATTATTAATGCCATGCAACAGCTGCTTTCCTTTCAGAGAAGACACATCTCAAAACCCTAACACCAAAACGCACAAGCGCTGGGAGCAAAGCAGTATTTCAACCTACTGTTTGATAGTCCTAACAATTTTCCACAGGCATGTTCTTATGACCATCTTCAGAGAAAAGCAACATGGTCTTCTGTAGAGCCTGCCCACTGTCAGCAGTACTTCCATTCAAAACTTGCCTTTTCTTCTCAAGCTTGTCACCACAACCTGCTTTTCCCCAAAAGCATGTTCTGAGCAGAGACCTGATTCTTCAAAGAGTAGAAGTACTAAGAATCCTCTAGACAAAACCTCTGAATTTTGTTTTATGCTTAAGAGCTATGCTTGTGGGCTGAGACTGAATTACAGAGTAGGAGTATTACAGGATTTAGCTACATCTTGAGTCCAGGAAAAACATCAATCACTAAAAACACCAGAGAAACAATCTATTCTTCTGAATGATAAAAATTTAAATCACATTCTATATTACATAGTATACAACAACAGTAGCATACAGGAAAATTTTGTTTGCACTGTACTTAAATTATCTCCAAACTCAGTGATTTTTACACCGTAAATTGTAGAAAAACCTTTTAATAAAATTTTATGTATCATAGTAGAAGAAAGTTGAAGGTCTGACTAAAGCAGCAACTGGAGAGCCTTCTGCTGACTCTCCCCTCTGAATTAACCTGGGAGAATTTAGACTGTTTCCCTGGGCAGATGTTCATATTGGGATACTACTTTAAATAGCTCCTTGCTTAACAGGGAGGTTTCTGGAGTACCTATTTCAAGCACTTAATTACTATAAAACTGCATATCCACTCTAGGACCTAAACATCAGACACTGTAATGACCAATTTGTAAAACCCTGGAGTTTTTTGTTTAGCTACTTATGGACCTGAAGACCAGTTAAGGAATTATTTTGAAGTATGTGTCCAATCTCAGGTCCTGAAGATGAACCTTGCTATCTTTACTAATAACTGGAACTCTCCTTTTAACATATAAAAAGAAATAGTATTCCTAAATGTAGACCTGGAGCTTTTGCTTTTATTTGCTTGCTTTTAATATTAGAAGAGTGTATTATTACAAAATATCACCATTGAGATTAGGAATGAGTTGCAAGCCTTTCACTAAGCAGGTCAGTCAGAACAAATCCACTGTGTTTTTATTAGACAGCTACTCCTATACTTCCTGTGTTGCTGTTTGTTTCTTTACCTCAAGAACAGTTAGGCACTATGAGAAGCGTGAATTCCCATGTCTCAGTTCCTCCTGTTTATATTCATCTCATGTTTCAGAAACAAGGGTCTGTACCTTCATAAACACTTGAAAAGCACTACACAGATACACCATAAAGACATGCAGCCGATAGGAATGTGGAGGAAAGTTGCATTGGTGTCTTGGATTTTTCTTGTCTGACAGAGGTGCAGATATACCTTTTGGGAGCCCATCCCAAAACTCTCAGTCTCCTCGCACTAAGCTGAACAGCACTCCTGATTTCTAGTGAACTGTGGAGAACAACACATTTGTTCTTGCCAAGATACAGGAAGGCAGAGATGGATTAGCAGGAGTCTGTTCAAGTTGGCTGGGTCCACAGAACACAGCAAGATATGAGCAGCTCGGATACTGTGCTGATGTGGCTGAGGTTGATATCTCTTGAGCCACTCAAGAGAGAGAAGAACCGCAGCTTTTTACATTAGGGAGTTTCCAGAGCATGAGTAAGACTGAAGTGCAGGAAGTTAGATAACTGTGCAGTAAAAGACCTAAAATTCCCATTTCATTATTTGAGGAGAGCTGCGGAGACTCCTGCTGCGTTCACATATTTTCTGAGCTGCGTGAAGTAACTCTAAGTAAAAACATTTCATGAAGATCTCTCAAGTGCATGGACACTACCAGTTAAAGCAAGCATGGGCTATCTGCTAGACAGTACCTCTTCCCTCCTTCTCTAAGCCACTGGTTTATGGTCCTCTACAGAATATGCAGAAATTTTCTTACTTTGAAATAATAGCTAGTCACTTGGAGAGACAGGTTGGCTACATACAAGATTTTAGAGCTACAACAGATCCATAACTCTTATCAGTCATAGATTTTTCCTTGTCTGAGCACGATCCAATTCGAGTTTACAGACAAAATTTCACTTCATTTTACATATGGTTATCCAAACCACAAGTTTCTGTCTTGCATTCATAGTTCTAATTTCAAATGCAAATCCCTTTCTCTTCCCTCCCTTATCAGTTAACTACTATAATTATTATTTGTATTTCAAGATTTCAGAATTTGAATTAATTTTATGAAAGTACTATCTTTTTAGTACATAATCTTTGAATTCTTCAATTTTACCATTCCTATTTTAGAAATTTTTTGGTATGGTGGTTTCTCCATGAAGTTTAAAGGTTTTGCTCCAGAGAAATATCCACACACCAATTCTGGAATACTGTTATACTACATTTCATATTGGAACGGTGATATTTCTTATTTATCAGCGAGGCCCAACGTGCCATAAAAAGATTTCAACAAAGCACTTTTGTGGTCCAATACACAGCTATGTTTTCTAACAACTTTGTGGGACTAAAACAGGAACTCTAAAAAGAGCATTCACTTTGCTTTGGAAGTTCACCCTCTCAGTGCTACCTGGCAGAGCCACAAGAGTGGCATTAAATGCTACTAATTTTCCCAATTCATTACTTCACTGTAAGCAAATCTCCAGAGGAATACACAGAGCATAAACTCTATTGGGCATAAGTTCTCTACAGTGATCTTCTAAGAGATACAGGACTAGACAGTGCGCTGCCACCGAGCCAGCTGTATCATCTGGTGACACAACTACAGCTTGCTACCTCAGTATCAATTTTCCAAGAGTTTAGCACAAAACACTGAACAAACTACTAAGTTAGTGTACTGTAGTGGTTATCACATTCGCCTAATNACTGACTAAAAGGGCTTTGAGCTGTAAAAGTGTAATTTAAAAACTTTCCCACAAAGAGGAAACGAAGACTCAAACCTGGATAAAAACATTGCCTATTTCACTCTAAAACCAAATGTGCATTTTTCAGGATTCTTACAGTGTGTGTCAAGTGCAAGCAAGGAAAAATTGTCTGAGTTTTACAAATTGCGGAACTTATAAAATGGTCTTCTGATAAGAAAGACAATACTACTTCTCCTGATAGAGTTATTAATTGGTAATGCTTTCCTCCAGGCTGGTATTATATTGCACCCCAGCCTTTCACCATTCTTTTTGCAAAAGGAACACATTTTTTTCTTCAGGATGATAATCTAGATTAGGAGGCAATATAATCAGCCTCTTAATTATACATATGCAGAAGGAGCCCAACAGTTGCTCTGCTTGTCAAGAGGATTTAAGATGTAAGCAGCACAGGCCCAGAAAAGAACCCCCATTCATTTAGAAAATTAGTCTTCTACCAGAAGAGATAAGTCAAAAAAGGCTTCTCGTTTGCTGACATAAAAATCATACATAAGATTTATCAGTACAAACTCTATGCAAAATGAAACTAATAGCAAAGGTCACTTTTTAGTCAGTTTCAACATTACAGATGTTTTCAATACAGTAAATGATACATTTAAAAAGCGCCTTTAAGGCAACTTCATTTTGCAGTATGTCTATTTTCTGAAAAACACAGTGGAAGAAGTTACTTTAACCCCCAAACCCTAACAGTAAGCTTACTTTTGCAGAGCAACATCACTTGTAACCTACAACACTACAAGCTGATCCAGAAGTTAGTTTTTCAATTTAATACGGAGGGAAAGGGG
>WBMY01001466.1:4920-18158 GCA_013397315.1 Donacobius atricapilla
CATTCAGATGACAGCCAGCAAGCAGAGCAGTAGACTCCAAATTTGACACCCTCTTATATGCATTAAAACATCTGAAGGAGAAGATAAAAGGAAGCATGGGACTGGAAGCAGGACTTTGCAAGAGCAGAAAAGGGCAGGGTATTACGAGTGAGCAGTTGCACGAGAAGGAAGGTAAGGTTTGCCGTGTCAACATAACGTCTCCAAACTCTTCACCTGAAAGCTCCTATTCCTATACATCACTTTATGATTCCCCACTGTCCAAAACTCAACAACATGATTTTGCTAAATCACTTTCATTATATTTCAGATCAAATATTTCAGTCTTCTCAATGTCATTTAGTTCAACTAATTCTTAGCTACAACCAACAGGAAAAGTGCAAATTAAAGACAGCAATTGAAATATTGACAAAGTTCTGCTGCTCCTAAATTCACACAAAAAAATTCTACTTAACAGGATGATTCAGAATGCTTGTAACAAATTACATATCATATTAGTATTAAAAAAAAAAACAAACATTTTTTTTAATTAGGAAGACTGCAGACAACTCAAAGGGGAGAAATTTAAAATAGGTTTTCTTTAAGGTTTCTTCCAATCCAAGACATCATTTGAGCCTATGAAAATACTATTCTTGGTAAGATCCATGGGAAAAATTGTGCCTTGTTTCTCACAGCTTCTGCTTGGAGTGTCTTAGGCTTCTGGTTGTTCATTTCCCTGAGATGCATTTGGTCCACACATGTAGGCACTGATAAATGCAGAGCATTTTTCTGGTTAAGGAAAAATTTTTGGCAGCTGCTGACTTCAGGGCAATGGTGATGTCTGATTTATGACATTTATCATCTTGTTTTATTTGAATAATTCTCATTGCTGAGGGATTGAGGTTTTTTGCCCTTTACTTCTTTTACTCCACCTCCACTTTTGACCTTATAGTCACATTGTGTAATCTTGGATGATCTGCTGGCTAATCAAAAATCAGCCATTTCTCACCAAACTGACAAAACACCCTAACAAAATCCCAAGCGGTACCTTTTGAACACTTTTATTTCCAGGATACAAACTACTGGAACAAGAAATTATTCACATCAACAAATCTTTCAGGGCTAAGTCCTGCAATATTAAGTTATCTTGATGCTACAGAAGTTATGCTTATGGGATGCTCCAAACTCTTCGTACATGGGACTAAGTTTTCATGGAAAAGTACAAATTTACATCTGTATATTTTGGTTTATTCAGAAGATTTCAATTGTTTCTCTCTCTCTCTCTTATGCCATACATTAGATAAATACTTAAAATAATGTCATAGCTGAGGCACCTGCTAGTGGTGAGATGAGGAAAGAGTTGGGCTAGGCTAATGTATTGGTTTAGCATAAATAGTAGGAAAAACCAATTGTTAATCCATTTTGGAACTAACAGCTAAGCTGGCCAATCAGGTAAAAGGGGTACACCCTCTGGGACACCGCTTAAAAACAGGAATCTTGGGAGACCCGCCCTCTTTCCGGGACTCCGAACCATGAGGTAACACCGCNTCCATGGGAAAAATTGTGCCTTGTTTCTCACAACTTCTGCTTGGAGTGTCTTAGGCTTCTGGTTGTTCATTTCCCTGAGATGCATTTGGTCCACACATGTAGGCACTGATAAATGCAGAGTGTTTTTCTGGTTAAGGAAAAATTTTTGGCAGCTGCTGACTTCAGGGCAATGGTGATGCCCGATTTATGACATTTATCATCTTGTTTTATTTGAATAATTCTCATTGCTGAGGGATTGAGGTTTTTTGCCCTTTACTTCTTTTACTCCACCTCCACTTTTGACCTTATAGTCACATTGTGTAATCTTGGATGATCTGCTGGCTAATCAAAAATCAGACATTTCTCACCAAACTGACAAAACACCCTAACAAAATCCCAAGCGGTACCTTTTGAACACTTTTATTTCCAGGATACAAACTACTGGAACAAGAAATTATTCACATCAACAAATCTTTCAGGGCTAAGTCCTGCAATATTAAGTTATCTTGATGCTACAGAAGTTATGCTTATGGGATGCTCCAAACTCTTCGTACATGGGACTAAGTTTTCATGGAAAAGTACAAATTTACATCTGTATATTTTGGTTTATTCAGAAGATTTCAATTGTTTCTCTCTCTCTCTCTTATGCCATACATTAGATAAATACTTAAAATAATGTCATAGCTCAGGCACCTGCTAGTGGTGAGATGGGGAAAGAGTTGGGCTAGGCTAAGGAGCCACATTAGATTATCAGAATGGTGTTTTCATAGCTGGGAATATAGAGAGTTCTTCAATCTGAATTAATTCCTGAGCGTGAAAAAATGTTACCGCAGATAATCCTCTTCCAGGTACCCTACAGTTAAGATGAAAGATCATTTGGAGACTGATGCCCACAGAATTCTGCATCAACTTTTTCTTTTTTTTTTTCAATTCCATGGGAATAGAACATAATCTGTAAAAAAAATTACCAAAAGCAAATATCAACCATAGGAAGTATTACATACCTAAGTGGAAAAAGCTAGGCAGTTTTTCTCTAAGTAAATAAAGCTTCCTAAATCTTATAAAAGATTTGCTACTTTAATTTGGTATTCTTTGTCATGGGGATTCTGTGACCTTGCAATTTTATTTACTAAGTGGATTAACCAGAGGACTAAAATCAGACTGAAGAGACATGTAATTCTTTAAACAAGAAGCAGTACAATCCGACCACTCTGGTGCAGTTTATGTATCTTAAAATTTATGTATTTTTGGTTGCAGAATAACAGATTTCAAGGAAGGACCAGTACCAAAGCAAAGAAGGAAAACCATAGCAATTTTTCGCCAGAAAATCACTCTATTATGTATGTATAAGTGAAATAATAGCAGAGACAGTTATTTTATGAATTTATCAGATTCTAAATTGGTTGGAAAATGTTAAAATTATAGGGATAGTATAACATCCATCTAGTTTGTCCATACTATTTAACAGTGTAGGAAACGTTCAAGATTGTGAACTGTGGTTGGAAGTGCATTCTCAGAGTTAGTAATGTAATAAAAAAATCCTAACTTATTGACTGTATTTGAACTATTTGTGAATTGTATGTGGTTTAACCATAAAATGAGGAAATTTAGGTTTTCTGCTCCTGCAAGGGCTGATTTCAGCAGGGGCACCTTATCAGTGGTCAGTCTAGAACACAAAAAGCCTGTGCTATCATATAGACATTTTTTTCTTTGAAGCTTGTCCTTCCTGCAGCCACTTCTGGTTCTACCTGATAGTTGACTGTGGAATATAGATTCTTTCCAGCATTAAACTATGTGTGCTCTATATACTAAAAACTTTTGGAGTTCTTGCTATAGATTGCAACATCTTCTACTATAACCTTAGAGTGTATTATGCCTGAAAGACTATTTCACTCCTGAAGCAATCAGCTGAAGCTACAGAACAAAATCTGTTTTGTAATTTAAGTTGAAAATTAATACATTTAGTTTGTTTTGGAAGAAGACATTTCCCAGTTTCATTTTATTTCCATAGTGATGTTGAGAACACAATGCCAATCTATCCATCATCAGCTATTGGATCTAAGTGAATCTAATTAAAAAAAAAAGAAAACAAAACAAACAAAAAACAACAACAACAACAAAAATCCAGCAGTGAGTTAGAACTTTTAGACTACAAGAAAAAACTTCTTTGAGATACTCCTTCCCCAAACTTTTACTAGTCTATTTCTGATGGCTATGAAGGCACAGGTCTCTGCATAAAACCTGCCTAAGATGCTAAAGTGGAATAACAGAGGGAGTTTTATTGTGCTGCTAAATCTATTCCATGCTGTAGGAAAATGTATGAGTACACAGTTAATTTTAAGCTAGGCAGAAAATTTGTTTAAGTCTTGTCATATTAAAAGAGGATATTTTAGAAGACAATACCCTTGTAAAGAATTGCTATCAATTTCAATATGACCCTGTGACCCTAATATTTTCCAGGTACACAAGAACACTGTGCTGTGAGGAGACATCTCTGTGCAGCACTGATGAGAAAACTGCTGCATCCATTTCCTCTGCCGGCACCTCAGAACAAGCAAAAGGAAACTGAAGAGCTTTCAGAAGCATGCTTTAACAATGAGCTGAACTCTGAAAGTCATGTTTGTCCTCGAGTTAAAAGGATACCTCCTCTGTAAATCCCTGTTTAGGATGATCTTTCAATCCACCAAAATAGAACATAAGCTACCAGTAAGATATGGCATCTAAGAAAATGCAGTGTACAAACTGGAATACAAGTTCTAGTTTTAGATAATTCTGACTTGAATTCAATGAATTCTAAGATAAGAATTGCAAAATTCCATTGTATGGAATACTTCATCAGAAAACATGAAGTTTGACAGTTGAGGCATTTCATTCACCCTTTTTGTTCCTTTAGTTCTTGTGCTTTAAAATAAAGCTATTTTAACATGTGTCAAAATTACTTTTAGGCATCCAGCAGAGCACAATCATGCATTAAGATCAGACCAAAAAAAAATACTGTGG
This sequence comes from Donacobius atricapilla, assembly GCA_013397315.1. Taxonomy (NCBI): domain Eukaryota; kingdom Metazoa; phylum Chordata; class Aves; order Passeriformes; family Mimidae; genus Donacobius; species Donacobius atricapilla. Next base: position 9,424 of record WBMY01001466.1, read on the forward strand.
GATGTTTACACTCAATAGCAAATTCTGATATGGAAATCAATAACAGTATATGTGTTGAACACAAGGTTCCCCATTCAGTTAAGTACTTATTTATAAGCACAGAATTGGGATCCTCGAGTTGGAAAATGAGCCAGGAAATTCTTAAGCTTCTTTATAAAACAGGACAAAACGGGCAAGATTTGAAAGCATCTTCTGTTGTGAAATCCTCAATCTTTAAATTTAGGGGTTTTCTAGGAATTTTTTTATTTTCCAAGTTTAAAACTTTGCTTGGTATGAGAATTAGTTATAAGGAACAGGAACATATATGAACAATGCATTAGAAGTAGGTGAGCTACTTACATATGTAAGTACATATGAGCTACTTACATCTTGATCTCTTTCTAGGAGAAACTGAAATTTATATTATTCTCTTTAAAACCATTTCATAACTGAATTTCTTAAACAGAGAATATTTTACCCAGGGCTTTTGAGACTTGTTTTGGGTCAGCGTTCTGCAGAACTACATTGCACATTGGGTTTTTCAACAACAGGATGCTCTTTCAAAGGTAAAAAAAAAAATCATGCATTAAGATATGGCTTCCTAAATTGATATAAGCTTATTGATAGATTTAAAAATTGTTGTAATTACAGAAAAATAGCAGAGCCGAGTAAGGGAAAAATGTTATATTATGTATTATTAAAAAAACTAAAAATATTAATCTTGAAAGTTATTTAAATTCAGAAGTGGCTTTTGGTGGCCAGCTGTTTTAGGTAAAATCAGCTGCTAATCTTTTGGAAAGACAATTTTTATTTAAAATCCACAGTAAACTATTGATTTGACTGGGTAAATATTATAAATAATTGTAAGGGACTTCTGGATTCTGTGAGGCATAAAATAATATTGGAAAACAAAAATATTATTAATGTGAATAGTTTCATGTCCTCAAATATAGTAAAATTCTGAAAAAACCAGTTTTCTCCACAAATAATGTAGGGGCTAAAAATAAAATGGATGTTTCCTCTTAGTCATATGCAGCACTTTCAGTCAATTACAACTAAAAACAATGAGATTTTAAAAAACTAACTATTGATTTACTTCCTGTAAGTACATGCTTTTTCTTCCTGGGCCATATATCAATTTTCCTGTACATATACTGTTATTTTTCAATAAATCTTCAGTTTTCAGATTGCATATCTCATATAATGCTAACAAAACTGTACTTTTAGAAAACATCACCACAAAATATCTTGAATGTTAGTCTGTGTGTAAAGATTGTTTCCTGACAACATTTTGTATTGTAGATACCCACTTTGAATGTTATCAATTTATATGATGTACAAGCTGCAATGGAAAGGAAAGACTATTTAGTGTGCATATCTCAGGTATCAGTTAAAGTTCATGCAGGCCTGTCAAAAAGGCTACTCAGAGTTTCATACATCAAGGTAATCCCACCGGATTGATCAGAAACTTTCAGTGAGAAATCAGATCTATTAATTTTTAGCCTCTAGCTGTAGTTACCAATATTTTGCTAGTGCTGACACTAGTACGTTCTAACTACAGTTTTTCTTTGGCTCAAGTCAAAACTCCAAAAATGGTAGCAAATAATAAATCATTCAAATTGCAAAAGCAAAGACCAGATATTATTGAAACTTTCTGAAGATGCTTCTTACGTGAATGTTAGGTATGTGAACAAATTTTCTTTGCTGAGCATGCAAATTTTAGATGACTGAAGGTTACTTAACATGTTAAGTAATCTTTTACTCCAGCATACAAGCCTTCATTAACCAAAAGCCTGAGGGCTTCACACTCTCACAAGAAAAGATGTGAAATACAAAACCAAACATTATCAGTTGAGGGATAAGTACATACACAATATCCAGAGGCTGATATCAGCTTTCAGACTGAGGGAGATTTATGCTGAAGATTGAACAGTAACTTGTTAATATTGGCCTTCCCCCCGCAACATTCAAATACACAAAGCAGTTGTCAAATACTGCTTCATAAACCTAGCGCATTAAACCCTTCAGGCTTGTAATCTTCATTCCCTAATTACCTGCGCTGGAATTGTCAGCAGCAGTAGATGTGTAGCATCCCATACTAGCCTGTACATATTGCTCCTATTCCAAGTTGGATGGTAATTTGTCTCCAGTCCTGGAAAAGGCTAAGCAGGGATGCGGTGCTGCTGTTCCAGTGAACATTGCTGAGGCAGTGGTGGGAGCCACGTGCTGATGGAAGGCAAAGCCACAGCAGAGGTCTGCTCTGGGGGAAAAATATTCAGCTCAGGAGGGTTGGATCAGTTTTGTAAGGATGGGTAATTAACTGACAGGCACTGAACTACACACTTGGGATCAATGTCAAGTATGCAAAGGATACACCACAATAGCAGAGGCCAAAAAAAAAAAAAAAAGTATTTAAATCAATCAACTGCTAAAAATTTTTAAAGCCACTTCTATAATACAACACAATATTCCAGTTACACACACTCACAAAGTGATGTGACCAGGCTTAGCTCTTGCAAGCCCGCTTACCAGCTTTTCTGGGAGCCTCCCACCTGCACACACCTTTGCTGGAAGTGTGAGCACTCAGCTCCAGGTGTACTTGTGCGTCTTCCTGGAGTCTGCTGGTTGTGCGCTGCTGAGAAAGCACCCCTGGAACTCCCCCCTCCAGGAACCTCTGCACAGAGGCCATAGGGTAAAACAGAAACAAGGGCTTGTGAGCTGGTGCAGGAAATCCAATTAATCCACAGAAGCAACAAAATTTCTGAGAGATTAAAGTATTATTTCGCATATACTGGCAGGGGGAAAAAAGCATTGGTAGCACTCTACCAGTGTTTTGCACCTTGAGGTTTTGTTGTTTGTTGTTTCAAAATTAGCACTCTGAAGTTTAATTATCTTTCACAATCTCTCTAGCCACACTTGAAACAGCAAGGTCTGCTTGCTGTAGCTCAATTTATTTTAACCTGAGAATCCTTTCTAATCGTCCGACTATACATCAGTTTTTCTTTGTGGAGGGAATCTGACTTTACCATATCAAATGAGATGAAATACTTTCTTTGGAATCTGTCCTCTGGATATCTGGATTTAGATCATGAGATGAAAGATCAATATTCTTTGTTTTCCTGATGATTCAATTGAAACATAATGCATGAGTCACTGAAGGCATTCTATGAAGTGCCCTAAGGTCTAACATACAGATCAGATCTTTGGAGGTTTGTTTTTTATTACCATGTTCATGATATAAACATAGTTTAATAAAGCTCATTTTAATTGATATATTTTCTCTGTAATTATTCCTTCCAGTCACAGGACAGGCAGTTTACCCTCAGATAGTCACACACTGATATTAAAATAAATTATTTTACGCACTACATAAATTAATTAGTAGCAACAAAAGCTACAGCCTATCTGGAGTAAATGGCATTAGGTGTAATTACGAGTAAACAAAGCTTGTCCCCAAATTCTTTGAGCCTATGTACAGCTGGATTACAGTAACTCCATTGGGCAGTAACCTATTTGCCTAGTAATTGTGACTCATACAAGCGCTATAACTACACTGATTAATTTTCCTTACAGACTCTGTGGTAGGTTAATTAAATGATCCATTCTAAATAATGACAGCTTTTTACAAGTAGCCCTGCAGGAACTGAGCTGTTACTTCAAAAGGCATGCCAAAGAGAAAATAATGGAAGTAAACCATAGAAAATCCTCTTGAAAATATATATTAATACAGAGAATATATAAAAAATCAATTTTTAAAATGCCACACTATTAAGTATTTTACAGTGGTTTTTTTACTGATATACTATCTTATGCAGAAAAACAACAACTGAAACATTAAAGTCAAATAAAATAAACCTGCTATTCCATAGTAAAGCACCAAAAAAGTTGTGGCATTGCAATATCTTGCTAAATAACTCAGTTTTCCATTGGTGAAATCATAAATGAGCTTGCTTCAAACAAATTACCCAAACAAGATACCCAAACTCATCCCTACGTGTACCTCCTTTGCAAGGTGACTGCAAACTATAATGCAAACACTCCTGCCTATGAACTGCTCTACAGCTTGTTTCTCTAACATTCAGCCCTTCAGGAGTCAGTTTCCTGATTTGCATAATAAGATTTGAAAAGTACTTTAATTCATCAAAATCACAGAGAAACACCTCAGCTAAAAGAGATTTCAAATAATATACAAGAGATGGATCAATATTGCCAAACATTCTGGTGCTGGAGAAAAATATATAATGGTAAATCGTTTAGGTAACAGGAAATGGAGTAAAGAGAAAAAATTCTGATACCTCATTTGAGACTAGCATTGTAAACAAGTCAAAAACAACTCAAGAGAAGGATCAGGTTCTAGCAAATTCTTCTTGAGTGCCAAATAAGTCTATACTAAAAAAAAACAACAACAAAAAGAATGAAAAGGAGCAGGTCATCAGACAGTGGTGAATCCAAGTAAATTAATTAGTTGTCATCAATGGAATCATGCCTCTTTGGGACATACACAAGAGAGATCAAATGATTTTCCTTCTGTGATTTCTATTGTCTTATGATGTTGGTAATGAGGACAACTGAAAGTACAAAAGAGCATTTCAAACTGATTAAAATACTTCAGTAGGTTGTTGGGAGTTAGGTTGTTATTCTTACATCTCTTGGCCATTATGAAACATTTTTCAGATGACTTGTCAAGTGTGAGAAGACAGGACAAACCCTGCTGTGGGTTGCTGAAACCTCATACAGCCCCCACCAGAACATTCGAGATCCTACTTTGCACTTGTTTTTCCCGCAATGTGGAGTGACTGTGACATTATTATGAGGAAGACCAGATGTGGAGGCAAGGGCATGCACTTTGTGACATCCAGTCTTCATCCATCCATAGCTTTATTCTTATGATTTATGTGGGTGAAGCACATTTCACCTGTACTCAATAAAATTTGGATGCAACTTGAATAAAACCACCTGCCCAAATTTGTACGCATCTGGCTAACCATGGAAAGCATCTATCAGAGTTTGGTGCCTTCCACTTGCAGCTGAGGAGTCCTACTGCCCAATGAGTGATCTGTGGATATCACTGAAATGTTATCTAAAAGGTAGACCATTGCAGCCATGGGTCCTTACCAAAGCTCTCGTACCAGTCAGTGTTTTTGGCATGTTAGGAAGTTGAAAAGCATCAACGGGACCATCCTCTGAAAAATCTCAGTTATAGAAAAGCCTAATTAAGGATGCCCAATTCTATTTATGCTTTGAAAAATTCTGAATATAGGAGCTGATACTGCAGACAATAGTGTGGAAAATGAAGATGAATCTTATAAAATTTGAAAACTTATTTCTCCAACAGTTGAGATAATATCAATGCTCTGTGAGCACACCTAATATAATTCCACAAAAGCTAAACTAGCTTTATTCGAACAGTTTTTTTCTAGAACTTCTGCTATTACAAGATATTTAGCTTCAACAAATGGGGATAATTCAGAGTATATTAAGTAGCAGAACTTTACACACCTAACTGTGTAGGAGGAACTGTATTTGTATTTTAACCATTTGCATATTTTGTATTGGTGGGGTTTTTCTCCAACAGGCTGCAATAGTTATGTCTATTTTAATTTTCTGTCGGAAATCTCTATTTGACCCTTAGCTGATTTCTTGTTTTCTTTCTTTCAGATTACTAGTTACTCCGTGAAGTGTCCTAAAATACCAGTTTCAACCTAGCTCTCCTCTCACTGCTTTTTCTCTCTTAATTTTTTTACTTTGGAACTAATTTGGATTTACAGATATTCTACTGCTTTTTCAGAGATGATATGAGAGTGATGTACTCCTAGTTTTAACCCATATGAGTGTTAAGAACCATGATATCATTTAATTTCCACCTGAGACAAACCACCACGTCATCTCATTTCCACCTGTGACAGTCTTCAGAGGAAAAAGACTGGTAATGTATATACAGAGAGAGAAATGAAATTAATAAAATAAATAAAGTGGCATTTGCTGTTATGGCAATTGGCGTTTTAGGGCTATGTAAAAAATAACGGAAAACAATATGCACTTATTATATTGATCAGATACTTTGGGAAATATATAGATATTGAATTTTATCTACCAATCATATTAATATGTTAAATGAGAAAGTATAAGAATCAGGAAAGAGGTACTAGAAAGCCTTTTATAACATTACTTGTGACATGGACTTTCACGAAGGTCATACTGTACCCTAGGGAAAAAAAGGGTAAATAAATATCAGAATGAACTATTTTCTTGTTTTCCCTGGCTACAGAAGCAATACAGACCTTTAAACCTCAGTAAAAACAGTGTTTTGACTTTTATGTTGCAATTTCTTCAGTCTTATATTAGAGAAAATGTATATTATGTAGTCTCAGCGTGAATCCAATGTTACCTGAGTACAATATTCTGAGGGAATTTGATCTGAGACATAGGTATCTTCACACATCTAAAACTAAATTAAGTTACTCCTGTTAGTCAAAGAGAATTATTTTATAAAGAATTCTTGCTGAGAAACATGTCCCTTGTTATATATTAATGTCACTCAAATACAGACACAAAGACATCAACAAGCTTCTCACTTCCACCAGTTTTCTATCAGTTTTCTTATTTGGACTAACTGCTGCTAATTCAATAAACTGGGGATACAAAGAAAATAAAGCATAATAGGGTTAAAAAGTAATTCCTAATTTATGATTAGGATCTGTTTTGATTCTCTTAGTGCTCTACAAAGCTGAGCACAAAGTTAGAGTTATCCTCTGTAACTAAAGGTATTTTAGTGGAATAAATTTCCACTGTGAGTAAATTAGATGATAGTCACACGCTTTCTGCACCTTCATCAGCAATCAACATAGATATTGACTGGCAAAGGAACCAGAGTTACAGGCACTGAAGCAAAGCCAGAAGGGAACATTTCTGGCTGGTCAATCTCAAGATGTGCTGTCAAAGATTTTATCTGAAAAATCATTTCATCTTTCCTTTTTCATATTTATAGAAAATGAATCATCGCTGGTTATTTCTAACTGGGGAAAAGTTGGTGCATCATCATTTTCAAATAACACTCACCATCACAAATGGCTAAACAATGAGCGTAGGAGGACCTCATCCTTTCTAAACAGGATTGGCCAAAGTCAGCGCAGAAAAAACAGCACCATTCTCATGCCAAAGATGAGAGGATCTTTAATCTGAAAACCATGTGCATATTTTATCCCCATGGAAATCACAGAGGCACATCTCCTTGCTGTGCCATTCAATGATTTAGAAGTCCTTCAACCAGACCAAACCATCCAAATATAAATCCATAGCCAAAAAACCTATGTCACATTTCTTGGATGTTAGTCAGAAAAAGAAAACTTTTACGATCTTGGCTATGAGGGTAACATCTCATTTATTTCCCAGCGTTTTCTATCTCAAATGTCAGCAATAATTAAATTATGTGGGGAATGAAATACAGAGCCTGTGTTGCTTGAGAGATCCCAGTGGTGAATTATCAGCCCTTAACAACTCTCCTTCAGGCCCAGTCTCCTGCCCTCAGTTCCATGCCTCTAATCCCCAGCAGGACAGGGCTGATAAAACTGGCTTCACCAGTCAGAGCCAGGGATAGCGTAAGTCATCTGCCATTTCTTACCTTGCAAAGTGGGGAGAAGAAAGAAAAAGCAGCAAGAAACAATTGTCACAGGTAGTGTGGGGGCACAAGATGAAGAGAGCAAAATAGAGTCTCATCTTGTTGAGACGCATGAGGTGGATTGTTGAGATGAATGTTTCTTCTCCCTCCTCACAGCCCATAATCCTCCTCTTCTGCTTGCACTGGGAAAAAAAAAAAACCAACCANTCAAAAATTCCATATGGATTTGCAACTTTTCCCTTGACACAGTTTAAAAAACTTGAGGTGGTCTTGTTTACCTATCCTCAAATATAAGCATGAAAATGAATAATTCCTATGAAATCAGCAGACAGACCTCTGAAGAGCAGAGCTTTACCTTGAATTCTCTGTTTTAATTTTTAGTGTTTTTATCAAAACAAAACAGTCTTCATTTTCATTCCATTTGTTTCTCTGTTATTGGAAAGATTTACATTTACCTTTCCCATGCTGAAGGGCACCAAATGATGGATTAAGCATTAAAAATAACCAGAAAGCATAGCTGAATGACAGAAAACATTGAAATAATGGATTGTGTTGATTTTGAAGATGAACATTTTATATTCATGATGAGTATTTCTTAAAAAGTAAATTCAAAGTCACATCACAGCACACAAAAGAGAACATCTAAATGAAATTTGTGGCACCTTGGCTAATGCACTAGATATTTATAATACCAGGCAAAATCAGTTTTTAAATATAAGTTTAATGTGCTTCCTAATCTTATTCTCATCACTGCAATGGTTTTAAACCAGAACAAGCATGGACTGTGAACAAAGGGGGAAATGCACAGGGTGCAATGATATCAGCCAGTGCAAAACAGCTGATTCCAGTCACATGGGGATGCCTCCCTGAGCCTGGGTGTCACGTGTGGCTCTAACTCCATACCTAAAGTCAAGCAGGGGGCAGAGGTACATATTTGACCTCGTCCACCTACACGAGAAACTACTGATCTACCAAATGGCCTAATTCCATTTTGCAATGTCACTTTCAGTCCAGTGTTGGAACTGCTGCCGGAGGCCCAGCCCTCCGTGGGATCTTTGCTTTTCATATGTCCCTTCAAATTTTTAGACTGCTCACTCTGAATGTAATAGTGGTTACCTGAAGGAAAAAAAAAAAAAAA
>WBMY01001466.1:22101-49774 GCA_013397315.1 Donacobius atricapilla
TAATAACGATGTAAGTTTGCAGCAGAAACCCTGGTAGTCATAACTAGTTGTCCAGTTGATTAAGCTACTCATTGATTAGGTGTTTCTGCTGCATGTTGCTTCATTTAAAATCCTGAAAGGTAATCCATTCTTGTGCTTTGTTCAAAGCTGAAATCACTTATCCCTCCCGATATTACATATAGAAGTTCTGCTTGGATATTTTAAAGTTCGTCTAAACAGCAATTAAACTCTGATGAAAATCATACTTTATTTCAAGGTCCAAAAATCTGTAAAGATTTCGAGACCTGGAAGAGAATCTCTGAAAGACTAGGAACAAAATAAAAGTCAGTCAGTAAACTTAAAATTAGAACTAGAAATTCAAGCATCAGTTGGGAAAACTCTGTGAGGTATGGACTCAACGCCAATCCTAACCCCTAACCATAAGACCCAACAGGAAACCTTAACTTTTGTTATTTTTTTTAGAGGACCTTTGCAATTTCTAGCATCTCCTTCTTAGAGGCAAGCATACTTCCTCAGATAAATCAAGAGAAGCTTACACTCACTGCCAATTTTGGCAGTGCCAGATGAGAAATCCAACTCTTCTATCTCTCCAGTTTGTTCTCACCAACGCTTCACAGTTCTTCTCTTCAGTGATGAAGGAATATTATGATTTTTCTTACCTTAGCTCTGTTAAGAGCAGGGACAGCAAGACTCCAGTCTTAAAGAACTGCTGTCCAATGACTTCTACTGACAAAACCAAATTTTAAAAATCCTGTTTACTGATTGTTTATGCTTATAGCCAAAGAATTACTTCATTTCAGTTTTACTAACTGCTGATGATGCTTCTCATTACAGTGCATAATGTTATTTGATATTAATGACAAACACAATGATTATTCTAAAACAACATTTTGCCAAACGTAAGATGCTAATTCAGGAATGATTTGACAAATAAAAGTAGAGAAACCATAAATGTTGCAGTAATAATATTTTAAAAAAAATCATTAAAAAGATGAATTACCATTTCTACTACTCTGTGTGGGGGGGTTTGTTGTTGTTGTTGTTCAAAAACTAAAATCAAGTGATAAACTGCAAGGGAGCTGCTAAACATTCACTCTACCACAAGTGATGCTACAGGTGATTTGGGACTTGGATTGATGCTTCTGCGCTCTCACACTCCACTGTCACCCAGACAGTGATGAAAGACAGCAGGACCAGGGAAGACATCGGAGCAGGGAGAAACTAAGCATGAAGAGGTGTCACAGTAGATGTGACATTTGGAGAGGCCAAGTTTACACAACCTGATGGGGTGATACTTGATATCTCAGTCACCCTTATCAAAGATTGTCAGGAGCTGCTGCAGCTCCTCTGCGGTCTGCATACCCACAGCTTTCCTGCGTGCAGGAAAAGGGAGGTAAAGAGTGGAATGATGTTTGTCACCAGCTTTCAGAGTGGTACTTGTTTTTATCTGGGACATTCTGGCAATGTACCACCAAAGAGCAGTGGGTCTGGGACCCATCCCATGGAAACTAGAGACCACATGAGGAGTTTCCCAGTTTCACCTTGCCATGTGACAGACTTTTATCTGACCTGTTTCACGAGTTCTCAAGGCACCAATCAAAAAACTTGCAAAAAGGGTCTCCTTCTATATGAGATGCACTGTGGTAAAGTTCCTGACCTATAGTTCCCCAAGAATAGAACAGAAGAGCTAGACTGATGTGCTATAAAACCCTATTAGCAAAGGTGTGGAAATGCAAGCTTTATTTTGGCAAAGTATTCTTGTGCTTCCTAATTATGACAATATTTTTTTTCACCTAGAACTTGCATGGGAAGCATATAAAGTTGCCACGATAGGCTACAATTTATCATGATTGCAAAAAATGAGATATTCACATTGTGTTAGGTCATTAATCATGGTCAGTAGTATAACATATAAATAGAGTGTAATGCATCTTGAGAACCTATGAAAAATAATTAATTTTAATTGCCAGAAAAATAGTGCAGATGAACTGCAAATCCAATTAAATAGAAAAATAAAGTATAAACAGATAAATTCCATAAACACCATGAAATATAACTCTGAAATATTGATTGATGTCAGTGTTCCCTTGACTTTGCCCAGAACATTTGCAGAGATACTGCTGAAAACTCTCCTAATAGAGGATGTCAGGTAGAAGTAAACAGAAGTGAGCATCAGCCAAGTTTCAGGTGTGAAGAAGTGGTGCTTTGCAGCAGCAGCTATACCACGATGAAAAAGTAGATGAAAAAATGGCCAGCATTTACAATGAGAGAGAAAAAAAATTATCACCCCTCCAAAAATTGGGGGCCAGATGTCCAAATCTAGCACAGTGTTTTTATTTCAGAAAAGAGTGTTGTAAAAACTGTTAATCAGGTGTTTTTATGCAGTTTAGGTTGTTCTATTGACAGTTTTGTAGACTGATGTTATTAGTATGAACTTGTTACACTGTAAATAAAGTCAGCCTGATAAAGATCAATACCCAAGTAATAGCTGTCAATACAGGAGGAAATTATTAAAGGAAGTAGGAGGGTAGTGTGAGTTTCATTTTTATATAGCATGTTATAAATATAGACTTAACAGGGAAAAAAAAAATAAAGAGAAGAATTTTATTCAAGAATCAATAGAATTCCACATATTGTCAGAACTCATTCTTCGAAAAATGTTGAGTTCACGCAGACAAACATCCTCAAAAGAACACAGCATCACCATGAATTGCATAAACAACAGAGGGAAAATATGCAAAGTCAGTTTTGTGCAGCACAACTGTACCAACAAATATCTAAAGGAATCCAAATTAAATACTGACTCAAACTGGAGTACCTGCAAACACAAGTTTGGGCAAGATTCAGGTACCGCAAATTCCCACTGGACTTGAGAGCAAGAGAAGGCACTTGGCACCCAAGCAATGTTTTTTTTCCCTCATTTCTCTTGAAAAAAAAAATGCTTTGGACTGAACTGATTAAGCTGGTTGATAGTGGGAATCTTTTGGACCAGAATAAAGTGCCACTTTACAGCCCAGACATGAGGGAGTATGTATACAAAATCCATATTCAGAAAAGGTAGAGTTAAAAGGGGTGTGTGATGGGATTGAGCACCCAGCCCAGGCAGCCAATCCTTCTGGGAATATGTGTTTCTAAGGTGCCAGAGCCTGGGCAGGAGTCTCACAGGCGTTCTTTCCATTAAGACTGTGATGGGTAACAAGCTTTTCAGTGCTTCAGTGCCATTTCAGTTCACCTTCTCATTCCACCTCTATCCTTCAACTGCACATAGAAGTGCTGATACAAAAACCCTGGAAAAATACATGTTTGAAATGCCAAGCAAAAAATAAATATGAACCAATTTTGTTTTGAAACAAAAACAAAAGAGTGAGCTTGACTGCACCATTCATTTAAAATATCAGGGAGGGCAAATAGTGAATGGACCTATTCCTAGATGTTCTCATTCCATAAGATCAAAGAATTTTACAAATTAAGGGGTTCAGTAATATTTTAGCTTTAGGATTGAGATGAGATTTTTTACAAACAGGAGGGTCAAAAGTGATTATCTTTTACAGCAGAGTAAATCCTAGCATTGCTTTGGATAGGTGGACTGTGTTACAAAGGAAAGAGCAGCACCCTGCCCAGGTCTGAGAGACTAACCTTATAAAGCAAGTCATGGCCCTGCATGGATTAAAGCCTGTTCCAGGGAGTTGACAGAAGTTGATGTAAGTGCTGAATGAAATAACATGCCAGCAGACAGTAAAGCACTAAAGGTATAGCAGCGTCCTCAGAGAAGTCCCTTGTTGGAAATTTAAGGAAGCATGCCCAACTCTGGTATTTTCTGCTTGGACTTCAGAAAAACAGGATTTTAGGACTGGCTTGCGTGCTTCACATCTTCTGATCCTATTTTTTTTTCCCTTTTAACCTTGTGCTAATACATTCCAAAGTTATTCAAAACAGATGATTTTACAGATGCTCCTGACAGAGCATAGTACAACAAATAATATGGTTTACTGAAGCCACAAGCAGATACAGACATCTGTCATACTCACAGGACACATTTCCTGCAACATTTCACCAATACTAAACCTAAAATATTGATTTTCAGAAATATTCACCTATTCCCCTTCATATTTTGCAAGTGTCAGGGTGCTAGCAGCTGTTAGATGTTATTTTAAATATAAGCTGTGTCCTTGAACTGATGGAGTCACTTGATAAGAACTCTTTCATTTCACTAGCATGTTTTTGCTGTTAAGGCTATAAGAATAAAATATTGGTGAATGAACAACAAAAAAAAGAAAAAAATGCCAGCTGAACTAAACTATTATTTGTAAGACATTCTGAGATATTGATCTGTTTGCCTTATAAGTAATTCATGCAGTTTAGTGCTGAACAAAAGGTACAGTTTTAAGAAAATGTGCTGTAGGGCAAAACTTGTAGAATAATTAAAAACTGAAAACTATTTCCTTTGACTTAACTCCTTCACTTTATCTTTAAAATAATGTTATATGACTCAATAGTATAGAAACAAGGGATTCATAGATAAAGTAAAGAACAGGGGTTATTTTGCATTAGAGTTATAACTGTGATAATTTCTCTTTATAACCTGATCGATACTCTGCCTCTCCTTTTGACTTTCATACACAGCAGATCATTTAAAATAAGTAGACATAAAAGTAATGCTACAAAGACTGGTCCATTTAAATGTTCAAACACATCTGTGCTTAGAAAATGAGGATCCAGTTATAACTCTCATGAAATATAAGGTTTTTCTATAAGTATTTCATAGTCTGTTAATTGTCTCTCTTTTTATACTACCAGCCATTCAAATTCTTGTGTTTGATTTAAATATATTTCTAATGTCATAATTGTGGACAGGAGGAGTAGAGTGGTCAAAAAGATTGATGAAAAATTACCTTAGTAAGATTTAAAGATTGTTTAATCTCAGGAAAGAAATAAGTTAGAGGCCAAAGTTCTGATAGAAAAACATCTAATGTGTGGTTCAACCCTGCTCTTGACATTAACTTGGTTTTGCCAATTCCTTAATCCTTCTGGTTTTCCAGTCAAAATATCTTTTAATTAAAGAACTATAAATGTGCCCCTTTGGCCATCTCTTAAATCTACAATCCTCTTAGACCTGCCCTTAAACAGCCTAATCCCCTGAGCTCCTCAGAGAAAAATGTTGTCTGGAAGAGCTTGTGGCGCAGTGCCCAGAAGAGCTGAGCTGCCTGGATGGACTCCGTGCCAGGTGGGCAGGAACCTTCTGATCCTCCCTCACCCAGGACCAGCTCAGGGAGTCTGAAGGTGGCCCACAGCTCAGGAACCGCAGAAAGGGGCAGGCAGATGTCCTTCTGTGGCTGATTTGTGTATAATACCACTGCTCTCTGCTCAGTGAAGCCAGCGGCAGATCCCTCCTAATGTAGTAGCATCTAGATCTCACCTGAGATGTTTCCAGAAGCCTGGGAAAAGTGATTTCCCGTTCTTTGGGTACCACAGAGAGTTCCTCTCCAGCACCCAGCCTGGACCCCAGTGCAGCTATTAAACATAATTATCAGTGCCAGGCAGGGGAGAAGGATAGGTTGATAAATTTCTGGTGTATCAAACGAAGAATCTTTTCTCTCAAGTACCACATTTTTAGAAACAATAATACCAGCCAGATCCTTCACACAGGCCAACCTAGAAATCTCTAATAGCTGAGTCTTTGGATTTTGATTTCCATCACAAACTTTTAGTACCAGTAGGATGTAAAAACAGCCACACTGTTCTTCAGAGGAACTGAGAGAAAAATTAACATCTATCAGATATGCAAGGCAAAACTGGATTTTCCTGAAAAGACTCTTTTTCTGTCTTTGAAAAAACACATCTGTACTTAACAGGGAGGGGAAAAAAGGCTTTATACTGTGCCAAATAATTGTTCTTTTGCAAAATTAAAAATCAAGATTGCCAGCCAAGCATATTCCTCAAACATGACATGTTCTCTACACCATATGCTCTGAAGAGAGATTCATTTAATTGTTTGGAACAAGGCCATATAGTTGTCAAATTCCAGAACGTCACCCAAAGTCATGTAATAGGTTTCTGCAAGGTGTATGGCATTGCATTATGCTGTTTTCCCTAGCTGAATTACATTCTTCTTACATCTCAGGCTAGTAATTACCTAATCTCAGGAATCAGTGGGATCCAGAGCAGTGCTTCAGTGCTAAAAAAAAATGACAACACAGAATATGTTCCTTAAATCACCCACATTAAATATTGAGAATTATTAATAGGATTCTTCACAATAGCCAGCTTTTTTGGACACCAAAGCCAGCCAGAGTAAGAGAAATAGTCTTTCAAAGGGTAATAACTAAATTGCACGTTGCAGAACACAAATAATTTCCTTGAGAAGCAGCAATCCACATCCAAGCAGGGCGCCTGATATCCAAAACTGGACAACCACATCTGAGCAAATCACCAGCCCAATGGAGCAAAAATGTCTTTGCACTCTCAGAAGCATTCTAACCTGACCTACTTGCTCCCAAGTATCGCATACATTTAGGACACCCCAGGAGGCACCTAAACACTGGCCAAAGACACTTGCAGGAGCTTCAACTTTTAAATATGGACAGACTAAGCACAGTTAATGGGACAAAATATAAGATAGTGGCCTCTGTGGAAAGGCAGTTCACCTTTTACATGGCAATCTAGGGCTTGCTGCCATGGTCATAGGTGCTAGGATACATTTATGAGGGGTGGAAAAGGGCCTGTGTTTACTTCACCCAGGCTACTTGCTGAATAATGCATAGTATCTACCTGAAACTAGAACTTTCCCAGCCTCTTTCAAGGGCTGACTGCATTTTTTTCTTTTTTTTCCTCTTTCCACAATAAAAATGAAATAACCATAAATTATCTTCAATCTTCAACCAAATACACACTCATCATCCCTTTGTCTTGTTGTATTATTTGGATGCAAGGATGCAGTTTAAGGAAAATAATAGTAGTTTAAAAGCCTAGTAGCAATTCCTAGCAGTCATTCTGCCTTTATCAAGGAAAATTATATACTATGTTTTGTTCTGACCTAGGCTGAAGTGAGATATATTTCAGTTCTAGTCTTCTCTTTATGTATTCTGGGACATTTCTGTCCTTTTGAAATTTAGCAATGTATGTCCTAATTTGCTTTAGCTTTCATTTGCTAGCAGTAGATGCCAACGAAAAAGTTCTCAAAAGAAACCCCTGAGTCTTTGTAAATATGTGTTTCTGCAAATCAACATACTGATATTTACTGATATTTTTCTGAAAGAAAAGCTCGGGATCTAACTGTGTACCTTACATAATTACTGCATGATTCTTCTCCTTTTATTAAATCTCCATTTGTGTTGTACAAAGTTTACACATAAACACATCAGAGGATATACTTTCTCTGCCTAAATGACCTTCTGTGGATTATGGACCAGTACCATTCTTCCTTTCTCTTCTCATTGTGTGGAAGCTTTTAAAAACATTGTAAATCATTAAAAGCTAATGGCTTCCATCTAGCTTTTTACCTCCAACACAGCTCTAAAAAAAGGAAATTACATTATACTTTCTACTTATGATTGTCAGTTGAGATGCATTCATCTCTCTTTGTACCTTGTGTGTACTTCCAATAATTGCAACATCAACGTCTCACTACATTCAGTATTTCTAGATATAATACATACACATTTGCATGTATTATCTTAAAAAGATATGATTTTGAATGCTTATGACATTACCAAAATTATCTTCTTCACTGTAGTCATTACATCTCAAACTTGAGAATTCTCAGAAGGCAAATTTCACTTGTAGCAACCGCAGGTCATTGTTTCAGAGCTACTAGATTGGCTCTTTATAAATGTAGAAAAAGGGAATAGTGAAGACTTGGTTAGGGCAGAGAGACACAGATATGATGTTACAGAGAAACTTCCCATTAAACAGCACTGAAAAGTTAACATTCCTTTACTATCATAGAAGACAGTCCCCTCTGCTCTTAATTCCTTGCCAACACCTCACAAAGAAGTCAGAGACTGATGCCAGGTAAATTACAGGTTTTCTAAGAAGGATCAGCATTCTGTTGTGTATTTTCAGAATTTCAAAAGGCTGCCAAAGAGTAGCTTGTCCTAGAGATGTTGGTACTCTCAAGTACACAAACATAAAAAAACCTAGAGTATCTGCACTTCTGTATACATACAGAAAACATAGAAATTAAAGTGTCAAGCACACTGCAAATGCCCATTTGTATTCACATTTATATATATTCAACAGCATAACCAACCCTAACACAACATTTTTCACTGTATTAAGTAACTCTTCTGTGCTACAGTAACATAGAATTCTGTTCTCTGTCTAAACCCCCATGTTTTTAATAGGCAATTCTTTGGGAAATTCCACATCAAGCATATAGTTTGTGCTAATTCATTTACAATGACAACATTGAGAGAGAATAGGAAGTTGGAAGATTGAGGTGCATCTTCAGCTGCCTATCAGCACAAACATATTTCTCTTTGGCATCTCTAGTACTTTGGATTAAGGGGCTATAAAATCTCTTCAGGAAGCCGAGGAAATAATATCAAGGCAGGAAAAAAAATGTGTACATGACCCAAGAAAGATAAATAAATATACTAGCCCAAAACCATTATTTTTAGGGTAGAGCACAAAAAATATTGGTTAAATGAGATAGACAAATACAATACTCAAGCAGAGAAGACAAATAGGTGGCTGCACCAAAACCATAAGAAACAGATGAATGTAAAAAGATTACTTGCAACTCCTCAATAAAAATAAAATTGACATCAATACTGAGTTTTTATTCTGTTAAGATGTATAGTGTCAGGACTTTCTGGACCTAAGAAAGTCTTTCTGGCTTGCCGAGGAATTGGCGTTCTTTATGTGAGATATGCAGAAACCAGAAGTGCCAACTGTTATTTTTAATGATGTTTTGCAATATCTTAAAGTTCATGTATGTGAATACCTGGCAGACTCTTGCTGTTTCACCTTTCTGATCAAAAGGTTGGAAAAACTGTCTGAGCTCTTAAAACTGAAATAAAATTAGAGCCCAATATAATCAAAATAACTTCTCATTCAAATTCTATGGTTATTGAGCACATTACAAGATGGTATCTCGTGGAAGATGCTCTGTAGGAATGTGGTAGGAACCTGCCTTCATCACAACTGAGTATAGAGAGGACATGAAACAGGAAACTTAAAAAGACTGATTTTTTCATTAAAAACTAGGTCATATATGAAATCAGTTATTCTCATTCATTTCTGTTATGTACTGAAACTCTCTTAAGCCCATTTTCTTTAATCTGAAAACTTTTAAGCCACTTAAAAAAATTAAGGACCTGTATTATATTGATCTTTCTGTTTAGTTCCATGTTTTTAATAATACATCACAGAAGTGGCAACACTTTTATGATATGTTGGTGTCATACATCATAACTAGCACCAGTGCTCTAGTGATGTATTATCCACACAGTGTCACGAACCAGAAAGATAAATGCTGGTCTGTGGACAGCAATGCACACCTCTTGTGAAATAGCGATAAAGACAGATTAATTTATATGCACACTACAATCCAGAAATCAACAAAATTTCTGTCTGATGCAGGCTGCATACTACTTTTGGCAGGATGTATATACATTTTGACAAAAGAAGAAGCTGGAAAGTAAAGCCATATATTTGAGTTAAAGCCTTTGAGTTAAAGATTCTGCAAATAAATCTTGATTTTCTGACTGAAAGGAGCTCCAGCAAGAGGGTAAACACTGAGCACCCTTCCCTCGTGGACAGAGGAAGCTGAAGGATGGATCCTCCCACAAGGTTTTTAGTGTCTCTGCCTGTTTTCAAGAATCAGTACCTTATGCTTATATGTTCTCAGGACCATCACATCCATGATATCCACCCAAGTCACTCTCTGCCAGCTTTTTTCCACGTTGGACTGGTGGTATAGGTAATTTCTGTACAATGTGTTACACTCTTTTGCCTTTGATTTTCTTTTTCTCTCAGAGGAAGCATAGAGCTGTGTTGTTCTCTTGTTCACATCACAACAGCCAAAGGACATTATTTACCTGTAAACATGCCATTTTGTTTCAGCTGCCTGATGCCTTTGCTGAGCTCCCTCAAAGTCCTGCACAGAAAGGCATTTTGCAAAAAAACCCTCCTCACTCAGGAATATTCACTGATCATTCTAGTTTTCTGTGAACTAATTTTTATTCTCAGCCTTGATAACCATGAATGGGGGATGTGCACTGTTCAGAGCAGCCATGACTCGCACTAGGTTAACACAAAGATCCCTAAATCCTGTTGACCACCCCACCAGTGCCTGCTGTGGAGATCCCTGCACAAAACCGCTCCTTAAGAGACGCTTTGAGCTACTGCTATCATTTTATCTTGTCCTTGTTTGTTTTTCAAGACAAACACAGGAATTGGAAGAGAATGATTCATCTTTATGACATTTAAGACTTATTTTTTGGATGAAATAACTAGAATGTGTCTTCCTTCACACCTATGTAAATTGAGTTGAAGAATTAAGCACGTGGTGCAATAGATAATATTTAATTAGCTCAAAAACCATTGTGGCTATTCCAGATTCTGTGGTCTATGAGCGAATCGTATTAATTTGGGCAGGATGAATCAGCTCAGAACTAATGGACTTGACAGCGTGACCATCCTCTGAGCAGAGCAAAACTCAAAGCTTTTCTGAGGATTAAAATCTTTGTTAGCTTTTATTAATTAATCAGGACTGTACATGAAAATAACTCTAGAAAGATTTTAATTTTTCTAAATTATTCAAAACTTAGTCACTACTGTAAGTAATGGTTATAGGACAAGAACATCAGTTCCTCTGAGATTTCAAGCCTGCTTTTCTGCATTTATGCCTGAGGATAATTTTATTCTCTTGGCTTCTAGCTTGTCTCCTTACCATGAAATCACACTTAGGAAATGCAAAAGAGAATCAGCTACGTGAGGGGAAAAAAAAAAAAAAAATGCCTGTACACAAACATATCCTTCAGCCAACTCCTGGCTACTGGAATATTAAACTACTGGAGTAAAATTAGTGGTAACAATTGATTTACCAATAATGACTGCACGTAATATCTAATGCTAACAAGTTAGTCTGTCAAGTCTCTTGGCAACATTAAATCAGTCAGTCAAATGATAGGAGTGATAAGATGAGCCATACGATAATGGAATTTTCCAGATTTGCTACACTCGCTGGGTTTTCGTTTCCTTTCTAGCACAATCCTTTCCTTCCCACATGACTGAAGCAACAGATCCCCTGGCTACCTCACCATCTGGAAAAGGCCAAATATCTGCTTTCCTGCCCAGCAATTAGAAAGTGAAGATGTGGAGGAATACTGTAGATTAATTAGACAAGTAACAATGGCAGACTTTGGTGGCTGGTCTGTTGTAGATTTAGTAGAGTATGTCCTGGCAAAGCTACCAGGTGCTTTGTATGAAACAATCATCATGCACAAGTTGTAAGTTCTCATGCTTAATTACAGCAACTGTAGCATCAGCACAGGTTAAACACAGTGGCTTTCATTTTACTGTATTAATCAGAAGAAAATAATGAAACACATTACAGTAGGCTTTCAAATCCCTGTCTTTGTATTGTGGTTTCACTGTGTTCTTCTCTGAAAAGGTATCATTCAGCCTCTCTGCCTTTTATATCTAGCCCTGTGAATCATTTGAAGTAAAATACAAACATGGTAATTTGTTATAAAGCTGAGACTGGATGTACCTCATCAGTTCTGTTGCAAAATTATGTTGTAAAAGCAGCCTATGATGTTGGTTGTATTTGTTATTTTTTCTTTCTCTTTATGCTTTTGTATATCTGTCCCCAGAAGATCATAAAATTATTCTAATTAGGGATGTCAACTTCTGCCTGAGAAGCTGAGGGGGTAATTACATCATTTATATGCAAAATGGGTAATTTTCTCCCAGCTCTTCACCGTTCCCTTCTTTCCATTTATTCCCCCATATCTCCACTCTTCAGAGCTGAGCTATTTAATTTTATTCTGTTCCATCTGGAATATCTATGCCACTCTTCCATACAGCGTCTGACACAAAAGCGGGACTTACCTTTAGACTAAATCCCCATGGCTCTTTTCCTCCTGACTATTCAGTATTCTTAGGGAGTTTAAGGTCCACCACAAAAAGAGTGACTTCTGCCCTATTGTACATCAGTAACATTTTACAGAAATAGAAAACATGAAGAAATGTGAAATACATTAATTTTGCAAGTTTAAGGGAAGGTTTTCCATCTGGGGGGAATTAGCTCCTAGTGAGAAACTAAAGACTCACTGGAATCTAGGACAATATACCTAAACAAATAAAATATTCACTAATAATATTTGAGTGAAAACTGACTTTACCATGATATCGCCCCATCCAAACTGACAGTTTTCATACCCATAATCTTACAGAGCATCTTAATAAGACACAAAGAGAGGCACAACTCATCAGAAAGGTAATACAATATGGACAAAAAAAGGGTCATAATTTATACAGAAGATTTTCTTTTCAAAAGAAGCAAGACATGCTCCTGTCGCAGAAGATTTAGCCATTAGCCTGGATGCAGATGTTTACTTCAGTCTTCAAGCTGGTTGGACCCTACCCACAAGTAGTGGAAGAAACAATATAAACCCACAACATTAGACAGTAAATGGTGAAATTCAGGACGGTATATACATATATAAGAGTTAAATAAATAAGTGAAATAAAAGCCACACTATTGACTTTGGCATGTGGCCTCATTAGCACCCTAATTTACACAGAGACACCTCTTTAATAATTGGTTCCTATTGCAGCAGACCTCTTGTTAGAGGGTAGAAATGAGCCAGGACTCCTTGTTTATGACAGCATGAAAATGGTCCTGGTTTATTCCTCTTTGCAGCTCAGCCATCCTGACTCCAACCATTCACTGACTCTGCCTGCAGCAAGCTCCTGCTGGAGGTTTCCCTTGCAGCCCCTGACTGCTGGTTATTTCCTGCTAAACCATGGCTGCAGGGATCAGTTTGCAGACTCTGACTGCAGGCTTTGGCCCAGCTAGAGTGTGACTGCAGGTTCCAACAACAGGCCCTGACTGCAGACCCAGACTGACCTCACAGCAGGGATTCTCTCACCCCAGGATCCTTCTCCTTCTTCATGATCCTCTCATTCCCTCTTCCTCAAGATTCTTCCAGAATTCCCCTCTCATCAGCCAACCCACTCCCTTTTATCACACTTATTTTTATTGGATGTAGCCGTGACTCCTCAGGGAAAAGGTTGTATTGGGTAATTAACACAGCTGTTACTTGTCAGGGACAAGGTCAACTGCATTCCCTTCTCCTACAGGTTCCTAGCAATTATTACCTTAGTCTTTATTTTCTTGACTTTATTTCAGTAAACTGTGAAAATAATTCATAATAAATATCTTTCACTTTAAGCTATTTTAAATTTTACTCAATCTGTTTCAATTTCTGCCTCATTAATCTTTGGCATATGTTTTAAAATCCATTGTCAGAAAGATATTGTACCCTAGGGGTTATTACTCTTTTTTTTTTTTTTTNNTTTTTTTTTTTTTTTTTTTTTCTTTCCTAATGGTGGCAGGCACTCACAAAATTTTTTGGTATGAATTTTGAATAGTTGATTGAAAAATGATATTTAGAAACAATAGATAATTAATAGACATTTTTTTCCTTAATAGCACTCAATTGCTATATTAATTTTCTATGCTTTTTCAAGGTTGAATGCAGAGCTTGTAATTTAAATTTTGTTTTCATAACTCGGATCATTTGGATAACTTACTTATTTAAGAGTAATTCATGAAGAGTTTTTTTTAGGGAAGACATATTTGTAAATATTAGTATCTATTTGATGCTTTCTACTCAGGCCTCATGGGAATTATATAGAGGTTTTATTTGAATCAGTGAAAAACTCTGATGAAAAAGAGATAATTCTGATTTAAATAGTGATGACTTCTGCATAGATATGCAGATTTTTACTTTATTTGTACTCACTGCTTTTTATTTCCACATATGAAAAATAAAACTTTTTATTTTGTCACATTGGAAAACCATTTATCATTGGCTAAGGTATAGTTTAAAAATATTTAGGGAATAGAACTTTATTCATACACACTCTAACTTAGGTGTCTCTATTTTGCTTTTAAGGTAGGAAGGAAAATCATAAATCAAATATCCTTGAAAGCCAGAGAAAAGAGAGACTGTGTTCCAATACTTAAATATCTAGAGCTTCAGGGTAGCAATTTGGGAGGCCTGTACAAGCTAGATAAGTTGCCATAAAAATGCAAAGACTATTACAACTCTTATTCCTTACGCTTACCTTTTCTTCTTCTTTTGCCATTGCACCTTATTTTCTCCTTTCAATATCCAGAAAATTGAAGATATTATAGGGCAGATTGACCACAGTTGCCTATAGTGGGCTACAGGAGAAATTCTAGTAGCTTACTCAAAACAGCTTTAAGTTTTTACTATGCCAACCAGCACATATTCAGAATATAGAGATAATCTCTACACTGTACTCTTCTAAGGTTCAGTAGCACTTATGGTCGCATTGTGTTGAATTGCTGCAGGGTCCTTCTGATCATTAAGATGTTGCATGTTTGATTTCTACTGGTCTTTACTGACCAGTTTTATCTTCTAATTCATATTGAACAAGTATTAATTTATTCATATAATTGCACAGGGATTTTTTTTGCCCTTAATTCTCTAACAACTGTCCCACATCTTATGCTCAAAACAGTACCAAAAGTCTCTTTTCAATGTTGTTTGGGAGAGATAAAGAATGTAGACTGATTGAATTTCTAAAGATAAATTTATTGAAGGGAGATATGTTTTGAAGGGTAGCCAAGAAGGGGAACACTTACAGAAGATGCCTCTTGCAAGCAGAAGAATGTAGTGTAAGGGACTTGGGATTTTAGTTTTACTGTAATCTTTTCATTGTGTGGGGAAGACATTCTCACAGAGTGAACCATTCCATTTGTAGGTGTGAGGATGTGTACACGTAGCTTCTAGGGTGACTCATTAAAATCTAATGGTTTTAGTGCATTCCAGTGTGAGTGGGCTGCTATTCCTCTTCCAGGTGAAGGATACGTGCCAGGTTGTTTCAAAGCCCCAGCGAACTGCAAGGACCACCAATGATGGGAGCCCTCTTTCTGCCTTTCACTTGGATCGATCCCAAATAGGTTGTAGCTTTTCAGCAGAGCTCATGCCCCTCGGAGCCAGTAGAGTTGATAAAGTAGGGATTTTCGTGGTATGTCTAATAATATCGTATGTAATCTAGTTTGTTGCAGTTGATATGTTCTATTCTTTATCCATTCTAGTTAGAAAAACCTCATCAAGCTCAGATTTTAGAATCTTGCAGTGTTATTTTTTGCCTATATATAGCTCAGAATACAGCGACTATGACACTTTTGTTAAGTAAGGAGGACAAGATGTTACATTCTATTTGCAGCCATTTTTTGGGTTTAGTTGTGGTTTTCTAGAGTTATAAGAACTTTTCCTAATGTGACATAAAACAAGGGCATTATGTCTGGTTTTTTAAGCCTTTAAGAGTGCTCTGATCTCCTGAAAGAAATGGATCCATCTGGACCTTGTCTTGCACTTTTTGGAAGAGTGCTTCTGCTATCTTTAAATGGTGTGATCCATGACCCTAGTTATAAAGTATCTTCTTTCTTTTAAGAACTTGTTTTTATCTCAGTCACTTTGAGCTCTTCATTTCTTGTTTTTTTCAGTGAAGGGGCACAGCTGATTGAATTGGTGTCATACATGACCTCCTGCACTCTGGAAAATCAGTGAATTCTTCGTTGTTGAATCTTTTTAAAGAGGTATTTCCAGGGCTCATTTTAAATCTAAATTTGGTTCAGTTAGCAGTCATCTCTGTGTGACAGTTTCATTTACTTCACACACTAACCCATAGATAACAGGGCACCTTTTGCTGCCCCTGAATTCACAGCATTTATTTATTAGTTTTATGTTGTAACAAATGCAAAAATAGATTCATCTTATTGTTGAACTTTGCCATTTGCATTTCAGCCTCCATACAACTACCAATGGTTTGGGGCGACAGTACTCTTTTTTTTAAAGAGGTCTATAATCTCTGGAAGTAATTATCATTTCGTCATTCAGGAAAAATTTGGTTAAATGTTCTCAAACATTTAAAACAGTCTTCTGTTTTTGTATCATGCATAATGTGACTTGCATGAGAACAACATCTGCATATTTTTTGAGCAGTTTTTCACAGTCTACACATCATTCTTCCTGCGCTGCATTGAAAGCAACATTAAGTGATGCTGTCATGAGAATAGCATATTTGACGTCTGCTATTCTTCAACACCTTATTAAAACCCTAATTATGATTCTCATCACTAGATATAAAAGTATTTTTATGAAGGAATTGAATACCAAAATTGATCAGACATTTCTTATTACTCTATTTACTGTTGATGGAAAGGAGTGGGGTGAATATCTGTGGGGTAATTTGGGGGATTTGGGTTCTTTGGAGGTTTTGGGATTGGGGTTCATTTTAAGTTTGTTTGTTTGTTTATGGGCATGAACAATCTTTCTTTCAGGCTGACATAACCCTTTTTTTATTTTTTCCTCTTTATTTTTCTCTGAAGTCATACAAATAAGTATTTTTTTCTATAACACAGAATTGGCTCAAGTGAGAAAAACCCTTTATTTTTCTCTGTGAATTGGTTCCCTGGTTGTTGAACGCCACTGAGATGTTTTGCAAATTGAAATAGGTAATATTTGGCTGAAGATGAGCTTCATCACAGGAGATCAACTCATCTATTTAGTTAGATAGAAATGTGAGATGTTTAAACTCTCTTTGAAAGAGTAGTTCCGAGGATCATATAAATAATTTCCTGTTTCAAAGATAGGAGAGGCAAACTGTCTGCTGCTACGAATTAAGCCATTAACTGGCCTTGGACAAAAGTCAAACCTCTTTAATCCCAAGTTTGCAACTGACTGTTCCACTTTCTCATTTTGTAGCATCAGGGAGGAGTCATATTGTGGATATTCCTTTGGAATACAAATTAGCTAAACAAGACATTATAAATTTTAGAAAAACATATCCTTCATTGTTCTAAGAACTTGACTAGTGGAATATACAAGTCATTGGAAAAAAGGGACAGAGAAGTGATTAATATTGATAACTATTTGGCTGCTTATTCCGAAGTCCTGAGACTTTGGAATGCCTCTTAGCAATGAAGATGCTGGAAAATATTTTGAAATTACTATTTCTATAATTAAACTACATTAAATTTATTACGTATTCTTTTGCCAACACGGTGCATGGTTCCAAAGGAAACAATTTAATGATGCATCTGTAGAACTCTTACTTTTCCAGAATATTAAAACAGCATAGCTGCACACAGTGATGAAAAGCAATGGTTTCTGTCATTATTGTCATTCTGCCAGACCTAATGAACATTTGATGCTAGTGGTGCTTGCCTCGTAGCTGTTTGTTTAGTATCAGGAAGAGTTCTGGAATTACTCAGGGCATTTGAGAGGTTGATAAAACTAATTTTCAGAGAGATACTCACAGTCATGTCTTTACCAGTGCCACACCATCTTCTGTTGTCAGAGTTGTTCATATTCTAGAATTTTGCTTTATTGTGTGTATGGATCTTTATGTGCATGGCATCATGCTGATAGCTGGGACAAAGCATATGTATCTGCAAAAATACCAGATGATTGTCAGTATGTACACACTCTGTTAAATGTTCTTCCTTTATTCTCACCTACAAGTTAGCACTGTATGAGGGCTTAGACATCAGGTAATGCTACAGGCTGTAGCACCGTGCAGAAAGAAATACATACTGAATATCTTATTTTTCCATGGACTGTGCTCCTCTTGAAATACACAAATTGTAAAGCAACCAAGGAAAAGAACTAACACAGAGAGTGGGACATCTAATTCACATCAGTAGAGCAGAAACAGAGAGCAGGTGGCTTTATGAAAAACAAAGTCACACGGTAGCTTTTGAGATGTAAGAAAACACTTTCATATTGGACAGATACTGGACCTGTGATACTGGACAGAAACAACTAAATAATACAGACCTACAGGGTATGTGTACTGACAATTATCAAAATTTGTCTACAGAAATGAAAAATTCCTTAAATCAGGTTGGTGGCCTGTCAGGAGTGGGTTTCTGCAGGGCTCTATCCTAGGCCTATTGCTCTTCAACATCCTCATAAATCACTTGGTCACAAGACTGGAAGGGATACTTAAACCAGTTCACAGATAATGCAGAACTGGGAGGAGCCTTTTATATTTACAGAATCTAAAACGTAACTTCTACTATTACTAGTGTGATTATAATGGCATTTAAGAGTTTAGAAATATGAACATCCTCCTTGTACTTACAGCCATTGTTGGAGAATGGAAGAACTAAAGGCACGTATCATCTGAGCATTTTGCTCTCTCAGCAAAAACCTTCATGCTATTCCATTTTCATACTCTGTACATTTAATGTATATTGTATTTTAGGAACGGTATTCTTCAATTTAGTATTCTCACTGAAACCACTCCAAACCTTGTGCCACTCAATCCTTTCCCACCTCCTCCTTCCCTCTGGCAGGGTGGCGAGAAGAACAGGAGACACAAAAGGCAAAGGTCATAGACTGAGATAAGAAAGATTTACTGGAAACAGCAATGAAATAAGAAAAAGAGCAGTAGCAGTGTTTATAACAAAAGCATACAAGAGAGGTGAGCAATACACTTGCAAATGCTAAAGATGCACTATATAGCACAGGATCCCAACAATACCCAACCACCTCCGTGCTAGCTACCCTGACCCAAAGGAACCCCTTCCCCAATTCCCATTAAATGATACAAGGTGGTTTAGAATAACCTCTGGATCTTAGCCATGTCCCATCCTAGCTATGGCAAAAATTAACTTAATTTGTAGTCAGAACCAGGACAATGTGATAAAAACCCAATTTCATATCATAAAAATCCTGCATTTTAAAGTCATCATTCTTGTTTCGCTTTAGGCTATAGGCACGACTGGTGGTATAAGTGGAAAATGTGTGAGCTGTGGCACTCTGTATGAAGAAGTCATTAAATTTATGGATAGGAAAAACATATAATTCTAGTTTCCCATTGCTTTTGCATTTGTCTGACTCTCAGTCTCTATTAGGAATACATGTGAACAATTCGTAAATTAGGCCTGCTTTGTATATACATTAGCTGAACCTGAAGCCCTTGTCCTGTTAGTCATGTTAGTTATGGCATAAAGCTTTTAGCTGATCCTGATAATGGGCTTGTTAAGTGTTTCGTGATGCCTGTAAGCTTCTGGTGAAAACAAAAGTTTAGAAGATGTCCAAACTTACCAAGTGCCTCAGCAGTGAAGTAAGAACACAGCCGTCTCCTGAAGACCATGCCTCTAATGTGAGTGGCAGAGCTGTATGCAATATTGAAATGTAGTAGAACAGGGAAATTATTAAAAAAATGAAGCATGGCACTGCATTTCTCTTGCAACCTACGCTAAATATAAAATGCAAGTATAAATGGAAATAAGATGGATTTTGCACAGTTTACCTTTGAGAAGGCCTAGCTGGGTCTAAGTGGAAATTAATTTGAATATTAAAAGTATATATGTAAGCACTGAACTTGCTCTCATCACCTTGTTCAAGCCGAGCTGCTTTGTCTCAGGCCTCCTAGCACTTTGGAGTGCATACATTCTCCTATTTCTCCAGGCAGGCCTACATGAGTGTCTTTGAAGCCTTGAGTAGCAAATCCTGTGGGGAGCAAAAATGAATTTTCAGAATATTTCCAAATATCTGTTAGCCAGAGCACAATATTCCCGTTGGAAAAAAGCCCCAAACCAACCTTGTTTAATTTCCTGCTGTGCCAGTAAATTCTAGCACAGTTTGCTATGAAGATGATGAAATACCATTTTCTTTTAGCCCCTTTTTACTTTATAATACTACTGAGAAATGAAAGAAAGTGAAGGAAGTCCCAAGTGCTTTTCTTTTTCATTTTTAAATAACAAAACCTTGTATTCATTTACACGGATTTCACATCACAGTTATAGCACTTTGACTATTTTTATCCTCTTAGGAGGATTGATGATGCTAGTGAAAACTGCTTAATTTCTTTTTTGTTTTGTTTTATTTCAAAAATCAAGTGACAGGAGGGTGTTCCTATTTGATCATAAGGATTACTGATGTGTGCAAACTCAGAGCTGATTTGATATATGATATAAAAATTGGCACATACCTATCTCTAGAAGTGAAAATGTTGCTCTAAACTTTTGACAAAGTTCTCTGATTTTCTGAAGTTGACAGTAAAGTATTTTTGCTGTTTTGATCTCTTGGGAGTATCTTGTCAGTATTTCACCCGTGTGTCTAACTCAGAGTACTTCAAAAATCCCATAAGCCCTTTCCAGATGCTTGTGGAGCCAGTTTTTGGGGGCTTACTGTCATTAGAACCAGTCAGTGCAAATTCTGAAAAAGGTCTGGGAAAGGCGAAAGATGGTGACTGCAATGCCACATGAAGTTCTGTCGCTGTGAGACAGGTTTACTACCCTCAGAGCTGAGGAGGAGGAGCCGGGTGTGCTTTCAAACAAAGTGCCAGGACCAGCTCTGTGTGAGACTTAGAGAAGCACAATAAATTGTCTGTGACAAGGGAAGAAGTTCCCACAAGATAAGCTACCACAACAGACACAGATGGCAAACAAGAAGTCGTTAATTTCAGGCCCACACGAAGGTGAAAGGTTTGGAATTAGCATCCTGGACAAGACTCCACCCTGCAGATTGTGGGAAAAGCACAGACAGCAACACCAGGAGGATGCCTGGCCTGGTGAGACAGACCTGGGTAACCCATACAGACAAATATCCCACCTTGGCAAACTGTGATAAAGGAAGCAGCTGCTTGCACACATGCCATCCTAAGTTGTGGGAACAGCACACATTCCCCATGGATATCAGGGACCCCCACCACCAAACAGACCTGGGTGAAGAAATACCAGATTGGTGTTGCAGGATTCCACGGGGTGATATCTTTGCTTAACCTCTCTCTCTCACTCTCTTTCTCTTTGCCTCTCCTCCCTCCTATTTCTCATGCTTACAGTTAAATAAAATCCATAGTTTTGACTTTGGCAGATAGTCCTATTTGCACCCTAATTCAGGCAGAGACATCTCTTAATAATTCATTCCTAACATTGAGAGACAATAGAAAAGGTGAAATGGAAGACTGCAGCTCTAGACCTCTTTAAAAAAAATGGAAAGTGTAACAATTTTATTTTTCTCAGAAAGTAAAATCATGCAGAGAATGTAGCATCACTTAGTACAGTAGTGGTCTGAAGTAATCTGAAATATTTTTGGGGAGCTATCAGAATATCTTGTACAAGGGAAGCAAAAAAAACTATTTGAAGAGATGAAATACATAAGTAAATAAGAATCTAATCCAGCCCCAAAGTCTTAAGGAAAGTCCTGTGCCAGGACAACCCACCAATTAAAGGCTCTCCACTAATCATCCATGAAATCACTGCTTGTTACTTGCAGAGGTCCTGCACTCTCTTTTAATCAATAACTCCTCCAAAAGTAGGGCAAATGTCCCAAAAGGTGCCAGCTTCCTTGCAAGCGAATAACAGGCTAGGACCTTCATCAGCCCCTGATCACAAAAAAACTCCTCCTGGATGTGAACTGGCACTGTGGCATTGCCTCAGAAGTGCAGTGAAAACCAGACTCAAGATGCTCCACCCTGGAGCCCCAGGGCCAGTGGCTCCTCATGCCTGATGGGGCAACCACCATGGCCACCAGTGTAGACACTGAGGTGTAACAGCCCAGCCAGTCTGGCTTCTGAATGATCACTGAACACTTTTACTCACCCACACTGTGACTGTCTTAAGGTTAAATTAAGGAGATTCCTCTCTGGTTTATTTTCTAGTTATTCCTTAAGGTGATGACCATTAATAACAATTTCATTAAACTGCTCTCTGCTGAAGCTGAAGTGAGATGTTATTATTTTAAGGGATTTAAGTTTAAACATCAGGTCCTTAGTGCTCTAGCTGGCTGTTTATACAGAGCCATAACTAAGATTTGCACACTTTACAGCCTCGTGGACTAAGGGATCAGGGTGTTTTGCTGATTTACTGCACTATTAAACAAAACATGGTAACCCTATTGGCAAACTTGTTAAGGATTTTCTAAAACTAGACTTTCTGACCTGATCTGAGCATGCCTGTACTGCCAGCTTCATGTCTTCATTTACCTCTAACTTATTTCCTACTCTTCAGAATCAGAGAAAATATGTCTAATATTTCCATCACCCCTGTCCTGAATAATGTAAGACTTTCCTACTCCTCAGCCCAGATTCTAATCATGCAGTCTCCAAGGTTAGTTTCAATGTGGAGCTGTGAATAGAGTAATACACTGTGTTCAAGTAAAGAAAACATTTACAGAAAAATCACCATATGGAGCCTATTTAGACAGATGATCTAATTATCATAATGACCAACGAGCTGATACAAGAAAAGGTTTTAGAGCAGGATGCTTCTTTCTGGTGTTTGCCCTCCTGTCCATAGTAGAGGTGAAGTTGCTCTCTGAAACCCTGCAACTGACGCATTCTCAGTGTACGTGACAAAGTTTGTCATTTGTAAGAAATGTCCCTTACTTATAAATGAACTTTAAGTCCCACGGGAAGTTGGATTAAATAACAAGAAATGTAAGATTTGTTTCGTAGACTGAAGAGGCAATTTTGTGAAAGAAGCTCTTTTTAAGAGAGAAGGAAGTGGAATGATTCTAACATTACAAGTGACAGTCAGGCGTACATCAATATGCCTGGTTTTTAACTAATCACTTTAAATCTGTACCTAAATTTTGTCCATGTTTCTTTTCAGGTATTCTCACCCCTTTCGGTACTCTTACCAAGTCTGCTTATGACTTGGTCTTCTTACATGGACAACACAAAATACATGACACAAAATACACAGTTATTTTAGGTTGAGGCTAGATTATACAGCTCTGTAGGAAATGTGATTCGCAGTA
Source organism: Donacobius atricapilla (assembly GCA_013397315.1). Taxonomy (NCBI): domain Eukaryota; kingdom Metazoa; phylum Chordata; class Aves; order Passeriformes; family Mimidae; genus Donacobius; species Donacobius atricapilla. Next base: position 45,084 of record WBMY01001466.1, read on the forward strand.
TTTGCTACTCACAGAATCACAGAATTTCCTGAGTAGGAAGGGACCCACAACGATCACCAACTCCAACTCTCAAGTAAAGGGCATTTTTAGCACCATTCTTTAACCAATTAAAAAGGTTTTATCATCACAATTCACTAAATTATGGGAAACCTTGCTGGTGCAGCCAATCACGTAACCTTAATGTAAAGAAAATGAGTGTGTAAACATCCACAGTGCCCTTAACCTCACTATACCCAGCTCATTACACTCCACAACATCTGTGCACAAGCATCTTAGCCATCATTAAAGTGTAGTGACTCAGAGAAATCCAAGATATCATTTGACTAATAATAAGCTCTTTTCTCCCTGTTATTAAGGAGACAGAGACCACATGCTCAACCATGCATGTATACAGATCATCTGCATAGAACAGAGCCTGGAGCTTTCTGGAGGGCTGTTCTCAACTGTAATTAAGGAGGTCCTTTAGAGATCCTGCCAAACTTAGTGATTGTTGGACTACCAGAGCACTTTATCTGGAATTTGTCAGCCATGAGTGTAATAACATTAGCCAAAGAGGAGAAATATCAGTTCACTTCCATAAGTGCCTTAGGTTACTTACATTTACCAATGACCAAGGTCTAAGGCTGATTCTGAGTTCAAGTTGTCAGCTAAGCTTTTTTATTTTTTTTGTCTTTTGGCTTCAAATTCTCAGCTTTTATTGTGGATCAAAGGCATCAGCGTATTCCAGTCATGGACCTAAATATACTGCTATGAAGAATATACCAGGCTAAAGAATGTGGAAGATTTAAAGAGCTATAAAATAGTTTTTAATAGCAACCAACACAAACTCTATTGATCACTGTAAACTCTCGTTTTTAGCAGTTCATTTTACTCTAAGACGTATATAAGACTATTTATTAATTACTAGCAATAAGAAACTGAGTTTCAGTCCAAAGCAGAACATCCTTGATTTCAGGAGAACTTCTAAGAGTCAGTCATATGTGGGTGGAAAGATCTGTCCTCAGGAGAGGAATCTTTCAAGTCAGATAAATATTCTGCAGAAGCAATTAAATGAATCATCAAGAATGCTCTCACCTCTCACTTGGAATTGTCAAGATAAAAATGTAACACAAATTTCTGGTTTTTGTTTATTGCAATTCTTTTCAATCTTACCAGCAATCTTGGAAAGCAACCTGGGCCAACGTTTGATGAAAAGTGCACATTTTAGTAGATGCATCCACCAAAAGTGAATTAAAGAGAGCAAGGAAAATTAATGATGGGAAGAGCACAGCTGTCTGCTTTATACCTGGAAATTATCTGATCTTAAAGATATTAACACATATGGCAACAAATACTCTAATTTGCATAACAAAAAGAGCAAAAGTGACTAGCATAATACAATAAAGCTTTTAGTAGTGAAAAAAGGATTTTCCAGTGCTGAGGAATTTTAGGCTGTATGACCTTTGCCCTGAGTGGTCTTAGTTGGGTGGCAAATCAAAAAATTTTTTTTCTCTATGCTTAAGAATTCTTAAAATGTCTTTTCCTAAAATATACAATTATGGAAGAAAAGGTTTTACATATCTACAGTTTTGCAAAAGTACTATTTCAAATCACTGCCTTTTTTTCTTTTTTATGTAAATATTAATGCTTCAGTAAAAACACCTATTATTGATAGATGAAAATATGTACAAGAAACATTCTTAAGCATGGTCAGTATATTACCTACTTTATCTCTAATTTACATTCATCACTACAGTTTTTTGTATGAAAACATTTAATTGGTTAGGCAAGTAATTTGTTTTTATAGCAACATAGAGAAGTGCTTTGAGATATTTGGATTTTATATAATAACTAAAAAGGGAATAAAACATTGGCAAGAGATGCACAAAATTGCTTTCATCTTTTATTTCCATATTTGCCTGCTTGTTGTGCCCTTTGCAGTGATCACAGTGCCCAAATTCTATTTCTCATGTTAGGATGATTCACAGTAGGGAAGCACTTTCCTATATTATTTTCATCAAAAGGAGCTTACATTTGAATATTACCATTAGGCTGCTAATTTACACTTCGGAGAAAGGGTCAGGAGTATTTCATTTTTTTGATGACTTGATATTAGCTTCAAAGAGAATTTTTCATAACTCTTGTAATTTGCCACTGTAGTTTTGCCATCTAGTGCCATTGAATTATATACGTTTTATAAAACAAAACTCTGAGAGAATAAATTTTTCAAGGCATTGAGACTTCTGGATTTCAGAATAGCCTTTTTTACTGTCATCAGAATGGAAAGTCTCACATCTCATACTGCAGATCAAGCACCTTGGTATACTTGGCATTCAATATTTATTTCAAATAGAAATTAAAGTAATCATATTTTCTACATTAACTTTCAAAAGCATACTGAGTCTCCATACCATAAAGGTATACTTCAGCCCTGTTCCTCCCTCCAAAATAAACTGAAATTCATAACTGGCTTCATACCACCAGTGGTTTTTCAAAAGACTGTAAAATATTACTACTGACTACTGCAAGTGACATAAGAACCATCATTCTGTTGAATTTGGACACTCTCTCATGAAGAGATCTATTCAATCAGGGGCTTTTATTAAATAAGGGTCAAAACCCTCCACTTGATGAATTGATTGATGATGGCAGCTGGTCACCCATGATCCAGCTCAAGCAAAGAGAGGAGCTGAGTAAATATTTGCTGTGTGTTAAGGGAATTATATCACATAGAAGTGCCATATGTGCTGACACTGAGAATAATGAGAATAAAGTATCATTATATCCATCACATTGACATCAGGTCAGATCTTCCATCCTTGTAAATTGTCCTGGCTCCACTGGGCATAATGAAGGTATGGAAAATAAGACTGCTTCAGATGATATGGTCCACAAATTCTTTAATTCTGGAGAATGTTTGTTTCACTCAGGTAATTAATTAAAGAAGAGACAATAATCTTATCATGTGCCCTTTTAAATATACTTTCACAGGTAAAGAGCTTAATAACACAGTTAATTATTATTTCTATTGCATCTTATACTAATTTACATTGCTAAGTGACATGGAAGATTGTCTGTTTAGAGTTCACTAAGGTTTGGGTGGGTTCTGCCATGAGTTGTTTTCCTCTACTAAAACCAGGATGGAATAAGAATGAGGATGAAAAAAACAAACAGTAATGTTTAACCAAAACCACAGGATTAATTCCCAGACAGATGTCTCACTTTTTGAGACAAAGTCATAGGGAGACAAATACAGTCAAGCAAGTGAAAAGGCTCCTAAGGTACACAAAATATATTTCTGTTACCAGAAACAAAGATGACCTGCTGCTTCTAGTGCAGGCAGCCAGAGCTTGGCACATTTGGCAAATGATTTTGCAAAGATTGTTGCAGCTCATGTCTTGCTAGCTCCCTTCGCACACAGACTATATCTGGGCTGAAGAGTCATGGGCCATTTCTATTTTGGACCAGCATGTTTTCTTATAAAATATCTGGGTAATGTGAAGATGGGTTCCACACAGAGAACAGAAAAGGAGACAGAAGTGCCAAAGGANGGACACAGCTGGGTGTGCCTATCATGCCTCCCTAACACGACCATCATTTTTTTATTTCTGTGTCTCTTGGTCCATTTAAATGATCCCTTATCTCAATTCCAGTGTCATTTCTAACAACCTCCGATTTCCACCTCTTCCTTCCTTTGCCTTCAATTTCTTCATCTTTCTTTCTGTAGCCTTGACTAATTCCCTGTGTTATTCTTCTTCCCTCACCACAGTATACAGATTCACCCTATGACCCATATCCTAATGTCTGGCCCATGGAGAAATTGTGGCACGTATTGACCATTGGGCATGTGTCATTTCTTTAATCTTGCCTTCAGGTCTGTACTTCTCCTGTGCTGATGACTTTGCAGCCCTCTGTTAAGCCATAATATGTGATTAAAAAGCATATAATGCTGCAAGGGACAGCATTATTTGGATTCTCTAGACACTGGCTGCAGGTGAATTTTCTTTCTTTCATTACACCAAATTGCTCAGTGCTGAAGTGGGATGAATCAACCAAGGAAAAGTGTTCTTGTCTGGTTTACCACCGTCAACAACACTGTAACTCAAGAGGAAATCAAATTGGTGAGAATGACAGTATTCAGAAAGATAAAAAAAAATAGGAAGAATTTATGGGTGGTAGATGGATCTCATAATCTTGTACTAAATGACACGCACAAGAAAATTTAATCACATTTCTACACTTTCAAAAAATGCACGTCTTGCTTTTCATGTATCAAACCCGTCCCTCTCTTCACCTCCTGAGTGGGGCAATGTCGCTGTAGGACATAAAATCAGACTACACGACTCTAGAATTTGTTAGAAGGCTAAAGAACATTTATTCAAAATTTGACTTCCTTATATACTAGGTTGCTAGAGCAAAACTCATTGGAGCTGGAAGTAACACCCATTTAATCACATTGGCTATCACAGAGAGACATCAAATTGTCTCCTCCTCTAAAGAAGAATAAAAACAAGATAGAGCTAGCAAAAACATCTTCTTTTGTTTACAGAAAGTTCCGTGAGAACTGAGTTTTAAAAATCAAAAAATCTCAGGCTGAAAAACCAGAGCTACATCGCACAAGCAGAAAGAAATGTTCAAGGTAATGGCTCAAACCCTGCTAGGAGAGAGATTTGCCCATTATGGCAAAATTGAATCAAGAGGCCGAGACCACC